>JAOWCC010000182.1:0-412621 GCA_030867875.1 Actinernus sp. WN-2022
TATGTTGATCAGTTGCCCTTCCCCCTAAAAACGTTTCAGTGTACGTTAAGCGGGGCATTAAGAATATGTTGACAGTGGCCTCCCCCCTAAAACGTTCAGTGTACGTTAAGCGGGGCACTAAGAATAATTATGTTGATCAGTTGCCCTTCCCCCTAAAACGTTCAGTGTACGTTAAGCGGGGCATTAAGAAATATGTTGATCAGTGGCCCTCCCCCTAAAACGTTCAGTGTACGTTAAGCGGGGCACTAAGAATAATTATGTTGATCAGTTGCCCTTCCCCTAAAACGTTCAGTGTACGTTAAGCGGGGCATTAAGAATATATGTTGACAGTGCCCTCCCCCTAAAACGTTCAGTGTACGTTAAGCGGGGCACTAAGAATAATTATGTTGATCAGTTGCCCTTCCCCCCTAAAACGTTCAGTGTACGTTAAGCGGGGCATTAAGAATAATTATGTTGATCAGTTGCCCTTCCCCCTAAAACGTTCAGTGTACGTTAAGCGGGGCACTAAGAATAATTATGTTGATCAGTTGCCCTTCCCCCTAAAACGTTCAGTGTACGTTAAGCGGGGCATTAAGAATATGTTGACAGTGGCCTCCCCCCTAAAACGTTCAGTGTACGTTAAGCGGGGCACTAAGAATAATTATGTTGATCAGGTGCCCTTCCCCTAAAACGTTCAGTGTACGTTAAGCGGGGCATTAAGAATATGTTGACAGTGGCCTCCCCCCTAAAACGTTCAGTGTACGTTAAGCGGGGCACTAAGAATAATTATGTTGATCAGTTGCCCTTCCCCCTAAAACGTTCAGTGTACGTTAAGCGGGGCATTAAGAATATGTTGACAGTGGCCTCCCCCCTAAAACGTTCAGTGTACGTTAAGCGGGGCACTAAGAATAATTATGTTGATCAGGTGCCCTTCCCCCTAAAACGTTCAGTGTACGTTAAGCGGGGCATAAGAATATGTTGACAGTGCCCTCCCCCCTAAAACGTTCAGTGTACGTTAAGCGGGGCACTAAGAATAATTATGTTGATCAGTTGCCCTTCCCCCTAAAACGTTCAGTGTACGTTAAGCGGGGCATTAAGAATATGTTGACAGTGGCCTCCCCCCTAAAACGTTCAGTGTACGTTAAGCGGGGCACTAAGAATAATTATGTTGATCAGTTGCCCTTCCCCCTAAAACGTTCAGTGTACGTTAAGCGGGGCATCTAAGAATAATCTATGTTGATCAGGTGCCCTTCCCCCTAAAACGTTCAGTGTACGTTAAGCGGGGCATTAAGAATATGTTGACAGTGGCCTCCCCCCTAAAACGTTCAGTGTACGTTAAGCGGGGCACTAAGAATAATTATGTTGATCAGTTGCCCTTCCCCCTAAAACGTTCAGTGTACGTTAAGCGGGGCATTAAGAATAATTATGTTGATCAGTTGCCCTTCCCCCTAAAACGTTCAGTGTACGTTAAGCGGGGCACTAAGAATAATTATGTTGATCAGTTGCCCTTCCCCCTAAAACGTTCAGTGTACGTTAAGCGGGGCATTAAGAATATGTTGACAGTGGCCCTCCCCCTAAAACGTTCAGTGTACGTTAAGCGGGGCACTAAGAATAATTATGTTGATCAGTTGCCCTTCCCCCTAAAACGTTCAGTGTACGTTAAGCGGGGCATTAAGAATATGTTGACAGTGGCCTCCCCCCTAAAACGTTCAGTGTACGTTAAGCGGGGCACTAAGAATAATTATGTTGATCAGTTGCCCTTCCCCCTAAAACGTTCAGTGTACGTTAAGCGGGGCATTAAGAATAATTATGTTGATCAGTTGCCCTTCCCCTAAAACGTTCAGTGTACGTTAAGCGGGGCATTAAGAATATGTTGACAGTGGCCTCCTCCCCTAAAACGTTCAGTGTACGTTAAGCGGGGCACTAAGAATAATTATGTTGATCAGTTGCCCTTCCCCCTAAAACGTTCAGTGTACGTTAAGCGGGGCATTAAGAATATGTTGACAGTGGCCCTCCCCCTAAAACGTTCAGTGTACGTTAAGCGGGGCACTAAGAATAATTATGTTGATCAGTTGCCCTTCCCCCTAAAACGTTCAGTGTACGTTAAGCGGGGCATTAAGAATATGTTGACAGTGGCCTCCCCCCTAAAACGTTCAGTGTACGTTAAGCGGGGCATTAAGAATAATTATGTTGATCAGTTGCCCTTCCCCCTAAAACGTTCAGTGTACGTTAAGCGGGGCATTAAGAATTATGTTGACAGTGGCCTCCCCCCTAAAACGTTCAGTGTACGTTAAGCGGGGCACTAAGAATAATTATGTTGATCAGTTGCCCTTCCCCCTAAAACGTTCAGTGTACGTTAAGCGGGGCATTAAGAATAATTATGTTGATCAGTTGCCCTTCCCCCTAAAACGTTCAGTGTACGTTAAGCGGGGCATTAAGAATATGTTGACAGTGGCCTCCCCCTAAAACGTTCAGTGTACGTTAAGCGGGGCATTAAGAATAATTATGTTGATCAGGTGCCCTTCCCCTAAAACGTTCAGTGTACGTTAAGCGGGGCACTAAGAATAATTATGTTGATCAGTGCCCTTCCCCCTAAAACGTTCAGTGTACGTTAAGCGGGGCATTAAGAATATGTTGATCTGTGCCCTCCCCCTAAAACGTTCAGTGTACGTTAAGCGGGGCACTAAGAATAATTATGTTGATCAGTTGCCCTTCCCCCTAAAACGTTCAGTGTACGTTAAGCGGGGCACTAAGAATAATTATGTTGATCAGGTGCCCTTCCCCCTAAAACGTTCAGTGTACGTTAAGCGGGGCACTAAGAATAATTATGTTGATCAGTTGCCCTTCCCCCTAAAACGTTCAGTGTACGTTAAGCGGGGCACTAAGAATAATTATGTTGATCAGGTGCCCTTCCCCCTAAAACGTTCAGTGTACGTTAAGCGGGGCACTAAGAATAATTATGTTGATCAGTTGCCCTTCCCCCTAAAACGTTCAGTGTACGTTAAGCGGGGCACTAAGAATAATTATGTTGATCAGTTGCCCTTCCCCCTAAAACGTTCAGTGTACGTTAAGCGGGGCACTAAGAATAATTATGTTGATCAGGTGCCCTTCCCCCTAAAACGTTCAGTGTACGTTAAGCGGGGCACTAAGAATAATTATGTTGATCAGTTGCCCTTCCCCCTAAAACGTTCAGTGTACGTTAAGCGGGGCACTAAGAATAATTATGTTGATCAGTTGCCCTTCCCCCTAAAACGTTCAGTGTACGTTAAGCGGGGCACTAAGAATAATTATGTTGATCAGTTGCCCTTCCCCTAAAACGTTCAGTGTACGTTAAGCGGGGCACTAAGAATAATTATGTTGATCAGTTGCCCTTCCCCCTAAAACGTTCAGTGTACGTTAAGCGGGGCACTTAAGAATATGTTGACAGTGGCCCTCCCCCTAAAACGTTCAGTGTACGTTAAGCGGGGCACTAAGAATAATTATGTTGATCAGGTGCCCTTCCCCCTAAAACGTTCAGTGTACGTTAAGCGGGGCACTTAAGAATATGTTGACAGTGGCCTTCCCCCCTAAAACGTTCAGTGTACGTTAAGCGGGGCACTAAGAATATGTTGACAGTGCCTCCCCCCTAAAACGTTCAGTGTACGTTAAGCGGGGCACTAAGAATAATTATGTTGATCAGGTGCCCTTCCCCCTAAAACGTTCAGTGTACGTTAAGCGGGGCATTAAGAATATGTTGACAGTGGCCTCCCCCCTAAAACGTTCAGTGTACGTTAAGCGGGGCACTAAGAATAATTATGTTGATCAGGTGCCCTTCCCCCTAAAACGTTCAGTGTACGTTAAGCGGGGCATTAAGAATATGTTGACAGTGGCCTCCCCCCTAAAACGTTCAGTGTACGTTAAGCGGGGCACTAAGAATAATTATGTTGATCAGGTGCCCTTCCCCCTAAAACGTTCAGTGTACGTTAAGCGGGGCACTAAGAATAATTATGTTGATCAGGTGCCCTTCCCCCTAAAACGTTCAGTGTACGTTAAGCGGGGCACTAAGAATAATTATGTTGATCAGGTGCCCTTCCCCCTAAAACGTTCAGTGTACGTTAAGCGGGGCATTAAGAATAATTATGTTGATCAGGTGCCCTTCCCCCTAAAACGTTCAGTGTACGTTAAGCGGGGCATTAAGAATATGTTGACAGTGGCCCTCCCCCCTAAAACGTTCAGTGTACGTTAAGCGGGGCACTAAGAATAATTATGTTGATCAGGTGCCCTTCCCCCTAAAACGTTCAGTGTACGTTAAGCGGGGCACTAAGAATAATTATGTTGATCAGGTGCCCTTCCCCCTAAAACGTTCAGTGTACGTTAAGCGGGGCACTAAGAATAATTATGTTGATCAGGTGCCCTTCCCCCTAAAACGTTCAGTGTACGTTAAGCGGGGCACTAAGAATAATTATGTTGATCAGGTGCCCTTCCCCCTAAAACGTTCAGTGTACGTTAAGCGGGGCACTAAGAATAATTATGTTGATCAGGTGCCCTTCCCCCTAAAACGTTCAGTGTACGTTAAGCGGGGCATTAAGAATAATTATGTTGATCAGGTGCCCTTCCCCCTAAAACGTTCAGTGTACGTTAAGCGGGGCATTAAGAATATGTTGACAGTGGCCCTCCCCCCTAAAACGTTCAGTGTACGTTAAGCGGGGCACTAAGAATAATTATGTTGATCAGGTGCCCTTCCCCCTAAAACGTTCAGTGTACGTTAAGCGGGGCACTAAGAATAATTATGTTGATCAGTTGCCCTTCCCCCTAAAACGTTCAGTGTACGTTAAGCGGGGCACTAAGAATAATTATGTTGATCAGGTGCCCTTCCCCCTAAAACGTTCAGTGTACGTTAAGCGGGGCACTAAGAATAATTATGTTGATCAGGTGCCCTTCCCCCTAAAACGTTCAGTGTACGTTAAGCGGGGCATTAAGAATATGTTGACAGTGCCCTCCCCCCTAAAACGTTCAGTGTACGTTAAGCGGGGCACTAAGAATAATTATGTTGATCAGGTGCCCTTCCCCCTAAAACGTTCAGTGTACGTTAAGCGGGGCACTAAGAATAATTATGTTGATCAGGTGCCCTTCCCCCTAAAACGTTCAGTGTACGTTAAGCGGGGCATTAAGAATATGTTGATCTGTGCCCTCCCCCCTAAAACGTTCAGTGTACGTTAAGCGGGGCACTAAGAATAATTATGTTGATCAGGTGCCCTTCCCCCTAAAACGTTCAGTGTACGTTAAGCGGGGCACTAAGAATAATTATGTTGATCAGGTGCCCTTCCCCCTAAAACGTTCAGTGTACGTTAAGCGGGGCATTAAGAATATGTTGATTGTGCCCTCCCCCCTAAAACGTTCAGTGTACGTTAAGCGGGGCACTAAGAATAATTATGTTGATCAGGTGCCCTTCCCCCTAAAACGTTCAGTGTACGTTAAGCGGGGCACTAAGAATAATTATGTTGATCAGGTGCCCTTCCCCCTAAAACGTTCAGTGTACGTTAAGCGGGGCACTAAGAATAATTATGTTGATCAGTTGCCCTTCCCCCTAAAACGTTCAGTGTACGTTAAGCGGGGCACTAAGAATAATTATGTTGATCAGGTGCCCTTCCCCCTAAAACGTTCAGTGTACGTTAAGCGGGGCACTAAGAATAATTATGTTGATCAGGTGCCCTTCCCCCTAAAACGTTCAGTGTACGTTAAGCGGGGCATTAAGAATATGTTGACAGTGCCCTCCCCCTAAAACGTTCAGTGTACGTTAAGCGGGGCACTAAGAATAATTATGTTGATCAGGTGCCCTTCCCCCTAAAACGTTCAGTGTACGTTAAGCGGGGCACTAAGAATAATTATGTTGATCAGGTGCCCTTCCCCTAAAACGTTCAGTGTACGTTAAGCGGGGCATTAAGAATATGTTGACAGTGCCCTCCCCCCTAAAACGTTCAGTGTACGTTAAGCGGGGCACTAAGAATAATTATGTTGATCAGGTGCCCTTCCCCCTAAAACGTTCAGTGTACGTTAAGCGGGGCACTAAGAATAATTATGTTGATCAGGTGCCCTTCCCCCTAAAACGTTCAGTGTACGTTAAGCGGGGCATTAAGAATATGTTGATTGTGCCCTCCCCCCTAAAACGTTCAGTGTACGTTAAGCGGGGCACTAAGAATAATTATGTTGATCAGGTGCCCTTCCCCCTAAAACGTTCAGTGTACGTTAAGCGGGGCATTAAGAATAATTATGTTGATCAGGTGCCCTTCCCCCTAAAACGTTCAGTGTACGTTAAGCGGGGCATTAAGAATATGTTGACAGTGGCCTCCCCCTAAAACGTTCAGTGTACGTTAAGCGGGGCACTAAGAATAATTATGTTGATCAGTTGCCCTTCCCCCTAAAACGTTCAGTGTACGTTAAGCGGGGCACTAAGAATAATTATGTTGATCAGTTGCCCTTCCCCCTAAAACGTTCAGTGTACGTTAAGCGGGGCACTAAGAATAATTATGTTGATCAGTTGCCCTTCCCCCTAAAACGTTCAGTGTACGTTAAGCGGGGCACTAAGAATAATTATGTTGATCAGTTGCCCTTCCCCCTAAAACGTTCAGTGTACGTTAAGCGGGGCACTAAGAATAATTATGTTGATCAGGTGCCCTTCCCCCTAAAACGTTCAGTGTACGTTAAGCGGGGCACTAAGAATAATTATGTTGATCAGGTGCCCTTCCCCCTAAAACGTTCAGTGTACGTTAAGCGGGGCACTAAGAATAATTATGTTGATCAGGTGCCCTTCCCCCTAAAACGTTCAGTGTACGTTAAGCGGGGCATTAAGAATATGTTGACAGTGGCCTCCCCCCTAAAACGTTCAGTGTACGTTAAGCGGGGCACTAAGAATAATTATGTTGATCAGTTGCCCTTCCCCCTAAAACGTTCAGTGTACGTTAAGCGGGGCATTAAGAATATGTTGACAGTGGCCTCCCCCCTAAAACGTTCAGTGTACGTTAAGCGGGGCACTAAGAATAATTATGTTGATCAGGTGCCCTTCCCCTAAAACGTTCAGTGTACGTTAAGCGGGGCATTAAGAATATGTTGACAGTGGCCTCCCCCCTAAAACGTTCAGTGTACGTTAAGCGGGGCATTAAGAATAATTATGTTGATCAGGTGCCCTTCCCCCTAAAACGTTCAGTGTACGTTAAGCGGGGCATTAAGAATATGTTGACAGTGGCCTCCCCCCTAAAACGTTCAGTGTACGTTAAGCGGGGCACTAAGAATAATTATGTTGATCAGTTGCCCTTCCCCCTAAAACGTTCAGTGTACGTTAAGCGGGGCACTAAGAATAATTATGTTGATCAGTTGCCCTTCCCCCTAAAACGTTCAGTGTACGTTAAGCGGGCATTAAGAATATGTTGACAGTGGCCTCCCCCCTAAAACGTTCAGTGTACGTTAAGCGGGGCACTAAGAATAATTATGTTGATCAGGTGCCCTTCCCCTAAAACGTTCAGTGTACGTTAAGCGGGGCATTAAGAATAATTACGTTGATCAGTGCCCTTCCCCCTAAAACGTTCAGTGTACGTTAAGCGGGGCATTAAGAATATGTTGACAGTGGCCTCCCCCCTAAAACGTTCAGTGTACGTTAAGCGGGGCATTAAGAATAATTATGTTGATCAGTTGCCCTTCCCCCTAAAACGTTCAGTGTACGTTAAGCGGGGCATTAAGAATATGTTGACAGTGGCCTCCCCCCTAAAACGTTCAGTGTACGTTAAGCGGGGCACTAAGAATAATTATGTTGATCAGTTGCCCTTCCCCCTAAAACGTTCAGTGTACGTTAAGCGGGGCATTAAGAATAATTATGTTGATCAGTTGCCCTTCCCCCTAAAACGTTCAGTGTACGTTAAGCGGGGCATTAAGAATATGTTGACAGTGGCCTCCCCCCTAAAACGTTCAGTGTACGTTAAGCGGGGCACTAAGAATAATTATGTTGATCAGTTGCCCTTCCCCCTAAAACGTTCAGTGTACGTTAAGCGGGGCATTAAGAATAATTATGTTGATCAGTTGCCTTCCCCCTAAAACGTTCAGTGTACGTTAAGCGGGGCACTAAGAATAATTATGTTGATCAGTTGCCCTTCCCCCTAAAACGTTCAGTGTACGTTAAGCGGGGCATTAAGAATATGTTGACAGTGGCCTCCCCCTAAAACGTTCAGTGTACGTTAAGCGGGGCACTAAGAATAATTATGTTGATCAGGTGCCCTTCCCCCTAAAACGTTCAGTGTACGTTAAGCGGGCATTAAGAATATGTTGACAGTGGCCTCCCCCTAAAACGTTCAGTGTACGTTAAGCGGGGCATTAAGAATAATTATGTTGATCAGGTGCCCTTCCCCCTAAAACGTTCAGTGTACGTTAAGCGGGGCATTAAGAATATGTTGACAGTGGCCTCCCCCTAAAACGTTCAGTGTACGTTAAGCGGGGCACTAAGAATAATTATGTTGATCAGGTGCCCTTCCCCCTAAAACGTTCAGTGTACGTTAAGCGGGGCATTAAGAATATGTTGACAGTGGCCCTCCCCCCTAAAACGTTCAGTGTACGTTAAGCGGGGCACTAAGAATAATTATGTTGATCAGTTGCCCTTCCCCCTAAAACGTTCAGTGTACGTTAAGCGGGGCATTAAGAATATGTTGACAGTGGCCTCCCCCCTAAAACGTTCAGTGTACGTTAAGCGGGGCACTAAGAATAATTATGTTGATCAGGTGCCCTTCCCCCTAAAACGTTCAGTGTACGTTAAGCGGGGCATTAAGAATATGTTGACAGTGGCCTCCCCCTAAAACGTTCAGTGTACGTTAAGCGGGGCACTAAGAATAATTATGTTGATCAGTTGCCCTTCCCCCTAAAACGTTCAGTGTACGTTAAGCGGGGCATTAAGAATATGTTGACAGTGCCTCCCCCCTAAAACGTTCAGTGTACGTTAAGCGGGGCACTAAGAATAATTATGTTGATCAGTTGCCCTTCCCCCTAAAACGTTCAGTGTACGTTAAGCGGGGCATTAAGAATAATTATGTTGATCAGTTGCCCTTCCCCCTAAAACGTTCAGTGTACGTTAAGCGGGGCATTAAGAATATGTTGACAGTGGCCTCCCCCTAAAACGTTCAGTGTACGTTAAGCGGGGCACTAAGAATAATTATGTTGATCAGTTGCCCTTCCCCCTAAAACGTTCAGTGTACGTTAAGCGGGGCATTAAGAATAATTATGTTGATCAGTTGCCCTTCCCCCTAAAACGTTCAGTGTACGTTAAGCGGGGCACTAAGAATAATTATGTTGATCAGTTGCCCTTCCCCCTAAAACGTTCAGTGTACGTTAAGCGGGGCATTAAGAATATGTTGACAGTGGCCTCCCCCCTAAAACGTTCAGTGTACGTTAAGCGGGGCATTAAGAATAATTATGTTGATCAGGTTGCCCTTCCCCCTAAAACGTTCAGTGTACGTTAAGCGGGGCATTAAGAATATGTTGACAGTGGCCTCCCCCCTAAAACGTTCAGTGTACGTTAAGCGGGGCACTAAGAATAATTATGTTGATCAGTTGCCCTTCCCCCTAAAACGTTCAGTGTACGTTAAGCGGGGCATTAAGAATAATTATGTTGATCAGTTGCCCTTCCCCCTAAAACGTTTAGTGTACGTTAAGCGGGGCATTAAGAATATGTTGACAGTGGCCTCCTCCCTAAAACGTTCAGTGTACGTTAAGCGGGGCATTAAGAATAATTATGTTGATCAGTTGCCCTTCCCCCTAAAACATTCAGTGTACGTTAAGCGGGGCATTAAGAATATGTTGACAGTGGCCTCCTCCCTAAAACGTTCAGTGTACGTTAAGCGGGGCACTAAGAATAATTATGTTGATCAGTTGCCCTTCCCCCTAAAACGTTCAGTGTACGTTAAGCGGGGCATTAAGAATATGTTGACAGTGGCCTCCCCCCTAAAACGTTCAGTGTACGTTAAGCGGGGCATTAAGAATAATTATGTTGATCAGTTGCCCTTCCCCCTAAAACGTTCAGTGTACGTTAAGCGGGGCATTAAATAATATGTTGACAGTGGCCCTCCCCCTAAAACGTTCAGTGTACGTTAAGCGGGGCACTAAGAATAATTATGTTGATCAGTTGCCCTTCCCCCTAAAACGTTCAGTGTACGTTAAGCGGGGCATTAAGAATAATTATGTTGATCATTGCCCTTCTCCCTAAAACGTTCAGTGTACGTTAAGCGGGGCATTAAGAATATGTTGACAGTGGCCTCCCCCTAAAACGTTCAGTGTACGTTAAGCGGGGCATTAAGAATAATTATGTTGATCAGGTGCCCTTCCCCCTAAAACGTTCAGTGTACGTTAAGCGGGGCACTAAGAATAATTATGTTGATCAGTTGCCCTTCCCCCTAAAACGTTCAGTGTACGTTAAGCGGGGCATTAAGAATATGTTGATTGTGCCCTCCCCCCTAAAACGTTCAGTGTACGTTAAGCGGGGCACTAAGAATAATTATGTTGATCAGTTGCCCTTCCCCCTAAAACGTTCAGTGTACGTTAAGCGGGGCACTAAGAATAATTATGTTGATCAGTTGCCCTTCCCCCTAAAACGTTCAGTGTACGTTAAGCGGGGCACTAAGAATAATTATGTTGATCAGTTGCCCTTCCCCCTAAAACGTTCAGTGTACGTTAAGCGGGGCACTAAGAATAATTATGTTGATCAGGTGCCCTTCCCCCTAAAACGTTCAGTGTACGTTAAGCGGGGCACTAAGAATAATTATGTTGATCAGTTGCCCTTCCCCCTAAAACGTTCAGTGTACGTTAAGCGGGGCACTAAGAATAATTATGTTGATCAGGTGCCCTTCCCCCTAAAACGTTCAGTGTACGTTAAGCGGGGCACTAAGAATAATTATGTTGATCAGGTGCCCTTCCCCCTAAAACGTTCAGTGTACGTTAAGCGGGGCACTAAGAATAATTATGTTGATCAGTTGCCCTTCCCCCTAAAACGTTCAGTGTACGTTAAGCGGGGCACTAAGAATAATTATGTTGATCAGTTGCCCTTCCCCCTAAAACGTTCAGTGTACGTTAAGCGGGGCACTAAGAATAATTATGTTGATCAGTTGCCCTTCCCCCTAAAACGTTCAGTGTACGTTAAGCGGGGCACTAAGAATAATTATGTTGATCAGTTGCCCTTCCCCCTAAAACGTTCAGTGTACGTTAAGCGGGGCATTAAGAATATGTTGACAGTGGCCTCCCCCTAAAACGTTCAGTGTACGTTAAGCGGGGCACTAAGAATAATTATGTTGATCAGGTGCCCTTCCCCCTAAAACGTTCAGTGTACGTTAAGCGGGGCATTAAGAATATGTTGACAGTGGCCTCCCCCTAAAACGTTCAGTGTACGTTAAGCGGGGCATTAAGAATATGTTGACAGTGGCCCTTCCCCCTAAAACGTTCAGTGTACGTTAAGCGGGGCACTAAGAATAATTATGTTGATCAGGTGCCCTTCCCCCTAAAACGTTCAGTGTACGTTAAGCGGGGCATTAAGAATATGTTGACAGTGGCCTCCCCCCTAAAACGTTCAGTGTACGTTAAGCGGGGCACTAAGAATAATTATGTTGATCAGGTGCCCTTCCCCCTAAAACGTTCAGTGTACGTTAAGCGGGGCATTAAGAATATGTTGACAGTGGCCTCCCCCCTAAAACGTTCAGTGTACGTTAAGCGGGGCACTAAGAATAATTATGTTGATCAGGTGCCCTTCCCCCTAAAACGTTCAGTGTACGTTAAGCGGGGCACTAAGAATAATTATGTTGATCAGGTGCCCTTCCCCCTAAAACGTTCAGTGTACGTTAAGCGGGGCACTAAGATAATTATGTTGATCAGGTGCCCTTCCCCCCTAAAACGTTCAGTGTACGTTAAGCGGGGCATTAAGAATAATTATGTTGATCAGGTGCCCTTCCCCTAAAACGTTCAGTGTACGTTAAGCGGGGCACTAAGAATATGTTGATCAGTGGCCTTCCCCCTAAAACGTTCAGTGTACGTTAAGCGGGGCACTAAGAATAATTATGTTGATCAGGTGCCCTTCCCCCTAAAACGTTCAGTGTACGTTAAGCGGGGCACTAAGAATAATTATGTTGATCAGGTGCCCTTCCCCCTAAAACGTTCAGTGTACGTTAAGCGGGGCACTAAGAATAATTATGTTGATCAGGTGCCCTTCCCCCTAAAACGTTCAGTGTACGTTAAGCGGGGCACTAAGAATAATTATGTTGATCAGGTGCCCTTCCCCCTAAAACGTTCAGTGTACGTTAAGCGGGGCACTAAGAATAATTATGTTGATCAGGTGCCCTTCCCCCTAAAACGTTCAGTGTACGTTAAGCGGGGCACTAAGAATAATTATGTTGATCAGGTGCCCTTCCCCCTAAAACGTTCAGTGTACGTTAAGCGGGGCATTAAGAATATGTTGACAGTGGCCTCCCCCCTAAAACGTTCAGTGTACGTTAAGCGGGGCACTAAGAATAATTATGTTGATCAGGTGCCCTTCCCCCTAAAACGTTCAGTGTACGTTAAGCGGGGCACTAAGAATAATTATGTTGATCAGTTGCCCTTCCCCCTAAAACGTTCAGTGTACGTTAAGCGGGGCACTAAGAATAATTATGTTGATCAGGTGCCCTTCCCCCTAAAACGTTCAGTGTACGTTAAGCGGGGCACTAAGAATAATTATGTTGATCAGGTGCCCTTCCCCCTAAAACGTTCAGTGTACGTTAAGCGGGGCATTAAGAATATGTTGACAGTGCCCTCCCCCCTAAAACGTTCAGTGTACGTTAAGCGGGGCACTAAGAATAATTATGTTGATCAGGTGCCCTTCCCCCTAAAACGTTCAGTGTACGTTAAGCGGGGCACTAAGAATAATTATGTTGATCAGGTGCCCTTCCCCCTAAAACGTTCAGTGTACGTTAAGCGGGGCATTAAGAATATGTTGATTGTGCCCTCCCCCCTAAAACGTTCAGTGTACGTTAAGCGGGGCACTAAGAATAATTATGTTGATCAGGTGCCCTTCCCCCTAAAACGTTCAGTGTACGTTAAGCGGGGCACTAAGAATAATTATGTTGATCAGGTGCCCTTCCCCCTAAAACGTTCAGTGTACGTTAAGCGGGGCATTAAGAATATGTTGATTGTGCCCTCCCCCCTAAAACGTTCAGTGTACGTTAAGCGGGGCACTAAGAATAATTATGTTGATCAGGTGCCCTTCCCCTAAAACGTTCAGTGTACGTTAAGCGGGGCACTAAGAATAATTATGTTGATCAGGTGCCCTTCCCCCTAAAACGTTCAGTGTACGTTAAGCGGGGCACTAAGAATAATTATGTTGATCAGTTGCCCTTCCCCCTAAAACGTTCAGTGTACGTTAAGCGGGGCACTAAGAATAATTATGTTGATCAGGTGCCCTTCCCCCTAAAACGTTCAGTGTACGTTAAGCGGGGCACTAAGAATAATTATGTTGATCAGGTGCCCTTCCCCCTAAAACGTTCAGTGTACGTTAAGCGGGGCATTAAGAATATGTTGACAGTGCCCTCCCCCCTAAAACGTTCAGTGTACGTTAAGCGGGGCACTAAGAATAATTATGTTGATCAGGTGCCCTTCCCCCTAAAACGTTCAGTGTACGTTAAGCGGGGCACTAAGAATAATTATGTTGATCAGGTGCCCTTCCCCCTAAAACGTTCAGTGTACGTTAAGCGGGGCATTAAGAATATGTTGACAGTGCCCTCCCCCCTAAAACGTTCAGTGTACGTTAAGCGGGGCACTAAGAATAATTATGTTGATCAGGTGCCCTTCCCCCTAAAACGTTCAGTGTACGTTAAGCGGGGCACTAAGAATAATTATGTTGATCAGGTGCCCTTCCCCCTAAAACGTTCAGTGTACGTTAAGCGGGCATTAAGAATATGTTGATTGTGCCCTCCCCCCTAAAACGTTCAGTGTACGTTAAGCGGGGCACTAAGAATAATTATGTTGATCAGGTGCCCTTCCCCCTAAAACGTTCAGTGTACGTTAAGCGGGGCATTAAGAATAATTATGTTGATCAGTGCCCTTCCCCCTAAAACGTTCAGTGTACGTTAAGCGGGGCATTAAGAATATGTTGACAGTGCCTCCCCCCTAAAACGTTCAGTGTACGTTAAGCGGGGCACTAAGAATAATTATGTTGATCAGTTGCCCTTCCCCCTAAAACGTTCAGTGTACGTTAAGCGGGGCACTAAGAATAATTATGTTGATCAGTTGCCCTTCCCCCTAAAACGTTCAGTGTACGTTAAGCGGGGCACTAAGAATAATTATGTTGATCAGTTGCCCTTCCCCCTAAAACGTTCAGTGTACGTTAAGCGGGGCACTAAGAATAATTATGTTTGATCAGTTGCCCTTCCCCTAAAACGTTCAGTGTACGTTAAGCGGGGCACTAAGAATAATTATGTTGATCAGGTGCCCTTCCCCCTAAAACGTTCAGTGTACGTTAAGCGGGGCACTAAGAATAAATTATGTTGATCAGGTGCCCTTCCCCCTAAAACGTTCAGTGTACGTTAAGCGGGGCACTAAGAATAATTATGTTGATCAGGTGCCCTCCCCCTAAAACGTTCAGTGTACGTTAAGCGGGGCACTAAGAATATGTTGACAGTGGCCTCCCCCTAAAACGTTCAGTGTACGTTAAGCGGGGCACTAAGAATAATTATGTTGATCAGGTTGCCCTTCCCCCTAAAACGTTCAGTGTACGTTAAGCGGGGCATTAAGAATATGTTGACAGTGGCCTCCCCCCTAAAACGTTCAGTGTACGTTAAGCGGGGCACTAAGAATAATTATGTTGATCAGGTGCCCTTCCCCCTAAAACGTTCAGTGTACGTTAAGCGGGGCATTAAGAATATGTTGACAGTGGCCTCCCCCCTAAAACGTTCAGTGTACGTTAAGCGGGGCACTAAGAATAATTATGTTGATCAGGTGCCCTTCCCCCTAAAACGTTCAGTGTACGTTAAGCGGGGCATTAAGAATATGTTGACAGTGGCCTCCCCCTAAAACGTTCAGTGTACGTTAAGCGGGGCACTAAGAATAATTATGTTGATCAGTTGCCCTTCCCCCTAAAACGTTCAGTGTACGTTAAGCGGGTCACTAAGAATAATTATGTTGATCAGTTGCCCTTCCCCCTAAAACGTTCAGTGTACCTTAAGCGGGGCACTAAGAATATGTTGATCAGGTGCCCTTCCCCCTAAAACGTTCAGTGTACGTTAAGCGGGGCACTAAGAATAATTATGTTGATCAGGTGCCCTTCCCCCTAAAACGTTCAGTGTACGTTAAGCGGGGCACTAAGAATAATTATGTTGATCAGGTGCCCTTCCCCCTAAAACGTTCAGTGTACGTTAAGCGGGGCACTAAGAATAATTATGTTGATCAGGTGCCCTTCCCCCTAAAACGTTCAGTGTACGTTAAGCGGGGCACTAAGAATAATTATGTTGATCAGGTGCCCTTCCCCCTAAAACGTTCAGTGTACGTTAAGCGGGGCATTAAGAATATGTTGACAGTGGCCTCCCCCCTAAAACGTTCAGTGTACGTTAAGCGGGGCACTAAGAATAATTATGTTGATCAGTTGCCCTTCCCCCTAAAACGTTCAGTGTACGTTAAGCGGGGCATTAAGAATATGTTGACAGTGGCCTCCCCCCTAAAACGTTCAGTGTACGTTAAGCGGGGCACTAAGAATAATTATGTTGATCAGGTGCCCTTCCCCCTAAAACGTTCAGTGTACGTTAAGCGGGGCATTAAGAATATGTTGACAGTGGCCTCCCCCCTAAAACGTTCAGTGTACGTTAAGCGGGGCATTAAGAATAATTATGTTGATCAGGTGCCCTTCCCCCTAAAACGTTCAGTGTACGTTAAGCGGGGCATTAAGAATATGTTGACAGTGGCCTCCCCCCTAAAACGTTCAGTGTACGTTAAGCGGGGCACTAAGAATAATTATGTTGATCAGGTGCCCTTCCCCCTAAAACGTTCAGTGTACGTTAAGCGGGGCATTAAGAATATGTTGACAGTGCCCTCCCCCCTAAAACGTTCAGTGTACGTTAAGCGGGGCACTAAGAATAATTATGTTGATCAGGTGCCCTTCCCCCTAAAACGTTCAGTGTACGTTAAGCGGGGCACTAAGAATAATTATGTTGATCAGGTGCCCTTCCCCCTAAAACGTTCAGTGTACGTTAAGCGGGGCATTAAGAATATGTTGACAGTGCCCTCCCCCTAAAACGTTCAGTGTACGTTAAGCGGGGCACTAAGAATAATTATGTTGATCAGGTGCCCTTCCCCCTAAAACGTTCAGTGTACGTTAAGCGGGGCACTAAGAATAATTATGTTGATCAGGTGCCCTTCCCCCTAAAACGTTCAGTGTACGTTAAGCGGGGCATTAAGAATATGTTGATTGTGCCCTCCCCCTAAAACGTTCAGTGTACGTTAAGCGGGGCACTAAGAATAATTATGTTGATCAGGTGCCCTTCCCCCTAAAACGTTCAGTGTACGTTAAGCGGGGCATTAAGAATAATTATGTTGATCAGGTGCCCTTCCCCCTAAAACGTTCAGTGTACGTTAAGCGGGGCATTAAGAATATGTTGACAGTGGCCTCCCCCCTAAAACGTTCAGTGTACGTTAAGCGGGGCACTAAGAATAATTATGTTGATCAGTTGCCCTTCCCCCTAAAACGTTCAGTGTACGTTAAGCGGGGCACTAAGAATAATTATGTTGATCAGTTGCCCTTCCCCCTAAAACGTTCAGTGTACGTTAAGCGGGGCACTAAGAATAATTATGTTGATCAGTTGCCCTTCCCCCTAAAACGTTCAGTGTACGTTAAGCGGGGCACTAAGAATAATTATGTTGATCAGTTGCCCTTCCCCCTAAAACGTTCAGTGTACGTTAAGCGGGGCACTAAGAATAATTATGTTGATCAGGTGCCCTTCCCCCTAAAACGTTCAGTGTACGTTAAGCGGGGCACTAAGAATAATTATGTTGATCAGGTGCCCTTCCCCCTAAAACGTTCAGTGTACGTTAAGCGGGGCACTAAGAATAATTATGTTGATCAGGTGCCCTTCCCCCTAAAACGTTCAGTGTACGTTAAGCGGGGCATTAAGAATATGTTGACAGTGGCCTCCCCCCTAAAACGTTCAGTGTACGTTAAGCGGGGCACTAAGAATAATTATGTTGATCAGTTGCCCTTCCCCCTAAAACGTTCAGTGTACGTTAAGCGGGGCATTAAGAATATGTTGACAGTGGCCTCCCCCCTAAAACGTTCAGTGTACGTTAAGCGGGGCACTAAGAATAATTATGTTGATCAGGTGCCCTTCCCCCTAAAACGTTCAGTGTACGTTAAGCGGGGCATTAAGAATATGTTGACAGTGGCCTCCCCCCTAAAACGTTCAGTGTACGTTAAGCGGGGCATTAAGAATAATTATGTTGATCAGGTGCCCTTCCCCCTAAAACGTTCAGTGTACGTTAAGCGGGGCATTAAGAATATGTTGACAGTGGCCTCCCCCCTAAAACGTTCAGTGTACGTTAAGCGGGGCACTAAGAATAATTATGTTGATCAGTTGCCCTTCCCCCTAAAACGTTCAGTGTACGTTAAGCGGGGCACTAAGAATAATTATGTTGATCAGTTGCCCTTCCCCCTAAAACGTTCAGTGTACCTTAAGCGGGGCACTAAGAATATGTTGATCAGGTGCCCTTCCCCCTAAAACGTTCAGTGTACGTTAAGCGGGGCACTAAGAATAATTATGTTGATCAGGTGCCCTTCCCCCTAAAACGTTCAGTGTACGTTAAGCGGGGCACTAAGAATAATTATGTTGATCAGGTGCCCTTCCCCCTAAAACGTTCAGTGTACGTTAAGCGGGGCACTAAGAATAATTATGTTGATCAGGTGCCCTTCCCCCTAAAACGTTCAGTGTACGTTAAGCGGGGCACTAAGAATAATTATGTTGATCAGGTGCCCTTCCCCCTAAAACGTTCAGTGTACGTTAAGCGGGGCATTAAGAATATGTTGACAGTGGCCTCCCCCCTAAAACGTTCAGTGTACGTTAAGCGGGGCACTAAGAATAATTATGTTGATCAGTTGCCCTTCCCCCTAAAACGTTCAGTGTACGTTAAGCGGGGCATTAAGAATATGTTGACAGTGGCCTCCCCCCTAAAACGTTCAGTGTACGTTAAGCGGGGCACTAAGAATAATTATGTTGATCAGGTGCCCTTCCCCCTAAAACGTTCAGTGTACGTTAAGCGGGGCATTAAGAATATGTTGACAGTGGCCTCCCCCCTAAAACGTTCAGTGTACGTTAAGCGGGGCATTAAGAATAATTATGTTGATCAGGTGCCCTTCCCCCTAAAACGTTCAGTGTACGTTAAGCGGGGCATTAAGAATATGTTGACAGTGGCCTCCCCCCTAAAACGTTCAGTGTACGTTAAGCGGGGCACTAAGAATAATTATGTTGATCAGGTGCCCTTCCCCCTAAAACGTTCAGTGTACGTTAAGCGGGGCATTAAGAATATGTTGACAGTGGCCTCCCCCCTAAAACGTTCAGTGTACGTTAAGCGGGGCACTAAGAATAATTATGTTGATCAGTTGCCCTTCCCCCTAAAACGTTCAGTGTACGTTAAGCGGGGCATTAAGAATATGTTGACAGTGGCCTCCCCCCTAAAACGTTCAGTGTACGTTAAGCGGGGCACTAAGAATAATTATGTTGATCAGTTGCCCTTCCCCATAAAACGTTCAGTGTACGTTAAGCGGGGCATTAAGAATATGTTGACAGTGGCCTCCCCCATAAAACGTTCAGTGTACGTTAAGCGGGGCACTAAGAATAATTATGTTGATCAGGTGCCCTTCCCCCTAAAACGTTCAGTGTACGTTAAGCGGGGCATTAAGAATAAATACGTTGATCAGGTGCCCTTCCCCCTAAAACGTTCAGTGTACGTTAAGCGGGGCATTAAGAATATGTTGACAGTGGCCTCCCCCCTAAAACGTTCAGTGTACGTTAAGCGGGGCATTAAGAATAATTATGTTGATCAGTTGCCCTTCCCCCTAAAACGTTCAGTGTACGTTAAGCGGGGCATTAAGAATATGTTGACAGTGGCCTCCCCCCTAAAACGTTCAGTGTACGTTAAGCGGGGCACTAAGAATAATTATGTTGATCAGTTGCCCTTCCCCCTAAAACGTTCAGTGTACGTTAAGCGGGGCATTAAGAATATGTTGACAGTGGCCTCCCCCCTAAAACGTTCAGTGTACGTTAAGCGGGGCACTAAGAATAATTATGTTGATCAGGTGCCCTTCCCCCTAAAACGTTCAGTGTACGTTAAGCGGGGCATTAAGAATAATTACGTTGATCAGGTGCCCTTCCCCCTAAAACGTTCAGTGTACGTTAAGCGGGGCATTAAGAATATGTTGACAGTGGCCTCCCCCCTAAAACGTTCAGTGTACGTTAAGCGGGGCATTAAGAATAATTATGTTGATCAGTTGCCCTTCCCCCTAAAACGTTCAGTGTACGTTAAGCGGGGCATTAAGAATATGTTGACAGTGGCCTCCCCCCTAAAACGTTCAGTGTACGTTAAGCGGGGCACTAAGAATAATTATGTTGATCAGTTGCCCTTCCCCCTAAAACGTTCAGTGTACGTTAAGCGGGGCATTAAGAATAATTATGTTGATCAGTTGCCCTTCCCCCTAAAACGTTCAGTGTACGTTAAGCGGGGCACTAAGAATAATTATGTTGATCAGTTGCCCTTCCCCCTAAAACGTTCAGTGTACGTTAAGCGGGGCATTAAGAATATGTTGACAGTGGCCTCCCCCCTAAAACGTTCAGTGTACGTTAAGCGGGGCATTAAGAATAATTATGTTGATCAGTTGCCCTTCCCCCTAAAACGTTCAGTGTACGTTAAGCGGGGCATTAAGAATATGTTGACAGTGGCCTCCCCCCTAAAACGTTCAGTGTACGTTAAGCGGGGCACTAAGAATAATTATGTTGATCAGTTGCCCTTCCCCCTAAAACGTTCAGTGTACGTTAAGCGGGGCATTAAGAATATGTTGACAGTGGCCTCCCCCTAAAACGTTCAGTGTACGTTAAGCGGGGCACTAAGAATAATTATGTTGATCAGGTGCCCTTCCCCCTAAAACGTTCAGTGTACGTTAAGCGGGGCATTAAGAATAATTACGTTGATCAGGTGCCCTTCCCCCTAAAACGTTCAGTGTACGTTAAGCGGGGCATTAAGAATATGTTGACAGTGGCCTCCCCCCTAAAACGTTCAGTGTACGTTAAGCGGGGCATTAAGAATAATTATGTTGATCAGTTGCCCTTCCCCCTAAAACGTTCAGTGTACGTTAAGCGGGGCATTAAGAATATGTTGACAGTGGCCTCCCCCCTAAAACGTTCAGTGTACGTTAAGCGGGGCACTAAGAATAATTATGTTGATCAGTTGCCCTTCCCCCTAAAACGTTCAGTGTACGTTAAGCGGGGCATTAAGAATAATTATGTTGATCAGTTGCCCTTCCCCCTAAAACGTTCAGTGTACGTTAAGCGGGGCACTAAGAATAATTATGTTGATCAGTTGCCCTTCCCCCTAAAACGTTCAGTGTACGTTAAGCGGGGCATTAAGAATATGTTGACAGTGGCCTCCCCCCTAAAACGTTCAGTGTACGTTAAGCGGGGCACTAAGAATAATTATGTTGATCAGGTGCCCTTCCCCCTAAAACGTTCAGTGTACGTTAAGCGGGGCATTAAGAATAATTACGTTGATCAGGTGCCCTTCCCCCTAAAACGTTCAGTGTACGTTAAGCGGGGCATTAAGAATATGTTGACAGTGGCCTCCCCCCTAAAACGTTCAGTGTACGTTAAGCGGGGCATTAAGAATAATTATGTTGATCAGTTGCCCTTCCCCCTAAAACGTTCAGTGTACGTTAAGCGGGGCATTAAGAATATGTTGACAGTGGCCTCCCCCCTAAAACGTTCAGTGTACGTTAAGCGGGGCACTAAGAATAATTATGTTGATCAGTTGCCCTTCCCCCTAAAACGTTCAGTGTACGTTAAGCGGGGCATTAAGAATAATTATGTTGATCAGTTGCCCTTCCCCCTAAAACGTTCAGTGTACGTTAAGCGGGGCATTAAGAATATGTTGACAGTGGCCTCCCCCCTAAAACGTTCAGTGTACGTTAAGCGGGGCACTAAGAATAATTATGTTGATCAGTTGCCCTTCCCCCTAAAACGTTCAGTGTACGTTAAGCGGGGCATTAAGAATAATTATGTTGATCAGTTGCCCTTCCCCCTAAAACGTTCAGTGTACGTTAAGCGGGGCACTAAGAATAATTATGTTGATCAGTTGCCCTTCCCCCTAAAACGTTCAGTGTACGTTAAGCGGGGCATTAAGAATATGTTGACAGTGGCCTCCCCCCTAAAACGTTCAGTGTACGTTAAGCGGGGCATTAAGAATAATTATGTTGATCAGTTGCCCTTCCCCCTAAAACGTTCAGTGTACGTTAAGCGGGGCATTAAGAATATGTTGACAGTGGCCTCCCCCCTAAAACGTTCAGTGTACGTTAAGCGGGGCACTAAGAATAATTATGTTGATCAGTTGCCCTTCCCCCTAAAACGTTCAGTGTACGTTAAGCGGGGCATTAAGAATAATTATGTTGATCAGTTGCCCTTCCCCCTAAAACGTTTAGTGTACGTTAAGCGGGGCATTAAGAATATGTTGACAGTGGCCTCCTCCCCTAAAACGTTCAGTGTACGTTAAGCGGGGCATTAAGAATAATTATGTTGATCAGTTGCCCTTCCCCCTAAAACATTCAGTGTACGTTAAGCGGGGCATTAAGAATATGTTGACAGTGGCCTCCTCCCTAAAACGTTCAGTGTACGTTAAGCGGGGCACTAAGAATAATTATGTTGATCAGTTGCCCTTCCCCCTAAAACGTTCAGTGTACGTTAAGCGGGGCATTAAGAATATGTTGACAGTGGCCTCCCCCCTAAAACGTTCAGTGTACGTTAAGCGGGGCATTAAGAATAATTATGTTGATCAGTTGCCCTTCCCCCTAAAACGTTCAGTGTACGTTAAGCGGGGCATTAAAATATGTTGACAGTGGCCTCCCCCCTAAAACGTTCAGTGTACGTTAAGCGGGGCACTAAGAATAATTATGTTGATCAGTTGCCCTTCCCCCTAAAACGTTCAGTGTACGTTAAGCGGGGCATTAAGAATAATTATGTTGATCAATTGCCCTTCTCCCTAAAACGTTCAGTGTACGTTAAGCGGGGCATTAAGAATATGTTGACAGTGGCCTCCCCCCTAAAACGTTCAGTGTACGTTAAGCGGGGCATTAAGAATAATTATGTTGATCAGCTGCCCTTCCCCCTAAAATGTTCAGTGTACGTTAAGCGGGGCACTAAGAATAATTATGTTGATCAGTTGCCCTTCCCCCTAAAACGTTCAGTGTACGTTAAGCGGGGCATTAAGAATATGTTGATTGTGCCCTCCCCCCTAAAACGTTCAGTGTACGTTAAGCGGGGCACTAAGAATAATTATGTTGATCAGTTGCCCTTCCCCCTAAAACGTTCAGTGTACGTTAAGCGGGGCACTAAGAATAATTATGTTGATCAGTTGCCCTTCCCCCTAAAACGTTCAGTGTACGTTAAGCGGGGCACTAAGAATAATTATGTTGATCAGTTGCCCTTCCCCCTAAAACGTTCAGTGTACGTTAAGCGGGGCACTAAGAATAATTATGTTGATCAGGTGCCCTTCCCCCTAAAACGTTCAGTGTACGTTAAGCGGGGCACTAAGAATAATTATGTTGATCAGTTGCCCTTCCCCCTAAAACGTTCAGTGTACGTTAAGCGGGGCACTAAGAATAATTATGTTGATCAGGTGCCCTTCCCCCTAAAACGTTCAGTGTACGTTAAGCGGGGCACTAAGAATAATTATGTTGATCAGGTGCCCTTCCCCCTAAAACGTTCAGTGTACGTTAAGCGGGGCACTAAGAATAATTATGTTGATCAGTTGCCCTTCCCCCTAAAACGTTCAGTGTACGTTAAGCGGGGCACTAAGAATAATTATGTTGATCAGTTGCCCTTCCCCCTAAAACGTTCAGTGTACGTTAAGCGGGGCACTAAGAATAATTATGTTGATCAGTTGCCCTTCCCCCTAAAACGTTCAGTGTACGTTAAGCGGGGCACTAAGAATAATTATGTTGATCAGTTGCCCTTCCCCCTAAAACGTTCAGTGTACGTTAAGCGGGGCATTAAGAATAATTATGTTGATCAGGTGCCCTTCCCCCTAAAACGTTCAGTGTACGTTAAGCGGGGCACTAAGAATAATTATGTTGATCAGTTGCCCTTCCCCCTAAAACGTTCAGTGTACGTTAAGCGGGGCATTAAGAATTATGTTGATTGTGCCCTCCCCCCTAAAACGTTCAGTGTACGTTAAGCGGGGCACTAAGAATAATTATGTTGATCAGTTGCCCTTCCCCCTAAAACGTTCAGTGTACGTTAAGCGGGGCACTAAGAATAATTATGTTGATCAGTTGCCCTTCCCCCTAAAACGTTCAGTGTACGTTAAGCGGGGCACTAAGAATAATTATGTTGATCAGGTGCCCTTCCCCCTAAAACGTTCAGTGTACGTTAAGCGGGGCACTAAGAATAATTATGTTGATCAGTTGCCCTTCCCCCTAAAACGTTCAGTGTACGTTAAGCGGGGCACTAAGAATAATTATGTTGATCAGTTGCCCTTCCCCCTAAAACGTTCAGTGTACGTTAAGCGGGGCACTAAGAATAATTATGTTGATCAGTTGCCCTTCCCCCTAAAACGTTCAGTGTACGTTAAGCGGGGCACTAAGAATAATTATGTTGATCAGTTGCCCTTCCCCCTAAAACGTTCAGTGTACGTTAAGCGGGGCACTAAGAATAATTATGTTGATCAGTTGCCCTTCCCCCTAAAACGTTCAGTGTACGTTAAGCGGGGCACTAAGAATAATTATGTTGATCAGTTGCCCTTCCCCCTAAAACGTTCAGTGTACGTTAAGCGGGGCACTAAGAATAATTATGTTGATCAGTTGCCCTTCCCCCTAAAACGTTCAGTGTACGTTAAGCGGGGCACTAAGAATAATTATGTTGATCAGTTGCCCTTCCCCCTAAAACGTTCAGTGTACGTTAAGCGGGGCACTAAGAATAATTATGTTGATCAGTTGCCCTTCCCCCTAAAACGTTCAGTGTACGTTAAGCGGGGCACTAAGAATAATTATGTTGATCAGTTGCCCTTCCCCCTAAAACGTTCAGTGTACGTTAAGCGGGGCACTAAGAATAATTATGTTGATCAGGTGCCCTTCCCCCTAAAACGTTCAGTGTACGTTAAGCGGGGCACTAAGAATAATTATGTTGATCAGTTGCCCTTCCCCCTAAAACGTTCAGTGTACGTTAAGCGGGGCACTAAGAATAATTATGTTGATCAGGTGCCCTTCCCCCTAAAACGTTCAGTGTACGTTAAGCGGGGCACTAAGAATAATTATGTTGATCAGTTGCCCTTCCCCCTAAAACGTTCAGTGTACGTTAAGCGGGGCACTAAGAATAATTATGTTGATCAGGTGCCCTTCCCCCTAAAACGTTCAGTGTACGTTAAGCGGGGCATTAAGAATATGTTGACAGTGGCCTCCCCCCTAAAACGTTCAGTGTACGTTAAGCGGGGCACTAAGAATAATTATGTTGATCAGTTGCCCTTCCCCCTAAAACGTTCAGTGTACGTTAAGCGGGGCACTAAGAATAATTATGTTGATCAGTTGCCCTTCCCCCTAAAACGTTCAGTGTACGTTAAGCGGGGCACTAAGAATAATTATGTTGATCAGTTGCCCTTCCCCCTAAAACGTTCAGTGTACGTTAAGCGGGGCACTAAGAATAATTATGTTGATCAGTTGCCCTTCCCCCTAAAACGTTCAGTGTACGTTAAGCGGGGCATTAAGAATATGTTGATTGTGCCCTCCCCCCTAAAACGTTCAGTGTACGTTAAGCGGGGCACTAAGAATAATTATGTTGATCAGTTGCCCTTCCCCCTAAAACGTTCAGTGTACGTTAAGCGGGGCACTAAGAATAATTATGTTGATCAGTTGCCCTTCCCCCTAAAACGTTCAGTGTACGTTAAGCGGGGCACTAAGAATAATTATGTTGATCAGTTGCCCTTCCCCCTAAAACGTTCAGTGTACGTTAAGCGGGGCACTAAGAATAATTATGTTGATCAGTTGCCCTTCCCCCTAAAACGTTCAGTGTACGTTAAGCGGGGCACTAAGAATAATTATGTTGATCAGGTGCCCTTCCCCCTAAAACGTTCAGTGTACGTTAAGCGGGGCACTAAGAATAATTATGTTGATCAGTTGCCCTTCCCCCTAAAACGTTCAGTGTACGTTAAGCGGGGCACTAAGAATAATTATGTTGATCAGTTGCCCTTCCCCCTAAAACGTTCAGTGTACGTTAAGCGGGGCACTAAGAATAATTATGTTGATCAGTTGCCCTTCCCCCTAAAACGTTCAGTGTACGTTAAGCGGGGCACTAAGAATAATTATGTTGATCAGTTGCCCTTCCCCCTAAAACGTTCAGTGTACGTTAAGCGGGGCACTAAGAATAATTATGTTGATCAGTTGCCCTTCCCCCTAAAACGTTCAGTGTACGTTAAGCGGGGCATTAAGAATAATTATGTTGATCAGGTGCCCTTCCCCTAAAACGTTCAGTGTACGTTAAGCGGGGCACTAAGAATATGTTGACAGTGCCCTCCCCCCTAAAACGTTCAGTGTACGTTAAGCGGGGCACTAAGAATAATTATGTTGATCAGGTGCCCTTCCCCCTAAAACGTTCAGTGGACGTTAAGCGGGGCACTAAGAATAATTATGTTGATCAGTTGCCCTTCCCCCTAAAACGTTCAGTGTACGTTAAGCGGGGCACTAAGAATAATTATGTTGATCAGGTGCCCTTCCCCCTAAAACGTTCAGTGTACGTTAAGCGGGGCATTAAGAATATGTTGACAGTGGCCTCCCCCCTAAAACGTTCAGCGTACGTTAAGCGGGGCACTAAGAATAATTATGTTGATCAGGTGCCCTTCCCCCTAAAACGTTCAGTGTACGTTAAGCGGGGCACTAAGAATAATTATGTTGATCAGTTGCCCTTCCCCCTAAAACGTTCAGTGTACGTTAAGCGGGGCATTAAGAATATGTTGATTGTGCCCTCCCCCCTAAAACGTTCAGTGTACGTTAAGCGGGGCACTAAGAATAATTATGTTGATCAGTTGCCCTTCCCCCTAAAACGTTCAGTGTACGTTAAGCGGGGCATTAAGAATATGTTGATTGTGCCCTCCCCCCTAAAACGTTCAGTGTACGTTAAGCGGGGCACTAAGAATAATTATGTTGATCAGTTGCCCTTCCCCCTAAAACGTTCAGTGTACGTTAAGCGGGGCATTAAGAATATGTTGATTGTGCCCTCCCCCCTAAAACGTTCAGTGTACGTTAAGCGGGGCACTAAGAATAATTATGTTGATCAGTTGCCCTTCCCCCTAAAACGTTCAGTGTACGTTAAGCGGGGCATTAAGAATATGTTGATTGTGCCCTCCCCCCTAAAACGTTCAGTGTACGTTAAGCGGGGCACTAAGAATAATTATGTTGATCAGTTGCCCTTCCCCCTAAAACGTTCAGTGTACGTTAAGCGGGGCACTAAGAATAATTATGTTGATCAGTTGCCCTTCCCCCTAAAACGTTCAGTGTACGTTAAGCGGGGCATTAAGAATATGTTGATTGTGCCCTCCCCCCTAAAACGTTCAGTGTACGTTAAGCGGGGCACTAAGAATAATTATGTTGATCAGTTGCCCTTCCCCCTAAAACGTTCAGTGTACGTTAAGCGGGGCACTAAGAATAATTATGTTGATCAGTTGCCCTTCCCCCTAAAACGTTCAGTGTACGTTAAGCGGGGCACTAAGAATAATTATGTTGATCAGTTGCCCTTCCCCCTAAAACGTTCAGTGTACGTTAAGCGGGGCACTAAGAATAATTATGTTGATCAGTTGCCCTTCCCCCTAAAACGTTCAGTGTACGTTAAGCGGGGCACTAAGAATAATTATGTTGATCAGTTGCCCTTCCCCCTAAAACGTTCAGTGTACGTTAAGCGGGGCACTAAGAATAATTATGTTGATCAGTTGCCCTTCCCCCTAAAACGTTCAGTGTACGTTAAGCGGGGCACTAAGAATAATTATGTTGATCAGTTGCCCTTCCCCCTAAAACGTTCAGTGTACGTTAAGCGGGGCACTAAGAATAATTATGTTGATCAGTTGCCCTTCCCCCTAAAACGTTCAGTGTACGTTAAGCGGGGCATTAAGAATATGTTGATTGTGCCCTCCCCCCTAAAACGTTCAGTGGACGTTAAGCGGGGCACTAAGAATAATTATGTTGATCAGTTGCCCTTCCCCCTAAAACGTTCAGTGTACGTTAAGCGGGGCACTAAGAATAATTATGTTGATCAGTTGCCCTTCCCCCTAAAACGTTCAGTGTACGTTAAGCGGGGCACTAAGAATAATTATGTTGATCAGTTGCCCTTCCCCCTAAAACGTTCAGTGTACGTTAAGCGGGGCACTAAGAATAATTATGTTGATCAGTTGCCCTTCCCCCTAAAACGTTCAGTGTACGTTAAGCGGGGCACTAAGAATAATTATGTTGATCAGTTGCCCTTCCCCTAAAACGTTCAGTGTACGTTAAGCGGGGCACTAAGAATAATTATGTTGATCAGTTGCCCTTCCCCCTAAAACGTTCAGTGTACGTTAAGCGGGGCACTAAGAATAATTATGTTGATCAGTTGCCCTTCCCCCTAAAACGTTCAGTGTACGTTAAGCGGGGCATTAAGAATATGTTGATTGTGCCCTCCCCCCTAAAACGTTCAGTGTACGTTAAGCGGGGCACTAAGAATAATTATGTTGATCAGTTGCCCTTCCCCCTAAAACGTTCAGTGTACGTTAAGCGGGGCACTAAGAATAATTATGTTGATCAGTTGCCCTTCCCCCTAAAACGTTCAGTGTACGTTAAGCGGGGCACTAAGAATAATTATGTTGATCAGTTGCCCTTCCCCCTAAAACGTTCAGTGTACGTTAAGCGGGGCATTAAGAATATGTTGATTGTGCCCTCCCCCCTAAAACGTTCAGTGTACGTTAAGCGGGGCACTAAGAATAATTATGTTGATCAGTTGCCCTTCCCCCTAAAACGTTCAGTGTACGTTAAGCGGGGCACTAAGAATAATTATGTTGATCAGTTGCCCTTCCCCCCTAAAACGTTCAGTGTACGTTAAGCGGGGCACTAAGAATAATTATGTTGATCAGTTGCCCTTCCCCCTAAAACGTTCAGTGGACGTTAAGCGGGGCATTAAGAATATGTTGATTGTGCCCTCCCCCCTAAAACGTTCAGTGTACGTTAAGCGGGGCACTAAGAATAATTATGTTGATCAGTTGCCCTTCCCCCTAAAACGTTCAGTGTACGTTAAGCGGGGCACTAAGAATAATTATGTTGATCAGTTGCCCTTCCCCCTAAAACGTTCAGTGTACGTTAAGCGGGGCACTAAGAATAATTATGTTGATCAGTTGCCCTTCCCCCTAAAACGTTCAGTGTACGTTAAGCGGGGCACTAAGAATAATTATGTTGATCAGTTGCCCTTCCCCCTAAAACGTTCAGTGTACGTTAAGCGGGGCACTAAGAATAATTATGTTGATCAGTTGCCCTTCCCCCTAAAACGTTCAGTGTACGTTAAGCGGGGCACTAAGAATAATTATGTTGATCAGTTGCCCTTCCCCCTAAAACGTTCAGTGGACGTTAAGCGGGGCATTAAGAATATGTTGATTGTGCCCTCCCCCCTAAAACGTTCAGTGTACGTTAAGCGGGGCACTAAGAATAATTATGTTGATCAGTTGCCCTTCCCCCTAAAACGTTCAGTGTACGTTAAGCGGGGCACTAAGAATAATTATGTTGATCAGTTGCCCTTCCCCCTAAAACGTTCAGTGTACGTTAAGCGGGGCACTAAGAATAATTATGTTGATCAGTTGCCCTTCCCCCTAAAACGTTCAGTGTACGTTAAGCGGGGCACTAAGAATAATTATGTTGATCAGTTGCCCTTCCCCCTAAAACGTTCAGTGTACGTTAAGCGGGGCACTAAGAATAATTATGTTGATCAGTTGCCCTTCCCCCTAAAACGTTCAGTGTACGTTAAGCGGGGCACTAAGAATAATTATGTTGATCAGTTGCCCTTCCCCCTAAAACGTTCAGTGGACGTTAAGCGGGGCATTAAGAATATGTTGATTGTGCCCTCCCCCCTAAAACGTTCAGTGTACGTTAAGCGGGGCACTAAGAATAATTATGTTGATCAGTTGCCCTTCCCCCTAAAACGTTCAGTGTACGTTAAGCGGGGCACTAAGAATAATTATGTTGATCAGTTGCCCTTCCCCCTAAAACGTTCAGTGTACGTTAAGCGGGGCACTAAGAATAATTATGTTGATCAGTTGCCCTTCCCCCTAAAACGTTCAGTGTACGTTAAGCGGGGCACTAAGAATAATTATGTTGATCAGTTGCCCTTCCCCCTAAAACGTTCAGTGTACGTTAAGCGGGGCACTAAGAATAATTATGTTGATCAGTTGCCCTTCCCCCTAAAACGTTCAGTGTACGTTAAGCGGGGCACTAAGAATAATTATGTTGATCAGTTGCCCTTCCCCCTAAAACGTTCAGTGTACGTTAAGCGGGGCACTAAGAATAATTATGTTGATCAGTTGCCCTTCCCCCTAAAACGTTCAGTGGACGTTAAGCGGGGCACTAAGAATAATTATGTTGATCAGTTGCCCTTCCCCCTAAAACGTTCAGTGTACGTTAAGCGGGGCACTAAGAATAATTATGTTGATCAGTTGCCCTTCCCCCTAAAACGTTCAGTGTACGTTAAGCGGGGCACTAAGAATAATTATGTTGATCAGTTGCCCTTCCCCCTAAAACGTTCAGTGTACGTTAAGCGGGGCACTAAGAATAATTATGTTGATCAGTTGCCCTTCCCCCTAAAACGTTCAGTGGACGTTAAGCGGGGCATTAAGAATATGTTGATTGTGCCCTCCCCCCTAAAACGTTCAGTGTACGTTAAGCGGGGCACTAAGAATAATTATGTTGATCAGTTGCCCTTCCCCCTAAAACGTTCAGTGTACGTTAAGCGGGGCACTAAGAATAATTATGTTGATCAGTTGCCCTTCCCCCTAAAACGTTCAGTGTACGTTAAGCGGGGCACTAAGAATAATTATGTTGATCAGTTGCCCTTCCCCCTAAAACGTTCAGTGTACGTTAAGCGGGGCACTAAGAATAATTATGTTGATCAGTTGCCCTTCCCCCTAAAACGTTCAGTGTACGTTAAGCGGGGCATTAAGAATATGTTGATTGTGCCCTCCCCCCTAAAACGTTCAGTGTACGTTAAGCGGGGCACTAAGAATAATTATGTTGATCAGTTGCCCTTCCCCCTAAAACGTTCAGTGTACGTTAAGCGGGGCACTAAGAATAATTATGTTGATCAGTTGCCCTTCCCCCTAAAACGTTCAGTGTACGTTAAGCGGGGCACTAAGAATAATTATGTTGATCAGTTGCCCTTCCCCCTAAAACGTTCAGTGTACGTTAAGCGGGGCACTAAGAATAATTATGTTGATCAGTTGCCCTTCCCCCTAAAACGTTCAGTGTACGTTAAGCGGTGCATTAAGAATAATTATGTTGATCAGGTGCCCTTCCCCCTAAAACGTTCAGTGTACGTTAAGCGGGGCATTAAGAATATGTTGACAGTGGCCTCCCCCCTAAAACGTTCAGTGTACGTTAAGCGGGGCACTAAGAATAATTATGTTGATCAGTTGCCCTTCCCCCTAAAACGTTCAGTGTACGTTAAGCGGTGCATTAAGAATAATTATGTTGATCAGGTGCCCTTCCCCCTAAAACGTTCAGTGTACGTTAAGCGGGGCACTAAGAATAATTATGTTGATCAGTTGCCCTTCCCCCTAAAACGTTCAGTGTACGTTAAGCGGTTCATTAAGAATATGTTGATTGTGCCCTCCCCCCTAAAACGTTCAGCGTACGTTAAGCGGGGCACTAAGAATAATTATGTTGATCAGGTGCCCTTCACCCTAAAACGTTCAGTGTACGTTAAGCGGGGCATTAAGAATATGTTGACAGTGGCCTCCCCCCTAAAACGTTCAGTGTACGTTAAGCGGGGCATTAAGAATATGTTGACAGTGGCCTCCCCCCTAAAACGTTCAGCGTACGTTAAGCGGGGCACTAAGAATAATTATGTTGATCAGGTGCCCTTCACCCTAAAACGTTCAGTGTACGTTAAGCGGGGCACTAATAATAATTATGTTGATCAGGTGTCCTCCCCCCTAAAACGTTCAGCGTACGTTAAGCGGGGCACTAAGAATAATTATGTTGATCAGGTGCCCTTCCCCCTAAAACGTTCAGTGTACGTTAAGCGGGGCATTAAGAATATGTTGACAGTGGCCTCCCCCCTAAAACGTTCAGTGCACGTTAAGCGGGGCACTAAGAATAATTATGTTGATCAGGTGCCCTTCCCCCTAAAACGTTCAGTGTACGTTAAGCGGGGCATTAAGAATATGTTGACAGTGGCCTCCCCCCTAAAACGTTCAGTGTACGTTAAGCGGGGCACTAAGAATAATTATGTTGATCAGGTGTCCTCCCCCCTAAAACGTTCAGCGTACGTTAAGCGGGGCATTAAGAATATGTTGACAGTGGCCTCCCCCCTAAAACGTTCAGTGCACGTTAAGCGGGGCACTAAGAATAATTATGTTGATCAGGTGCCCTTCCCCCTAAAACGTTCAGTGTACGTTAAGCGGGGCATTAAGAATATGTTGACAGTGGCCTCCCCCCTAAAACGTTCAGTGCACGTTAAGCGGGGCACTAAGAATATGTTGGCAGTCCTTATTAAAGCAAATCAATAAAGACTTCCTCAATAAGTTTTGACAACACATGTAGATCTTCTTTCAGTAGGGCTTGCACTCCAAATCTGTAAAATTGCTTCTCAAATCAATTCATCACTGAGTTATATTGTATCGTCACCTAACTATTTTCCATATTTTTTTACTCTCAGGAAAATACTGCATTTTCTATACGTCAAACACATCAGAAAACGTCAGGTAAGTCTTCATTTGATTAACTAATGTGATATTATTTGAAGGGATACTTTAATTTCTAGGAATACCAACTTGAAATAAGACGTCTAACAGTGTAATAATCAACATGCAATACTCAGTTGAAGTACCGTACATTGCAATGTAGCAATGGTAGTTAGCCCCTAAAAGGGCGCAAATACGGCATAGGACGCAAATAGGGCGCAATGAATAATTAATGAGTAATAATAGGGTGAAACAAATAATTGATGTGTAATAATAGTGCGCAATGAATAATTAATAAGTAATAGTGTGAAATGAATAATTGATGAAAAATTTATTAATGAGTATAATATGGAGTATGATCAATATTAATATTAAGTTACTGGTTGCCCAGGTTCTTGACGAGTTCGCGTCTAGGGTTCGGATAAGTCTGAACAAGACTACCTCATAATAAACCCTATTGTTTTAGGTATCAGCATGAATCGATGCTACTTCTAACGAACACATTACTCTAAGTTGAACATGCTTCGGTTATACTGTATTTTACTCTCTACGATATTTTTATTGAAATCTTGGAGGGAGAAATGTTGTACGAGATTGGACCTCGAGGCTATTATGCCTCGGCTAGCAGCTTCTGTGGAAATACGAGAGTTCATATTCGGAAGTATTCCTTTAACCCATTCCAAAACAAGACATTCCCAAACAAAGAGGGTATTGCTCTGATTGCTTTGACGGTATACGAATGGATGAATCTGAAGAACATTATATGAATGAACTTGACATCCTGATTGAGAGCATAGGTCAAAATCCAGATGAGTCAGACTTTGAAAGCAGTGAACAGAAAACTCGACAAGAGGATGTAGAATCAAAAGACAGATAACACTGAAACATTTCGCCCAAAACTATAGAAACATGTATCGGCATGTCAACTCGGCTGGCAATCCTTGGAAGAACGCTGCTAGATTGCTAGATTGGTTACTTTTCACAAAATCATGGATCATGTCAGATAGCTATTGCAATTCCTTCATATATCCAGAAGCCTAGTCGTCCTCCTCGATCCTCTCATCCAAAATGGTTTGTAAATCTAAGCTTGAGTAATACTTTTAAATTTAGTTTGTTTACAAGAAATGTTAAGGAGTGGAACATGTTACCTAATTATTTACAGTTAATGATGCAAGTCCAATATCTCAGCCATGACCAATGACTCCTCAATTTATTATTTATTTTCGTGTTTTTTTTGTTACTAGTGAATTATTTAGTTTAATTTGTAAAAAAAAATGTTATTTTCTTTTTTTGTATTTTATACATTCACAGTTGATGGTATATCTCTGCGAATTATCATAACTAACTAACTAAATAGGTAGATAGATAAATAGATAGAGAAGTGGATATATAAATAGATAAATGGATAGATAGATAAATGGAGATATGGATATATGGAGAAATGGATAAATAGATAAATAGACAGAATGCCATCATGAAGACCTCAACTCTTGAGGAGTTAATTGTGGTAGTTACATCTAATGTTTTTCCTTCAAACAATAAGGCTATTGTTTTACTACAGACTGTATTGATTGCTTTTCTTTTATCACTAATCCCTAAGAACATAGCACAGTCAATAGATAAATGGATAAATAGATAAATAGACAGAATGCTATCATGAAGACCTCAACTCTTGAGGAATTAATTGTGGTAGTTACATCTAATGTTTTTCCTTCAAACAATATGGCTATTGTTTTACTACATACTGTATTGATTACTTTTCTTTTAGCACTAATCCCTAAGAACATAGCACAGTCAATAATAGTTTATTTATTGGACTCTTTGTAAAACAGTCTCATGTTCTTAGTTAGGTAGACCGCGAGTACACTTTCTCATGTTCTAACTTAACAAATTTGTGTCTCATTAAATCTCCAAACAAAAAGAAAGCGGCCGCTTCTATTATTTTTATCAGCGCTAATGTGAATAATCAGGGAACTAATATAAACAGTTGAAAACAGTTACAATTCAACAGTAACCCAAAATTAGTGACTTCTGTCCGTGTTATCTTGACATTCTCACATCTCTTGTCTGGGATCGTAGCATTGTGATTAATTTTCTTGCAGACAGGCTCCTCAAGGGTTGAGTTCTTCATTATTGCATTCTGTTGCTGTAGTTTTGGGCGAAACGTTTCAGTGTTATCTGATTAATTCTGCATCCTCTTGTCAAGTTTTCTGTTCACTGTTTTCAATGTCTGACTCATCTGGGTTTTGACCAGTGAATGCTCTCAATCAAGATTTCAAGTTCATTTGCCTAAAGGCTTGTTGTATACCAAATAACACATATTTCTCGTAAAATATTCGCTGATAACCAGTGAATATTAAATATTCACCTAATCTCTCCCTAATTCTCCCTAAAATTAGAGTGTAGATGGGCTTAACTGACAAACGTTGTATTTTGCCTCACCTAAATCTTTATATAGTACACTAAACCTAACGTTGTATTGTACTGACGAATGACATTGTATGCCTCATCTATATCTTTATTATAGTACACTAAACCTAACGTTGTATTGTACTGACAAATGACATGGTATGTTTCATCTAGATCCTCATATAGTACACTAAACCTAACGTTGTATTGTACTGACAAATGACATTATATGCCTCATCTGTAGAACCTCATCTAGTACACTAAACCTAACGTTGTATTGTACTGACGAATGACATTGTATGCCTCATCTATATCAGCTTTATTATAGTACACTAAACCTAACGTTGTATTGTACTGACAAATGACATGGTATGTTTCATCTAGATCCTCATATAGTACACTAAACCTAACGTTGTATTGTACTGACAAATGACATGGTATGCCTCATCTAGATCCTCATATAGTACACTAAACCTAACGTTGTATTGTACTGACAAATGACATGGTATGTCTCATCTAGATCTTTATATAGTACACTAAACCTAACGTTGTATTGTACTGACAAATGACATGGTATATCTCATCTAGATCCTCATCTAGTACACTAAACCTAACGTTGTATTGTACTGACAAATGACATGGTATGCCTCATCTAGATCTTTATATAGTACACTAAACCTAACGTTGTATTGTACTGACAAATGACATGGTATGTCTCATCTAGATCCTCATATAGTACACTAAACCTAACGTTGTATTGTACTGACAAATGACATGGTATGCCTCATCTAGATCCTCATCTAGTACACTAAACCTAACGTTTGTATTGTACTGACAAATGACATGGTATGCCTCATCTAGATCTTTATATAGTACACTAAACCTAACGTTGTATTGTACTGACAAATGACATGGTATGTCTCATCTAGATCCTCATATAGTACACTAAACCTAACGTTGTATTGTACTGACAAATGACATGGTATGCCTCATCTAGATCCTCATCTAGTACACTAAACCTAACGTTTGTATTGTACTGACAAATGACATGGTATGCCTTATCTATAGAACCTCGTCTAGTACACTAAACCTAACGTTGCATTGTACTGACAGTAGTATAGTAACTAGCGGTTCTGGCACACATTCCTGAAATTCCTCAAATTCGTAAGACCAATTAGTAAAATTGTTGCATTTTTTTTTTTTTTCATCTAATGGACTATCCTCACTTCGTTCGGGGTCCATTAGATGAAAAAAAAAAAACGAAAATGCAACAATTTTACAAATTGGTCTTACGAATTTGAGGAATTTCAGGAATGTGTGCCAAAACACGCTAGTTAGTATTCTACTATAGTTTATTTATTGTATTTATACATTATATTAATAGACCGGTTTCTACCGCTTTTTTCCGGATTAAAGCAGTTTTGTTATACTATTTATAGTATTTTTACGATATATTAAATAATCGGTTTCTACCGCTTTTTTCCGGATTGGAGCAGTTTTGTTGTACTATTTTTTTCATTGTATTTTTACATTTTAACGCCTATTAAAGGAATGATTAGTTTATAGTATATCCATCCATGGTACTGCATATATTAACATTTATTCGAACACTTGGTTTATAGCGAATTTATTGTATTCTAACACCCTATTAGAGGAGTGTTGTTATAAGGTATTATATCATGGCTGAGCATATACTAACATTTGTTCGAGTACGTCCTTTAAAGAACTATTTACGCGGATGGAAGATGGACATTCCTGATGATAATCCTATGGGAGTGGATCCAGCCGTTTTCCTTGCCGGTGTACGTAAACAAACTACCGAAAAATTTAAGGAAGAACTACGAAACCACAATACCTTTAAGGCCCAATTAGCTTTAAACATAACTTTCGTACTTGATAAACCTGATGGTTACGTATACGAGACAGCTACATTTTATAGCAAACAATCTGTTTTGATCAATGATGCCGGTATCCGTGAGGTAATAGTAGAAGCACATGCTCAGATATACAACCAAATTGAGAAGTGGATCAGTCGCGGATCGAATTGGGTCATAGATAGAGTCAATATTCTATGGTTAAACATCGCTAGATACCAACCACTACGTGGAGGTTCATATTTACCACTACCTCCAGAAATAGCGAATAAGAAAGCCGTGATCAATGTGAACAACAAAGACGACCACTGTGCACTTTGGTCGATATGTGCAGCAATGTTTCCAGTTAAAACAAATCCTCAAAGGACATCAAAGTATCGAATAGATATGGTGAAATCCAATGGGGTTGACTCACCAACACCAATCTCACAAATACCACTTCTAGAGAAGCAAAACGACATTTCTATTAATGTATATGGATGGGATCCAAAGGAAAAGTGCTTAATCATATATCATATCTCAAAGAAGACTTTTTCTAAGTACGTCCATCTACTACTTATAGAAGACCCAAAGAGTGGTAAACAACACTATTGCTGTATAAAGGACTTCAACAAACTCCTATTCGATCAGACGAAGTACGAACATAGGAAACACTTCTGCGAACGATGTTTACATGGATATACCACAGAAACTCTACTTGAGAATCACATTCCCGAGTGTAATGGCGCTAATGATAGAGCTATACGCATTGAAATGCCTACCAATAAGAACGACAAAGTTTCGTTTCAGAATATACACAAACAGCTTAAAGTACCATACATTATCTATGCAGATCTCGAGGCATTGACCACTAAGATCGAAGGACCTGCTCAAGATCCAAAGAAGAGCAACACACTTAAAACAGAAGAACACATTCCTTGTGGATTTTGCTATATAGTCGTACGTTCTGATGGTCATAGCGAACCACCAGTACTATATAGAGGCAGGGATACTATCGAACGTTTTCTACGATGTATACAAGAGGAAGAGGCTAAGATCAAAGCCCAAAAGGCTAAACCACTATGCATGTCATGGAAAGACTATAAGGTTTATAATAGCACAACAATTTGCCACATCTGTCAGAAGCCATTGGTTGGTGATAAAGTACGTGATCATTGCCACATCACAGGCGAGTTTAGAGGTGCCGCACACAATACCTGTAATCTAAAATTACGTGTTTTTCCTACCATCCCAGTCGTATTCCATAATCTTCGTGGGTATGATGCTCACCTAATAATGCAATCCATATCCATAACATTAGGTAAGATATCTTGTATTCCAAACAATATGGAGAAATATATTTCATTCTCACTTGGTAACCTAAGATTCATTGATAGCTTTCAATTTCTACCATCATCTCTTAGTACATTGGTATCAAGTTCAGAATCAGACACATTCCAACAAATTGTAAAATATACATCTAATCAAGAGAAAGCCAATCTATTAACTCGTAAAGGAGTATATCCATATGAGTACATGGATTCGTGGGATAGATTTGCAGAGACTTCTCTACCACCGAAAGATGCGTTCTATAGTAAACTAACTCTAGAGGACATATCCGATGAAGATTACGAACATGCAATAAAAGTTTGGAACGTATTTGATTGTAAGACATTAGGTGATTATCATGATCTTTATCTACAAACTGATGTACTTCTTCTAGCAGATGTGTTCGAGGACGTTCGTACAACATGTATGCAAAACTATGGATTAGATCCCGCACATTATTATACGAGTCCAGGACTTTCATGGGACGCTTTATTAAAGAAAACAGGAGTGGAACTTGAACTATTAACTGACTACGACATGTATTTATTCATTGAGAAAGGTCTACGCGGTGGTGTATCCATGGTATCACAACGTTATGCCAAAGCAAACAACCAAAGTATACCCGATTGCGATCCCAATAAGCCAAATAGCCACATACTCTATCTTGACGCCAATAATCTATATGGTTGGGCCATGAGTCAATATCTACCAACAGGAGGATTTGAGTGGTATACACCAACAGAAGAACAAATAACAACTCATGCAATCGATTCAGATAAGGGTTATATCCTTGAAGTTGATCTTGAATATCCTCGAGAACTTCATGATACACACAACGACTATCCACTAGCTCCAGAGAGAATTCAGGTGAATAAAGATTTGTTCTCAGAGTATCAGACCAATCTATTTGAGGAACTATATAAAGGTAATGGATCTTTGAAAGTGGAAAAACTCGTACCTAACCTATATAACAAAAAACGATATGTGCTACACTACCGCAACCTACAACTGTATCTATCTCTTGGTATGCGCTTGAAAAAGATCCACAGGGCATTACGATTCGACCAATCACCATGGATGGAACCATATATACAAATCAATACAGAGTTACGAAAACAAGCGAAGAGCATCTTCAAGCAGGATCTATACAAACTGATGAACAATAGCGTATTTGGAAAAACAATGGAGAATCTACGTAAGCGTGTAGATATCCAATTAGTGCGCGCATCAGAAGGAAACAAGCTACAACGTCTATTGAATAAACCTAGTTATGCTCGATCCACAATTTTCGATGATGATCTTGCCGCGGTACATAACTACAAAAGTAGGCTATTGCTAAACCGCCCCATATATGTTGGAATGTCAATTCTAGATCTATCAAAGCATCTGATGTATGACTTCTACTACAATGAGATCAAGAAGCAATATGGACAACTCTGTAATCTACTTTATACCGATACCGATAGCCTACTACTACACATTAAAACTGAAGATATCTATACAGACATGGCAACTCATAAACATCTATATGATACTAGTAACTACAGCAAAGACCATCCGCTGTATAGTATCGACAACAAGAAAGTACTTGGTAAAATGAAAGACGAATGTGGAGGTATTCCAATAGTCGAATATGTTGGACTACGATCGAAGCTCTATTCTATATTGAAAGTAGATGGTGGCGAGATTCGTAGAGATAAAGGTACCAAGAAGTCAGTAGTGAAACATCGTATTCGTCATGATCAATATAAAGAGTGCTTGATGGATAAGAAAGTATTCAAACATGGAATGAATATGCTTCGAAGTGAAGGTCATAAGATGTATGGTATGCATATGAACAAAGTATCTCTATCACCATTCGATAGTAAGAGATGGATTTCAGCAAACGGAATAGATACAATAGCCTACGGTCATGGAGACGTTTTTCCAGAGGATGAAGAATTAAATGGTTTTATTAGCAATATACTATCAAACGTAGTTGATACACTATCCTACAACAGTAAAAACGTCATTACAGAGGATGAAGATATAGACGACTTTATTTGTGACTTGCTTCTATCTTAGAATACCTTTTGGTGGTAGTTCTGTATCTGGTGGTATCACTTCTATCTCTTCACGAACGAACCCTCGCTTTGGTGCATCTTTTCCTAAATAGTATAGAACAGGTTGATTTGATGATACCACACTTCGAGAAATATAATATGTCTGTAAACTCCATACAGGATCAGTCGCTCGTTTAGTTCCACCTTCCAATTCTCCAGATGCATAGAGATATCGAACTAAAACGTCAAATGGTAGTCGCTTTTCATCCAATCCAATAGTTCGAGAATATGTAGGAGTCTTTATGTTTACTTGTTGTGTCTCTATAGAATTTGAAGGCTCTTTACCAGTAAGTCGAGTAACTTCATTGTTCATAGCCTTGATAACATCAGGAAGCCTCAATACCCATTCTCTACTACGTGCATTCGATCCTTCAGATGTAAGTACCATCTCTTTTGCATATTGATATCCAAACAATCTTTCAGCTATCGTTCTATTTGCTCGTTCGACGAAGCTTTGCGCTCTATGATTACCAGCCTCGCCTCGTTGAACTTTCGTACCATGTAGTTCTAGCGTTTCAGACATACGCCCCATGAATTCTCTACCAGGGTCTACTTGCAACGTCTTTGGCCATTCGAGTGGACTACGCTTGTAGATTCGTTCGAATGCCGCAGCAACTTCGCCACTATCTTTAGATGCTAAAGGTTCGGCTTCTTTGTATCGAGAAGCTACATCGATTACTACTAAAGCGTACTTGTATAGCTTTCGTCCACGCCCAGGTCGATCGTGTGGTAAGAATATCAAATCAGCTTGGTGGACTTCATTTGGTTTCGATACGGTCCAATGCGGACGTGGAATGTGTTTTGGTGGTGGTAGATATACTTGCCATATAGATTGCTTTTCCAACCAACTCTTAGCTACGTCTTCCGATGCTTTCGCTGCTACCGATAGCTTGTCAATTGCAGCGTGACCTTTCCAGTAGCCCATAGGACCATAGAAGATACTCGCAAGTTTAGCATCCATTATACGTCTATGCATTCTAGCCTTCAACAGATGAAAAAAAAGAAAAGAATAGAACCTATCCAACCAGTCCTTATTCCTTTCTTTTTTCTTTTTTTCTTTTCTTTTTTCTTTTTTTTCTTTCTTAGTAGTGACCTAGTAGTATCTAGTTGCCTACTAGCAGCACCTAGTACGTTTCTAGTAGCACCTAGTACGTTTCTAGTACGTTTCTAGTACGTATCTAGTTGCCTACTAGTTGCCTACTAGTTGCCTACTAGTTGCCTACTAGTTGCCTACTAGCAGCACCTAGTACGTTTCTAGTACGTTTCTAGTACGTATCTAGTTGCCTACTAGTTGCCTACTAGTTGCTTAGTACGTTTCTAGTAGCATCTATAGCCATCTACTAATAGCGTATCCAGCGCCTAGCATTCCACCACCGACGTAGAGCAACTCACCAGTCTTCTGATTGTTTGAGGGTCGGTAGTAGTCAGATAAGCGGGGTTCTTTCATTCCTTTGAGCCGCCTAAGCGCCTTACGTAACTTATCGGATTGCACGAAGGCTTTGTTGGTGTCTCTTTGAACGTTGTATGCGTCGCGTTCAAGACCTTCCTGGTTTTGTGCAAAGTCGTATAATCTTTGCCGTTCGATTCTATACGCTGTCATTTCAGATTCTTGTTTTTCAATGGCTCTATCGTGTCTCTCTCGTTCTGTATCTATATCACCCTTTCCAATCATTCTAGCTAGTATACCACCACCAGTAAATGCCGTCGCATTCAAAACGGCGCCGAAAACTGTCATAGCGATTGCTGCCGCCATTACGGTATGATCTTTTGTTTCTCGAGATACTGCTTCGCGTACAAGCTACCAACTATCACGGCAGTCCACTTTGCGTAATTTACTAGGGAAGAAGAAGGATCGCTAAGTATAGATTCCTTGGTAGTCTTCTTTACGATCCACCCAATACCAGCGGCGAGTCCTACAATTATAGATGCGTCGGTTGCTGTCTTCATCAATTCTTTATCCATCTTAACATATATAGTATAGTCTCTAGTCTTTAAGTGTTACTCCATGTCTGGTACCGTTGGCTTTGTCGGAGCTGCAGGTCGTGTCGTGCTAATGGCGGCAACGCACTTATTACCATCTACATACTTTTTGTATGCATAGTACGTGCCAACCAACGTAGCGCCTGTACCGATGACTGCGAGGATAGCCAGGTTTTCGAACCGACCTTTCTCTACGTTGCATGATTCGCTTTCGCGCGTCAACTCTCTATTCTGAGCTTCTCTAGCGCGTTTGTTGCTTAACGCTAGTGCCTTTCCGGCTGCAACGCGCTTTGGGTCTTTTACCTTAGTTGGTGCAGTCGTCGGAGGATTCGCAGTTATCTGGTCCGCTTCTTCCATCTTGATTCGGTATAGTAAGTACTAGCGAATGTTCAACAGTTGTACCAGGAATGACTATATGACCAGATACGTGAAATAGGACGCTAGCTAGCGCTACGAAGCGACCTGCTTTAAGCGATAGTAGACCAGTCGCAGCACTGATCTCGTTGCGGACTAGGGGGTCTTCTTGTAGATCCTTGATCAGTGCTTCTTGAGAATCTATTGGTACTAGGTAGGCAACTAGGCGGGTAGCTAGACGCGTCACGCCGTCGACTAAGCCTTTCGTTACTTGCTGAGCTAGGACGGCCTGGTACCTCCTATGCAACTTATCTACTTCTTTCTCAGGAAGTCTAGAGATGTCTCCTAGGGAGAAGTTCTTACCTAGGTATTCTTTCGTTACGCCTGTTGCGGCTAAGATCGAAAGTGATTCACGATTGTCTGATGTAACGTCTAGGTCGGTTGGTGGCGGGCCTGTTACGTCCTCGCCGAATATCTCAAGTATCTCTTTATCAGTCATAGTATGTTGTAGGTGCGGGTAGCTCTAACATGACCTCGAAAGGATGGCGTAGACAGAAACACATGCGAGCGAACTTATAGGATCCAAGCATCGTTCGTAACTCTTTGCATTCTTGCGAGCCGCCTCCGTAGTCATCAAATATCCTTTTGCTATCTACGGCCGATGCGGTATGAAATGCAACTACGATAGCTACGTTCTCACGGAAAGGTTTGCACATACTTGTTAATTGTTGGGACAGCACCCAAATAGAAAGCCCTATGTGCCGTGCAGAAAATGCTAAGTCTACTAGCTTTTCAGTTCGTTTCTTGACGTCCTTCGATGCGGCGCAATCATCGAGAATCAATAGAGTATTGGTACCTGACCAAAAGGTCGCGCAAATACTTAACGTAGCATCGATGGCATCCTGCGGTGGTGATATGACGAAGAAACGAGGATCTCGATTTGCGAATCCGCGATAGGTCTTGTTGTGGGCATACGTAGGACAAATCAGTACTATGTAATCGAACTTACCACGAAATGATCCACGAAGTTGTTCTATGAGAAACGCAGTCTTCCCACAATTCGTTGGACCGACTATGAGTGCGTTGAACGGCACGTGCTCTACGAGAGAATCCATCAGTATGTTATACTATACAGAGATCTGTTCAATATCATGAGCTGAGCATCTGCGAGAACGTAGATGTGCATGTTCACGTTTCCACTTCCTCCTGCAGTTCTATGTATGCGAATGTCGATATCTTTTCCACCGCCAGTTTGTGCCAAGCCATCACCATGAACGGTGGAATCTTTTGCTGTGCGACAATCGACTAGGATAGCGAATCTACTTTCGTAAAACTTCTTTGGAGTCATGGAAGTATCGGATGTACCAAACCACCCTTTCGCAGCCTCCCAGAAATCTGGGGGGAGCATACCGCTTGGAAAGAATTTGTTGGGAATCCCGTTGACATCTACTTCTACCTTCAAAATATCGGGATTCGAAAACGCTTCGCTATCTCGCGTACCAGCAGTGTGTGGATCTACAAATAGTAGAAGTAGTCCAGCGAATGATCGTCGTGGAACGTTGACGTTCTGAGATATCAAAGCATCGGTAGCTTTAGCGATATTTACTGTCTTGAAGCGAATGGCGTGGTCGTATAGGAATGCAGTACCACCTATTTCGTATTTGTGAAGTACACTACTAGCCAGCGTTTCATCCTTGATTGCTTCGTATTCTAGTTGGATGTTGGTAAGTTTGTACGTACCTATTTTCGTAGCATCCGATCCAACTACGACATCAATGGCATGCGCGAGAGTCAACTCAAACGAAATAGTATCTTCTAGAGCATGTGTATATAGAACTCCCTGTTGCGTCATAATGTCGACATCTAACGGAATCCTATATTTGGAACCATACGCAGCTAGGAGCGCGTTTTCTCCAGCATCCGAAGTACCTGCATCGCCCGCTTTCGATCGTAGCTTATTCGTGTTCTCTGATTGGATACCTTGTTACACTCTCGATTCTCTCTCCTGCGTAGATAGGTATACATCGGAATACGTTTGTAGGAGGTCTGACCTGGCGAGGTCTTCTACTGTTTCAGCTCCCATCTTACAGACTCTATGTATGACCAAGCATCGTCCAACGTTCGAAACGACTCTGTTATTCACATGTCCACCAGATAATACGAGGTCGCCCAATAGCGCTAAGCTACCAGGTACTAGTACTATGCCTTCTCCTAGCGTTGGAACATCTACGTATAGAGTCTCACCTGGATTGGTAGATGATGGAGTGAAAGTTTTCCTATACAAGGTTCGTTGAGCTTTGAGTGCATGAGGCTCTCTTTGCGCCTTCTTAGGAATCAACTTTGACGATATCATGTTGAATATATCTAGATATATGGTTATGTTTAACATGGAAGGTGATGCTGTAGAGGAAATACCTGGTGGATCTGAAAGAGGAAAAGATTACGATGATGACGATGCTATCGATGCGGAGGAGTGGAATGCGACATTTTCAGAAAAGCCAGGAGAAAGGGTCGCAATGAAAACCCTACGCGACTACGGGAAGGAAGGCGCTAAACCAAAGAATCAGGAAACCTCGTTTTCTATAGACGATTACATCGACGAACTCATCGACCCGAAAGACTCGGACGAAAGAATCCTGGAAAATCCTAAATTCGGCGCTAGAGATGTGATCTTCAAACAAGGATTATCAGACAAGGCAAAACAGGAGATGTTCGAGATCGTCTGGGAACAATATCCAGACGTAGGAATTCGAGGCATTCTCGAGATGGCAACCATGTCTGATGGTAGAGTCGCTATCCGCGAGTATGGAAGTACGAATAAACCTATCCCTTTGTTCACCAAGAAGGGTGAGTTATATACGAGGATTGGGAAAGGTCTCAAAAGAGTTTTAGGGCCTACGTTAGAAAAAGCACTAGAAGAAGTCGTAGTAGCTAAAGACCAATTGAGTGAGAGGATCGAACTAAATGAGGAAATACTCAAAGACCCTACGTCTACCGAAACTCAGAAAGAAAACGCTACTAATAAAATAGAGACCGATCAGGAGAAACAAGCAGTCCTAGGCCAAATAGAAGAAGCCATGACAGAACGTATACCACTTAGGGACCGTATAAGGACCATCTTCAAGAAGTATGGAGTCAGCATAATTAGCGTGGTAGCTGCGGTAAGTACTGTGATCGGCGTAATAGTTTCCAATCTGACAAAGACAGTTTCCACGATAGTACCAGGATTGGGAGACGCTGCCAAAGCAGTCGCTAAAACAACTGCCAAGACCTTGAAAGCAATGGGTAAGAAGTTAGAGGAGATTCTACCTAAGATGATTGGGCCAATTGCGAGTTTCGTATTCAGTATGGCTGCCGACGTTGTTGGAGTCTTAGCGAACAACGTTTGGTTGTTAATCGTAGCAGCAGTGGTCTTCGTAGTGGAGCAATACAAACGACGTTAACGAAACAACGTCCATGCGATTCCAGCTGCGGCAATAGATGTCACTGCGAGATTAATCTCATGTTGTGGGATAGCCTTTGGTATAGGAACTCGTTTCTTGTGCGTCTTGAGAGGCGGCACCAATTTCTTATCTGGAGGTCCTTCCATGGGAGGCGGGCGTCCTTTGACTTCTGCATTGATGTCGTTAGTGCCTAGCGTCATATCTTTCGTGGCTTTCGGGGTTGGATTCCTATAGCCATCTTTCTTACCAAGATAGTACACTAGATTGCTTGGCAATAATCGCACACCTATAGCTATTGCTAGATCGAGCCTCTTATGCGTTGTCATTATAGCGGTAAGATAGTTTTTGTAGCTCACCACTAAATCGTTTTCGAGAATAGCGCCTTCGACTAAGCTCTTGAACTTTTCTTTGACGTTGAAGCTATCTACGATGGATTCGTTAAGATCGTTTTGAGCACCTAGAATACAGTATCCAAAAGCTTCGACGGATCGATTCAATCTACCTTAAATCCAGCGTTCGTCAAGCCTCTACCGATTGGTGGCGTAAACCAATTGTATTGTTTACCGTTGTTATTGCTAATGTACGATAAAGGAAACTGATAGTCCGTACGACTCTCCTCAGGAAACTTGAAGTCACCACCAGGCCACTTCGCAGAGTACGAAGTATTATGTGCGTACTTCTCCGTATAGTTCACCTGATTCTTCCATGAGAGTTTACGTAGACGTCTCCTAAGCCACCCCACCGAAAGTCTGGCGTTCGAGATATACCGAATTCGATGCACAATTTCTCAAGGACTGATTTGCTATAGAGATTGTCGAGTTGCTTGAAAGCACGGTTACCAGGTAGAGGAGCTCCAAGTTCGTGTAGAATTCTTCGTATCGTGAAATATACGTGGAATCGTAGGAACCCTTGGGCAACTGGTGGATATGTTTTGAAAGTGGGGTCAAACAACGACACTCCGCATCCAGAAGTTGCACACCACGTTGCAAAATTAAGTTGTTGAGGCCAGTATTTGAAATCCGGACCTGATAACCATCTACGAGACTCATTCGCTGTCGTATGCTTTACAACGATCTCCTTGAATATATTTGGAACGCCTGCTTCGAACTTCTTCGTAGGTGTGACGTATATCCATAACTTGGTGAGATCTATATCTTGTGCCGGTTCGGTAAAAGGAACTGCTCGAGTGGGATACTTCGCACTCTTATCTAGTGTTAACGTAGATGGGAAACCATCAACCATCCCCTGCAATGCATTATCGATGAGTTTTTGAATGGCAGCACGTGGCTTGGAGATATCATCGCCATATACCGCATAGCTATGATTCCCATATCGAAACCAAATACTCGTCGAATATTTACCTGAATCATGTATGCTCGTGGATGCATAGAACTGATGGAAATCCGCATGTGGGTATTGTTTCTTAAACTTCACCAATAGATCGGTATTCAGTGTTGAGATCCTCTTATTTTCATCGGTAATTAGGGCAGTCTGCTCAGATTTCGACAGTCTTGGTCCACCCCTAGCAATCTCTGCTATGTCCTCTGCAGATAGACCATCATCTTCGTCTGGCACAACAAAAGGCATCGTAACTATTGAAGCTATACATATACATAGTTTATACCTTTAATATATAATGGTTATCTTAAATGTCACATGTCCTACAGCTGACCATACGGTCTACTTCGATAACCCTATTCTTATCAATAATATTTCGCTAGTTGAGCTCACTCTTAGTCATAATTGGTGGAACCTAGCAGAGAAAGGGAGCTTTAAGTGGGGTAACAATAGTGTGATGTTTCCATACCAAATTAAGGCGGGACATTATAGTATAGAATACTTTATAGACAATTTCGATCCCGCAGTCAAGGCTGGTTTCTTGGAATTCATAGACCACGCATTTAGGAAATATTGGGTTATGAAGGTCAAGAAACCAATCCAGTTCACTAAGAATATCTGCGATTTATTTGGTATCGAAGTAGATAAAGATATGGTAGACTATGTGACCGTTGCTGTGGGAAAATACACCCTGAGGTCAAAAGATGTTAAGCATATATATGTCTACTGTGATGTGGTGGATTCCGATTTCTCGCTTCTCGAGGGAAAGCCATCTAAAATCCTATATACTTTTAATCCGACATCCCACAGTTTTTCTGAAACAACTTACTTTCCACCAATCCTCATACCCATTCGAGCCCTAGGAACGATGCGGAACTACATTCACCTTACAGTTTGCAATGAGAAAGGCAATCTCATAGACTTCAACAAGCAGCCTCTACGTTTCGTATTGAAGCTTGAGTAAATCATACGTATATCACATATACTATGGACGGTGATTCAATTCAACCACTTTTTCCATCAGCACCAAAACTCTATCCATCGCTCACTGGAAAGAATTTTCGACTACAAACAATCCGAGATACGCTTTCGGATATCGAAATTCAAGAAAAACACTATGAAGGCGTACGTAAGAAATATGCGCGTTCTCAAGGAATAGTTCATGGTATCGCAGTGGTAACAGGAGGTCTATCTGTGATCTTATCTGGATCTGGATTGGGAGTAGCTTTAACTGGTTTTGGAATAGTGATTGGTTTACCACTTGGTGTTATTGGTGGCTTATGTGGATTAATTTCAGCATCTACGACCATTGGAGCTAAAAAATTAGGAATAAAAGTATCTAAGTTAAGAAAACCACTATGTTAGCAAAAGCGAAAATTAATACGATTCGTGATCTAGTATCGAAAGCCTTGCGTGATGAAAATATATCCGACTCTGAATACAGTCTAATCCTCGCTGAAGCAGATAAATACGAGATTATGAGGTCTGAAATTCGTCATAAGACTTTGGGTGGTGAAAAAAACGTGGAACAGATTCGAATGGAACTCAAACAAGAAGTGCAAAAGGAAATGCGAGAAAAACTTGGCAGTCTAGTGGGATAAGAATCGAATGTGGCTCTTATTTTCACTTTACGAAATCAAACCCTATCGCTAGTTAGACCGTGTTTTTTATAGATTGGCTCAAAGTAGGAATGGTAAGCAATCAACTCATTGACAAAACGTATGACCGAACCCTTTTGTATACCACACCGTTTAACAACGTAAATAAGAGACATACGAGATCCCGAACGATGTAGTACCTCGTAACTCGCTCCAACGACTTTAGTTCGAAGTATAGAGCTGGTACCTATATTGTTTTCTATTGCCGTATGAACAATCTCATAGACTATTTGTTGGACATTCTTAGGTACTCCTTGGGGGTCGAGTTTAACAAAAGTCGTTGTAATGTGAGGAGCTATTCGATCGGTATTTAAATCTATATCGATCTTATCGTTATCATGTAGAGAACGTATAAAGACATTATTTTCCACGACATATGCTTTTATTGTTTAGTTGCATAAAACGAGCGACATCACCTTCAGATCTAACGAACCCACATTGTATACATGCTTGATAAAGTATAGCGGCTAAAATAGTTCGTTTCGCATAGCCACGTTTGATACAAACTTTCTGTACTTGAATGAATGCATCGGCCACGATTACTAATACATTTGTGGGAAACGAGAGGGCGTAATTTTGTTTATAAATAGTGTCGTATGCCTGTAGTTCTCGCATAATCGTTTGTAGTTGTAATTCTTTGTTATCGCTTTGCTTTGGGATTGTGCGGTCTAGATCATGTTGATAACTAAAGCTATCCGGCCCTACTATGCGTAACCTAGTAGTAAGATTGGTAGTTGTTTCTTCATATGATTCAGTCTCGGAAATAAGACCACAGGTGGGACATATGAATTCCGTTCCTCGCATTTCCATCGGGCATAGACATTCGGAACACGTTTCACCAGCGTTAATACGTAACCGTGGTTTGATATGTAGGCTTGCACAAATTTCTGAACCAAGTAATCTAATAAGGTCATCCATACTAGTTGTATACCATATACCTGTCAATTGTCCAATTGTTTGTTTGTTAAAAAAAAGAAAAAATGAAGAGAGGTCGCATAACAATTTCTCTTCATTCTTTTTTCTTTTTTTTGTATCGTGATTTCTACTTATCCTCCGATTCTACCACATTTAGATCTTTCTCACTAATGGAGAGGTCATCCAATGCATTATCGAGATCGTAAATGTCTACCACATTTAGATCTTTCTCACTAATGGAGAGGTCATCCAATGCATTATCGAGAACGTAAATGTCCACCACATTTGGATCTTTCTCGTGATTCTCTAATTCCTTTAGACGTCTGAGGTTCTCCAACTCACTAGCCTCCTTAGCTATTTTCTTATCAAGGTTCTTCTTATTGCGAATGGCACGGCGTTGAGGTGCACCACATTTTGCACAAATTTCGTGAATAGTACGACAGCCTCGACCACACGTTAAACATGGAACGAATATGGCACATCCTCTTCCTATCTGGAAGTCATGTTGAGAGCAATAATACTCTGACATCTTTGAACACTTCCTTATACATTTCGTGGTCTTTCCTCGCATCAACCAATCACAAGTTCTTGTCTCAATCATCGTGCAATATACCTATATATGTTATATGTCTAATTGGTATCTTAGTTGTGACGCCTACGTTGAGGTTCTTCAATTATACGCACTTGTCTAATCTGTGTGGTATTAATACGTACTAAGATAACAGCATACGTTAATATCGTGAAGTAGAGAATGTATGTTAGTACCATGGATGTAGATAACAACGTAAGCTAATATCGTGGAGTAGAGAATGTATACTAATACCATAGGTGGCGATATACGGTATACTAATGATATCTCTAACAGTTGCTCAAGTTTGGATCTTTAGGTGCAAGAATGCCTAGGGACAATTTGGATGTTGCGAGAGATCCTATGTGGCAGCATAAGCATTTATGTAGTAATCTAGTAGAGCGTTTTCGTCCTCTATGGTGAGCTGGGAGCGCTTAATGAGCCACTCAACGAGCCATTTAGCGGTATTAAGATGATCATTGCTACAGGCGCATAGTAGAGCATGATGAACGTATTCATACTCTATGGTTATCTGAAAACGTCGAACGAGCCACTTAACGGTATTAAGATAACCATTCATACTGGCACATAGTATAGCAACCCCGACGGCTTTATCCTCTTTGGTGAACTGGAAGTGCTTAGTGAGCCACTTAGCGATATCGAGACGATCATTCTTACAGGCAGCGCGTAGAACGTAATCGGTGTGTCCATCCATTTTATCGAACCATAGGTGCTTAATGAGCCACTTAATAACATTAAGATTACCATATTCACCGGCGTAGACAAGAGGGAAGCTATCATCGATGTAGTTTGCGGAAATACCGAAAGTCCTAGCCAAATTGTCTCGATCGTTGTCATTACGAGTAGACCTAAGACCGAAAGTGAGTACTCGTTTACGGAACTCTTGGTCTACGTTTTTGTAGCGCACGAGAGATGCGGCACCGTTTAGGTGTTTCGATGTCCTTGCGATGCTTGCGAATGATTCTGGGCCTGCATGCTCTACTATCTTGACTAAGATTTCTATGGGGAGGCGCGGTATGCTATCCATAGTGGAAGAGATCGATATACTGCATAGTAATCACTTCTCTAATAGGTTCTCAAAACTGCTCCAATCCTGAAAAAAGGGTAGAAACCGATTATTTAATATATCGTAAAAATACGATAAATAGTATAACAAAACTGCTTTAATCCGGAAAAAAGCGGTAGAAACCGATTATTTAATATATCGTAAAAATACTATAAATAGTATAACAAAACTGCTTTAATCCGGAAAAAAGCGGTAGAAACCGGTCTATTAATATAATGTATAAATACAATAAATAAACTATAGTAGAATACTAACTAGCGCGTTTTGGCACACATTCCTGAAATTCCTCAAATTCGTAAGACCAATTTGTAAAATTGTTGCATTTTCGTTTTTTTTTTCATCTAATGGACCCCGAACGAAGTGAGGGCCGAACGAAGTGAGGATAGTCCATTAGATGAAAAAAAAAAAAAAAATGCAACAATTTTACTAATTGGTCTTACGAATTTGAGGAATTTCAGGAATGTGTGCCAGAACCGCTAGTTACTATACTACTCTGACAAATGACGTTCGTGAAACCATCAGCTAGAAAACACGAATATTTGAGCCTGTGTACAATCCAGCGGGTCTTCTAGAAAAAATGCATTTTATTATTACATGGACGAGAGTGTTTTACCAGGAACTAAACCGTTCGTAGAATCCATATCTCACTCGCTGGCGTAAGATATGAAAAATATGCCACTCAGTCTCCCGGATGAATGACGTCACGCTCTACAAAGATGGCAGCAGGTTTGTGAAAATCACAGAGGAAGATGTAAACAGTTTAAATGAGTCGCAAGGAAATGTACATTCGGGTCAAAAAAAAAATAAAGATATAAAACTCTCTAAGGATTTTTCCGTCTGCAACGAAGAGACAAGAGAACCCAACACCATTTTTCCAGAAGAGTTTCGAAATATCGCGAAGCAGTTTGTACTAACTGTAAGTTAAATGAATTGATAAGAGATCTTAGAGCAGTTAAAATAATGGTTCGTATAACAACTGGAGCAAGATCTATTGTTCCGCGGCAATGAATGTGATTTTACTAATCCCACATAGAAAATTTTCAATTTTTTCTAAAGATATCTCTTGACTAGTGGTTTTAAATGTTCTCAAATAAAAATGCATGAAATCGCTCGTTGTGTATATGTTTTTGATTCCAAAACAAATTCAACCAATAGAAAGACACTATAATAAAAATATAATTACACTGTGGTATACACGATAGACTGCTATAGCTACCCATTCGATCTATTTCCCCTGATTTTTACCCGACTCACGTTATCCACCAACCCACCCAAGTGGGAAATAATGTTTTTTACGGGCTGCGCGCTTACGTAGAAAGGCATTTGCACCTATTGTAGGGCACACACATGCACTATCCTCAGGTACGTCGCGCACATATATAAGACTTGTGATCAGTGCGATGGTTCCTGTAATAATGTGGTCTGTTAGGCCGGTTTCTGACGCCGAACTTTTCATGCCCCGAATCCAATGCTATGAGCATAAATGATAGATTTATAATTAAGTCATTAGCATTGAATTCGGTGCATGTGAAGGTCGGCGTTTGAAACGTGCTTCAATCACATCAGATCTCTCATAGCCACGAGAGGGACCCCCAAGTAACATCTCATTCTCCTTATAACAAAACAGGTTCCGAAAGAACCTGCACGAAAACATGAATGGAGAAATAGAAATGAAAGAGTAAAAAGAAAAAAGAAAAAGGTCACGGGAATTAGGAGCGATACAGGTAAGCGAATAAACCCTCAATCGTTTATTATTTGATCATATGGCCGGGGTTCCGCTCTACCGGGGGGGGGGGGGGGGGTATGCACGGGTTTGGAATTGACCGCCGTACACTACACCCAAAGGGACGAAACAAAGTCTAAGTTAGACCTAGTTTATAGCTGATCCATGGACGTTTAGACGTTACCACGACGAACCACGACTAAAACAAGACTAAAATGCGTTAATAGAATGAGAATGAACCTTGGCCATGGAGACGCAGGTATAGGAAAGGCTTTTCTATATGTATCATTTCTATAATTATCATACTTTCGATAACCTGCTTGGCGTGTGCGCCGGTCTATCGCCGGTCTATAGTCGGTCTATAGTATTCAAAAGATGTCTTCCAAATCGAGGACGATAAATTTGAATGAAGAAGATATATATACATGTATAATTATTCTGGCAAAGCTGGGGAAGGGTTTCCAGATGTCGAAAATAACGATTATGACAGCAAAAGTCTGTCCAAAAAGTCCAAGGACAGTAAAAATATATACTATTAAACAACGTCTAAACCTACACTTGGGTAGCTCTAAATGTCTTTATCTGCTAGTTCCAACCAGAGAGGGTTTTAGATGAACTTTGTTTAGGGACGGACCATTAGAAAAGTTATGGGAGGGTGGGCGGATTCTCAAGCTGCATGAATTTTATTTTACTCCATTTTTTTTTTCGGCTAACATGCACGTTTGTGTTTTTTTGAAAATGTTTTATCTACTAATCTATTCAATTTGGAATATTAAGTGATTTCAAAATTAGCTATCTTTGTACTTTTAAAACAATTCTTGTCCTAAGTAAACTTTAAGAGCCATGCCCCTGTGATTTTTTTTTTTTTTTTTTTGGGGGGGGGGGGGGGGAGTTGATAGAGAACAATAAAGTTATAATTTTTAGACATTTCTTATCTTTCATTTGAGTGGTTTATGCTATTTGTTACAAGATAAAAGCAATTACTCAATACTTATTTAGTTTTATTTCACAGGTTTTCGGTCCTCATTCTATGTTTGTATACATTATTTTTATTATTTAAAAAAATTTGTTAGAGTAGAAGAAAAAATGCTTTGTTCTGGTTTATAATGTTAATATTAATATAGCGAAAGAGATCATTTATCAAATAGGCGAAAGAGCCTATAGGAAACAAGTCGCTATATTCATGAATAGAGAACTCTCATTTATTATAAGATGGAGTGAAATTCAACTTGAAAATAAAAAAAGGTTTAACAATTATCAACAGCTGTTTCACTGTGTCTTATGTCTTGGGAAGAGTACGTTTCATGCTATGGAAACTGCAATTATATGTTGACTATGCAATTGCATCCCATCTTTCTTTCCTGGCATATAAAAGAGGTCAAGGACACGAGATGCAGATTTTTTTTCTTTCAATTTCAATGTTAATATTTACACTGAATGAATGACCAGGTTTATACTTCCGATACAGAATGTTTTTTGCTCAAACTTGTTTCCACTATAAATGAATCACTTTAGATTTCTGGGATGAAGTTGGGAAGTTCCATGTAGGATTTTGTTTCTGTGTTGCTGGCTATGCAAACAAGTCAATCAACCAAAGATTAAAGATAGCAGGGCTGCACGTAACAACAACTGAACCCAGCCTGCCAACTCGGAGGAGTTATTGTGCTGTGCCGTGCGTTTTGCACTTCAAAACGGCACTATAAGTTATAGTGCCGTTTTGAACTGTAAAACGCACACAGCACACAGTACTGCCAAAACCAGCAAACAAGTCAATCAACCAAAGATTAAAGATAGCAAGACTTCACGTAACAGCAACTGAACCCAGCATGCCAACTCGGATGAGTTCTAGTGCCGTTTTGAACTGTAAAACGCACACAGTGCTGCCAAGGCCAGCAAACAAGTCAATCAACCAAAGCCTTTAGCTGATTAACTTGTTTGCTGGCCTTGGCAGCACTGTGGATTAAAGATGACAAGGATCACGTAACAACAACTGAACCCAGCATGCCAACTCGGATGAATTATAGTGCCGTTTTGAAGTGTAAAACGCACACAGCACACAGTGCTGCCAAGGCCAGCAAACAATTCAATCAACCAAAGATTAAAGATAGCAAGACTGCACGTAACAACAACTCAACCCAACATGCCAACATGGATTTTTTTTTTTGAATTCTCCCACCCCCCCCTCCACCCATAACTTTTCTAATGGTCCGTCCCTTAAATAATCCGATTTCTTAGTTTAGACCTTATTTCACCAGATTAATTAATACAACGTTATTTAAACATAACATTATTTAAATAATGGGTCCATAGTCAAAATCACATCTTTTTTATCTATAATTCTACTTATTATTTACTTTATAGCATAATGTTATTAGTATTTAGTACTAATTAATTAAGGGTGAACCCGTCCTTGTATTTATTTCAATTGGTGATGGTCAACTCGAAAGCGCATGTGATGCTTTGACAACTACATACAATTCTTGTAACACCACTTGTGATAACTTCCTAATTACTTATTTCATATAATAATCATATTTTTAAATGTCTACTTCTTCTGTAAAAAAGTGTGAAATAAAATAAATCTGAAAGACAATATCTTAATAGAAAAACCTTTTGAGGAGGAGAGTCAGGGAATTAACATGCCCAGTCTGGAGTAATAGTAACTTCTGCTCTTGAATGTCTCTACAAGGTTTCAATTGAAGGTTCTATGAAGCACGCAAGAGTAACGAATAACAAAAAAGCTAGCTTGCCGCGCCTTAGGAAAATGTGAGGACGGCTAGAGCAGATCGCAAAAAAAAAAGAAATAACCCAGATGTCCATTTCTCGGAAAAGGAACACTTTTATTCCATTTCAATTATTAAATAAATAACAACATTAAAATGGTGGTGAGGCTTCTGCATTAATTAATGATTTACTGACTCAAGACAGAATCTCCTATTCGAAAACTAGTCTCTCTCAACCCTCAGCACGACAAATACCCACTCATATATATCCGTTCAGAAGCTGAGCCTAAAGTTATACGTATTGTAATAAATAGTCGTTCCTTCCAGATAGATACGTAAACTATAAACCTCACATGCAAGTTGCACGATTGCTTCATTTGTTTCTATTTAACATACAGGTACCAAAATATTAAGACAACCAACCACGAGACCAGCTAGAACTCCTAAAGGCGGTTTCTATGCAACCCTCATCATCCTGTTGGGTCGCCATTTTCACTTGCTAGGCATCCTGTACGAACAACTGACTGGAACTTCGTCATGGGTCCGGAAGCAAGTCCAAGAATGGGCCATGGAGAAACTTTTGCATAGGTATGTAAGTTAAAGTCTTTCGAATCCTTTAAGTATGGTTTACAAAACGAGCAGCGGTGTTTTATCAGATTTAAAACACGAGGGCGCAGCCCGAGTATCTTAGATCTGATAAAATACTGCTGCGAGTTTTGTGAACGGCTTGAAAAACATCTAGATTGTACAAGGAATGACTTGGAGAGTCTTTACATTGTCTGCGGGCTTCGCCTGGCTGTAAGCATGTAAATATACCCTCCGAACATGACGCTTCCTTAAGTCCGTCGGCTCATGATCGATTTCAGATTCAACGCCACTAGCATACTAATAAAGGAGTAAGCTGTCCCATGACTAATAAATATAAAATAAGTACTGTAATGGAATGGCAAAAAGCAATATGACATAACCATCACTATGAATACTAATTAAGCGGTTTTATTAATATTTTAATGACTTAAAAGGTCAAAATATAGGTTTTGCTATTAAACTCAATTGAAACTATAAGGATAGCCTACTAACATCTGGAACTCTACTCAACGTAGCAACTTCCGTCTTTGCTTGTATAAATTGCAAATGTATATTATTTGGACACGTACTCACTCCGTTATTTCCTATGTATCAGTATCAAATCAATTGTTAGGGGACAATAACTTCTCAGTCCACATTTGAGCTTATTTCATTACATTCTCTTTGACTTACGGCGGTTTAAAGTCATTTTCTCAAATTCAGACAATCGTGGTCAAAAGGAGTTGGGATGTTGTATGCTGTCTCGAACAAACAATACCCGAAGCCCAACCTTTGCTATTATTGATCAAGACATGAGACCCCCCCCCCTCCCCAATCAATGTTGAGATCTAGATGACAAATCATGACATTAACAAAACAAAAACCAACATTGGGGGGGTTGACAAAACATGTTTTAATGAAAAATTAGTTAAGCGTCCCAGCCCCTTTGCCCAGGATTGTAGTTGTGCATTGTCCTCCTAATCATTATTATAAACATCAAACACAGGAAACACACCAAAGGCATACTACGTGCTTGTTCCATGGAAGGAATTGGATCAAGGGCCGAGCAAAATGAAGAATTCCATACCCAGACGACTCTGGAAAAAGAGGGTGTGAAGACCTCGGATGGTAAACCCTCCCAACTGCCTCTCGATGATACCATAAAAAATTGGAAGAGCAGAGTACGTGGTTATTGCATCGAAGCAGTTGGCCCGTTGGGTGAGCAAAGTGAAGCATTCCATACCCAGACGACCCTGGAAAAAAAGGGGGTGAAGACCTCGGATGGTAATCCCTCCATCTCCCGACTGCCTCTCAATGATACCGCCATAAAAGACAGGAAGAGCAGAGTACGTGCTTGTAGCATCGAAGCAGTTGGACCATTGGGTGAGCAAAGTGAAGCATTGTATACCAAGAATACACTTGTAAAAGATACCATTGACGAGCCGGTCAAGATCTCGGATGATAACCCCTCCATCTCCCGACTGCCTCTCGATGATACCGCCATAAAAGACAGGAAGAGCAGAGTACGTGCTTGTAGCATCGAAGCAGTTGTACCATTGGGTAAGCAAAGTAAAGCATTGCATACCAAGAATTATGATCGGCTCGTGAGAAGTTCGCTGTTTGAATCGGGACTTTAGAGTGGTCCCGATCGCAATTGAAACAAAAGATAATTAGGCGGCTTCTTTTGATCTAATTAGGATCATCTCATGAGAAGTTAGCTGTTTGAAACGGACCTTTAGGCTGGTCCCGATCGTGGTTAGACTTCACTGTTCTTTAGGTCGTATCCTATTGGACTTCACTGATAAAGAACCCCATTGTTTTAGAGTTGGAGTTTGTATTATTTCAGGGTTAGGTATTGTTTGTGTAACCAATAACATTTCAGGTTGCAAACGGTGAAGTCTGCCCCTCCCCCCCCCCCCCGATCGCAATTGAAACAAAAGATAATTAAGCGGCTTCTTTTGATCTAATTAGGATCGGCTCATGAGAAGTTCGCTGTTTGAACCTGGCCTTTAGGCTGGTCTCGATCGCAATTGAAAAAAAGATAATTAGGCGGTTTCTTTTGATCTCATTAGGATCGGCTCATGAGAAGTTCGCTGTTTGAACCTGGCCTTTAGGCTGGTCCCGATCGCAATTGAAACAAAAGATAATTAGGCGGTTTCTTTTGATCTCATTAGGATCGGCTCATGAGAAGTTCGCTGTTTGAACCGGGCCTTTAGGCTGGTCTCGATCGCAATTGAAAAAAAGATAATTAGGCGGTTTCTTTTGATCTCATTAGGATCGGCTCATGAGAAGTTCGCTGTTTGAACCGGGCCTTTAGGCTGGTCTCGATCGCAATTGAAAAAAAGATAATTAGACGGTTTCTTTTGATCTCATTAGGATCGGCTCATGAGAAGTTCGCTGTTTGAACCGGGCCTTTAGGCTGGTCTCGATCGCAATTGAAAAAAAGATAATTAGGCGGTTTCTTTTGATCTCATTAGGATCGGCTCATGAGAAGTTCGCTGTTTGAACCGGGCCTTTAGGCTGGTCTCGATCGCAATTGAAAAAAAGATAATTAGGCGGTTTCTTTTGATCTCATTAGGATCGGCTCATGAGAAGTTCGCTGTTTGAACCTGGCCTTTAGGCTGGTCCCGATCGCAATTGAAAAAAAGATAATTAGGCGGTTTCTTTTGATCTCATTAGGATCGGCTCATGAGAAGTTCGCTGTTTGAACCGGGCCTTTAGGCTGGTCTCGATCGCAATTGAAAAAAAGATAATTAGACGGTTTCTTTTGATCTCATTAGGATCGGCTCATGAGAAGTTCGCTGTTTGAACCGGGCCTTTAGGCTGGTCTCGATCGCAATTGAAAAAAAGATAATTAGGCGGTTTCTTTTGATCTCATTAGGATCGGCTCATGAGAAGTTCGCTGTTTGAACCGGGCCTTTAGGCTGGTCTCGATCGCAATTGAAAAAAAGATAATTAGGCGGTTTCTTTTGATCTCATTAGGATCGGCTCATGAGAAGTTCGCTGTTTGAACCTGGCCTTTAGGCTGGTCTCGATCGCAATTGAAAAAAAGATAATTAGGCGGTTTCTTTTGATCTCATTAGGATCGGCTCATGAGAAGTTCGCTGTTTGAACCTGGCCTTTAGGCTGGTCCCGATCGCAATTGAAAAAAAGATAATTAGGCGGTTTCTTTTGATCTCATTAGGATCGGCTCATGAGAAGTTCGCTGTTTGAACCGGGCCTTTAGGCTGGTCTCGATCGCAATTGAAAAAAAGATAATTAGGCGGTTTCTTTTGATCTCATTAGGATCGGCTCATGAGAAGTTCGCTGTTTGAACCTGGCCTTTAGGCTGGTCTCGATCGCAATTGAAAAAAAGATAATTAGGCGGTTTCTTTTGATCTCATTAGGATCGGCTCATGAGAAGTTCGCTGTTTGAACCTGGCCTTTAGCCTGGTCCCGAGCGCAATTGAAAAAAAGATAATTAGGCGGTTTCTTTTGATCTCATTAGGATCGGCTCATGAGAAGTTCGCTGTTTGAACCGGGCCTTTAGGCTGGTCCCGATCGCAATTGAAACAAAAGATAATTAGGCGGTTTCTTTTGATCTCATTAGGATCGGCTCATGAGAAGTTCGCTGTTTGAACCTGGCCTTTAGGCTGGTCTCGATCGCAATTGAAAAAAAGATAATTAGGCGGTTTTTTTTGATCTCATTAGGATCGGCTCATGAGAAGTTCGCTGTTTGAACCTGGCCTTTAGGCTGGTCCCGGTCGCAATTGAAAAAAAGATAATTAGGCGGTTTCTTTTGATCTCATTAGGATCGGCTCATGAGAAGTTCGCTGTTTGAACCGGGCCTTTAGGCTGGTCCCGATCGCAATTGAAAAAAAGATAATTAGGCGGTTTCTTTTGATCTCATTAGGATCGGCTCATGAGAAGTTCGCTGTTTGAACCGGGCCTTTAGGCTGGTCTCGATCGCAATTGAAAAAAAGATAATTAGGCGGTTTCTTTTGATCTCATTAGGATCGGCTCATGAGAAGTTCGCTCTTTGAACCTGGCCTTTAGGCTGGTCTCGATCGCAATTGAAAAAAAGATAATTAGGCGGTTTCTTTTGATCTCATTAGGATCGGCTCATGAGAAGTTCGCTGTTTGAAACTGGCCTTTAGCCTGGTCCCGAGCGCAATTGAAAAAAAGATAATTAGGCGGTTTCTTTTGATCTCATTAGGATCGGCTCATGAGAAGTTCGCTGTTTGAACCTGGCCTTTAGGCTGGTCCCGAGCGCAATTGAAAAAAAGATAATTAGGCGGTTTCTTTTGATCTCATTAGGATCGGCTCATGAGAAGTTCGCTGTTTGAACCTGGCCTTTAGGCTGGTCTCGATCGCAATTGAAAAAAAGATAATTAGGCGGTTTCTTTTGATCTCATTAGGATCGGCTCATGAGAAGTTCGCTGTTTGAACCTGGCCTTTAGGCTGGTCCCGGTCGCAATTGAAAAAAAAGATAATTAGGCGGTTTCTTTTGATCTCATTAGGATCGGCTCATGAGAAGTTCGCTGTTTGAACCTGGCCTTTAGGCTGGTCTCGATCGCAATTGAAAAAAAGATAATTAGGCGGTTTCTTTTGATCTCATTAGGATCGGCTCATGAGAAGTTCGCTGTTTGAACCTGGCCTTTAGGCTGGTCCCGATCGCAATTGAAAAAAAGATAATTAGGCGGTTTCTTTTGATCTCATTAGGATCGGCTCATGAGAAGTTCGCTGTTTGAACCGGGCCTTTAGGCTGGTCTCGATCGCAATTGAAAAAAAGATAATTAGGCGGTTTCTTTTGATCTCATTAGGATCGGCTCATGAGAAGTTCGCTGTTTGAACCTGGCCTTTAGGCTGGTCTCGATCGCAATTGAAAAAAAGATAATTAGGCGGTTTCTTTTGATCTCATTAGGATCGGCTCATGAGAAGTTCGCTGTTTGAACCTGGCCTTTAGCCTGGTCCCGAGCGCAATTGAAAAAAAGATAATTAGGCGGTTTCTTTTGATCTCATTAGGATCGGCTCATGAGAAGTTCGCTGTTTGAACCGGGCCTTTAGGCTGGTCCCGATCGCAATTGAAACAAAAGATAATTAGGCGGTTTCTTTTGATCTCATTAGGATCGGCTCATGAGAAGTTCGCTGTTTGAACCGGGCCTTTAGGCTGGTCCCGATCGCAATTGAAAAAAAGATAATTAGGCGGTTTCTTTTGATCTCATTAGGATCGGCTCATGAGAAGTTCGCTGTTTGAACCGGGCCTTTAGGCTGGTCTCGATCGCAATTGAAAAAAAGATAATTAGGCGGTTTCTTTTGATCTCATTAGGATCGGCTCATGAGAAGTTCGCTGTTTGAACCGGGCCTTTAGGCTGGTCCCGATCGCAATTGAAAAAAAGATAATTAGGCGGTTTCTTTTGATCTCATTAGGATCGGCTCATGAGAAGTTCGCTGTTTGAACCGGGCCTTTAGGCTGGTCCCGATCGCAATTGAAAAAAAGATAATTAGGCGGTTTCTTTTGATCTCATTCCGATCGGCTCATGAGAAGTTCGCTGTTTGAACCGGGCCTTTAGGCTGGTCCCGATCGCAATTGAAAAAAAGATAATTAGGCGGTTTCTTTTGATCTCATTAGGATCGGCTCATGAGAAGTTCGCTGTTTGAACCGGGCCTTTAGGCTGGTCCCGGTCGCAATTGAAAAAAAAGATAATTAGGCGGTTTCTTTTGATCTCATTAGGATCGGCTCATGAGAAGTTCGCTGTTTGAACCGGGCCTTTAGGCTGGTCTCGATCGCAATTGAAAAAAAGATAATTAGGCGGTTTCTTTTGATCTCATTAGGATCGGCTCATGAGAAGTTCGCTGTTTGAACCTGGCCTTTAGGCTGGTCCCGGTCGCAATTGAAAAAAAGATAATTAGGCGGTTTCTTTTGATCTCATTAGGATCGGCTCATGAGAAGTTCGCTGTTTGAACCGGGCCTTTAGGCTGGTCCCGATCGCAATTGAAAAAAAGATAATTAGGCGGTTTCTTTTGATCTCATTAGGATCGGCTCATGAGAAGTTCGCTGTTTGAACCTGGCCTTTAGGCTGGTCTCGATCGCAATTGAAAAAAAGATAATTAGGCGGTTTCTTTTGATCTCATTAGGATCGGCTCATGAGAAGTTCGCTGTTTGAACCTGGCCTTTAGGCTGGTCTCGATCGCAATTGAAAAAAAGATAATTAGGCGGTTTCTTTTGATCTCATTAGGATCGTCTCATGAGAAGTTCGCTGTTTGAACCTGGCCTTTAGGCTGGTCCCGGTCGCAATTGAAAAAAAGATAATTAGGCGGTTTCTTTTGATCTCATTAGGATCGGCTCATGAGAAGTTCGCTGTTTGAACCGGGCCTTTAGGCTGGTCCCGATCGCAATTGAAAAAAAGATAATTAGGCGGTTTCTTTTGATCTCATTAGGATCGGCTCATCAGAAGTTCGCTGTTTGAACCTGGCCTTTAGGCTGGTCCCGATCGCAATTGAAAAAAAGATAATTAGGCGGTTTCTTTTGATCTCATTAGGATCGGCTCATGAGAAGTTCGCTGTTTGAACCTGGCCTTTAGGCTGGTCTCGATCGCAATTGAAAAAAAGATAATTAGGCGGTTTCTTTTAATCTCATTAGGATCGGCTCATGAGAAGTTCGCTGTTTGAACCTGGCCTTTAGGCTGGTCTCGATCGCAATTGAAAAAAAGATAATTAGGCGGTTTCTTTTGATCTCATTAGGATCGGCTCATGAGAAGTTCGCTGTTTGAACCTGGCCTTTAGGCTGGTCCCGGTCGCAATTGAAAAAAAGATAATTAGGCGGTTTCTTTTGATCTCATTAGGATCGGCTCATGAGAAGTTCGCTGTTTGAACCGGGCCTTTAGGCTGGTCCCGATCGCAATTGAAAAAAAGATAATTAGGCGGTTTCTTTTGATCTCATTAGGATCGGCTCATGAGAAGTTCGCTGTTTGAACCGGGCCTTTAGGCTGGTCCCGATCGCAATTGAAACAAAAGATAATTAGGCGGTTTCTTTTGATCTCATTAGGATCGGCTCATGAGAAGTTCGCTGTTTGAACCTGGCCTTTAGGCTGGTTCTCGATCGCAATTGAAAAAAAGATAATTAGGCGGTTTCTTTTGATCTCATTAGGATCGGCTCATGAGAAGTTCGCTGTTTGAACCGGGCCTTTAGGCTGGTCCCGATCGCAATTGAAAAAAAGATAATTAGGCGGTTTCTTTTGATCTCATTAGGATCGGCTCATCAGAAGTTCGCTATTTGAACCTGGCCTTTAGGCTGGTCCCGATCGCAATTGAAAAAAAGATAATTAGGCGGTTTCTTTTGATCTCATTAGGATCGGCTCATGAGAAGTTCGCTGTTTGAACCTGGCCTTTAGGCTGGTCTCGATCGCAATTGAAAAAAAGATAATTAGGCGGTTTCTTTTGATCTCATTAGGATCGGCTCATGAGAAGTTCGCTGTTTGAACCTGGCCTTTAGGCTGGTCCCGGTCGCAATTGAAAAAAAGATAATTAGGCGGTTTCTTTTGATCTCATTAGGATCGGCTCATGAGAAGTTCGCTGTTTGAACCGGGCCTTTAGGCTGGTCCCGATCGCAATTGAAAAAAAGATAATTAGGCGGTTTCTTTTGATCTCATTAGGATCGGCTCATGAGAAGTTCGCTGTTTGAACCGGGCCTTTAGGCTGGTCCCGATCGCAATTGAAAAAAAGATAATTAGGCGGTTTCTTTTGATCTCATTAGGATCGGCTCATGAGAAGTTCGCTGTTTGAACCTGGCCTTTAGGCTGGTTCCGATCGCAATTGAAAAAAAGATAATTAGGCGGTTTCTTTTGATCTCATTAGGATCGGCTCATGAGAAGTTCGCTGTTTGAACCTGGCCTTTAGGCTGGTTCCGATCGCAATTGAAAAAAAGATAATTAGGCGGTTTCTTTTGATCTCATTAGGATCGGCTCATGAGAAGTTCGCTGTTTGAACCTGGCCTTTAGGCTGGTCCCGATCGCAATTGAAAAAAAGATAATTAGGCGGTTTCTTTTGATCTCAATAGGATCGGCTCATGAGAAGTTCGCTGTTTGAACCGGGCCTTTAGGCTGGTCCCGATCTCAATTGAAAAAAAGTTAATTAGGCGGTTTCTTTTGATCTCATTAGGATCGGCTCATGAGAAGTTCGCTGTTTGAACCTGGCCTTTAGGCTGGTCCCGATCGCAATTGAAAAAAAGATAATTAAGTGGTTTCTTTTGATCTCATTAGGATCGGCTCATGAGAAGTTCGCTGTTTGAACCTGGCCTTCAGGCTGGTCTCGATCGCTTGAACCTTTTGTTTGGTCCGAATGGAAGCGTAAATTAATATGCAGAACAAAAGAATCAAGCAATCAGGACGATCGGGACGATTATATGAGAATCAGCCAGCGGCGTCGTACACGACTCGTTAACAAAATATAATAGTGTACTGAAAACATATTGGATTTTATTCACGGCAAGATATATAACAAAAATCCAAAGCACCTTCATTCATAAGAATTTGAGATCGGAAAAAAAGTTGTTTTACGTGTGATTCCGTTGCAGTCAAATAACATGTTGTGTTCTTGGTTTAGGAAGGCGAATTGCTGCCAAGGTTAGCAAACAAGTTCATCTACCAAAGATTAAATATAGCAAGATTCCCGTAACCACAACTGAACCCGGCATGCTAACTCGGATGAGTTATAGTGACGTTGTGAAGTGCAAAACGCACACAGCACACAGTGCTGCCAAGGCCAGCAATCAAGTTCATCTACCAAAGATTAAAGATAGCAAGGCTCACGTAACAACATCTGAACCCAGCATGCCAACTAGGATGAGTTATAGTGCCGTTGTGAAGTGCAAAACGCACACAGTAAGTTACCTATAATGCCAATCAAATGACACAGCAGTAGAAATTCCAAACTACAGCGTTGGACATGAATAGTTGGATTGGGGGGAGGGGTGGAAGGGGGGGGGGGGACCAGGGTACTTCAAGGTTGCGCGCTGCTTCTGGATCCATAACAATTAAAGGATTAGTGTTGCAAGAGTCATGTCCAAATTTGTAGCTAACAAATATGTTATTTTCAAACTGATCAAGCATACATGTATGTGTTGGTTGAATATGATGCCAAATGAACTACAGGCTCTCATTGTTTTGTAAAGAAATTTGTACTCAAAAATGATGTAATGTTTGTATCCTCAACTAGATCTCTCCTACATTTTACAACATGATCAGTGCACGTGGCCTCACAGTCATGTACAATCCGGCCGGTGATGGGAATTGTTTCTACTCTGCTGTTGGGCGTGGGACTAATTTTGATTCCATGAAGATCAGAGATATGGTCTCTTCTTACTTAAGGCTGAATCCCTATAATGTAAGTAATACCATATGAATGTAGTCTTATTCATCTCATCTACGTGACTATAATGCTTTACAGCTATTTCAATAAAGGTTCTCTCGGGTAAACGACACGAGACATTTCCCAGACCGAAATGCATTGTGGATATAACTTTCCAGCTGTGCGAAACGGATAAAGTACAGTGTAATCGATAATCGATTCGCAGGAGACCATTAAGATTTGTGTTAAGGCTTTTGACCCTAAAACAAACGAATTCACCAGACTTTGCACCACAACTACAATCAATTTCGGTCTGGGAATGTCAGGCCCAGTTAAAACGCCATACTTTCCATGAGCCGTTCTCGGTAATTGTTTCAATTAGGTACATGAAAAGAACGGATCGAATTGGAATGGATGGCCTATTTGATTTGGAGTTGTTCAGCCGTGAAGTACGGCTGTAGAACGGCTTTTGATTCGTACGCCATACTTTCCATGTGCCGTAACCACGAATGCAATTGTTATTTAAATAAATTCAAATTAAAGTTAAGCGTGAATGTCGTTTCCAGACTCACGTTAATTTTGCAAACAAGATGGTGGCGCGAGAGCATAAGTAATGTTCACAAAGAAATTTGTAGTTCGTATTTTAGAACCACGAAATACATTTGCATCGGATGAGTCATGCCCTTATTCATAAACTTTCGCCTGCAGAGCACGATGAAATGCAAGAGTTTGCTTCTTCTCCTTCTCGCTGAACTCGTTTGCCGTTTTTTTCCGGAACAACCTTTTTGAAATAGGCATATTGGGCCGGCTTTCAACTTGGACACACACAGACTCTTGTTAATGTTTAAGTTTTATTAGTTTTATTAACTAAAGCTGGAAGGATTATAGTTAACTACAGACATGGATACAGACAAGCTGCAAAAGAACTCAAATACACGCGAGTCAGTAAGTCTTAGATATTTATGTACATTCCAAGTAAAAGGAGAGCCGCTAAGTTTATTCCTGACTGGAGACGAGGGGAACTCTTGGACACACACAGACTCTTGTTAATGTTTAAGTTTTATTAGTTTTATTAACTAAAGCTGGAAGGATTAGTTAACTACAGACATGGATACAGACAAGCTGCAAAAGAACTCGAAATACACGCGAGTCATTAAGTCGTAGATATTTATATAAATTCCAGGTAGAAGGAGAGCCGCTAAGTTTATTCCTGACTGGAGACGAGGGGAACTCATGGAATGAGTACCTCTTTAATCTGAGGAATATGACAACCGGCTGGGCTGATCACATAGCCATTCAGGCAACTGCCAACGTGCTAACTAGGGACCTAATCATTATGGCAGTGTATCAGGTAAAAACTTATTGGTGAATTATTTCCGTCGAGAGTATTAATAATAGTTATGGTAAAGCTAATGGTTATATTGGTATTATAATATAAATCACGGGAGCATCCTAAGAACGCGCGATTTCATTGGCTTCTCAGCGTGCTTGATTGTCTTTTATAATATAAATTACGGGAGCATCCTGAAGAACGCGCGATTTCATTGGCTGCTCAGTAAATTACGGGAGCATCCTAAGAACGCGCGATTTCATTGGCTGCTCAGCGTTATGGGAGGATCATAAGAACGCGCTATTTCATTGGCTTCTCAGCGTGCTTGATTGTCTTTTATAATATAAATTACGGGAGCATCCTGAAGAACGCGCGATTTCATTGGCTGCTCAGTAAATTACGGGAGCATCCTAAGAACGCGCGATTTCATTGGCTGCTCAGCGTTACGGGAGGATCATAAGAACGCGCTATTTCATTGGCTTCTCAGCGTGCTTGATTGTCTTTTATAATATAAATTACGGGAGCATCCTGAAGAACGCGCGATTTCATTGGCTGCTCAGTAAATTACGGGAGCATCCTAAGAACGCGCGATTTCATTGGCTGCTCAGCGTTACGGGAGCATCCTAAGAACGCGCGGCTTCATTGGCTGCTCAGAGTGCTCGATTGTCTTTTATAATATAAACTAGAGGTAATCATAGATTATTGAAGTGCGTTCGATTTGTTGTTAGAATCATCTGTGTGAGCTGACTGAGAAGAACCTGTTTTGCATATTTTGTAGCCTAACGAAAAAAATTGTCCTATAAATGTTACATGCTGGATGAAACATTTTTTTTTGCATTGTACCAAGAAGTTATTATATGTTAAAAAATTACTTCTGTAATTTTGTGTTCAGCACATCGAGTGAGTTGACTTGATTCGACCGGAGAACGGCTTTCCTAAGTGCTCTAAACATAGTACACAGTTTACTCATGCTTTGATGAAATGTTCCTACGATTTTCTTAAGTAGCATTGTGTTTGAGCGGCATAATACTTACCGAAAGAACCCAGGTTTGAAACGGAAAGGAATCGAGTCCCCTCACAATTTCCCGTCGCACGTGCAAAGATCGAGAAACTGCTTCGCTTGCAAGTTCACGCCGACATCACATCATACAGGGAACCCAACGCTTACTAATTTTGCGTGCATCAAAACGAGGCAAAAGTTGACACAAGATTATTGCATCGACAGCTTCCCGCTGGTGCACGTGGTCCAATGTGAACCAACGTGACCACAAGGAGACCAACGCAAGATTAGGATGCGTTCTCCTTCGTCGAACGCACTGATTACGGGAGCATCCCAAGAACGCGCGTTTTCATTGGCTGCTCAGCGTGCTTGATTGTCTTTTATAATATAAAATACGGGAGTATCGTAAGAACGCGCGATTTCATTGGCTGCTCAGCGTGCTCGATTTTCTTATAATATAAATTACGAGAGTATCCTAAGAACGCGCGATTTCATTGGCTGCTCAGCCTTTGACCTTTTTATATATTCAAATTTCGTGCATTGGACAAAATCCCAGCTGGTGAATGGCTAATGAAAGTGCATTACTGGTGAACAAAGCAGTCGACCCAGATTCTCTCTTACCTACGGGAATGGAGACCTGATACGTGTTTGAATTGGACGGTTTGAAAAAGCTCATTCCGATCCAATCGCATATTTTACAGTGAAAACGGCAGACAGTTACTAGAAAGGTAACGGCAGGATTGAACTCTGTCTCCTGTGTGACAGAAGATATATATTTTGAGAGGAATATAATCGCTCGTTGGAAATGGCTGATTTGCAAGCACTGGAAGTGCAACTGACGAGTCCACATGTGTAAAGGTAAATGGTAAAGCGACCTTATTTAACGTCGGTAGTTCGTAACAGTCTTGAAAGACTGATAAACTTGAGGCCGACGGGAGACCTACGATTTAACGTCCTTATCCGAGAAGACGTGAAGGTCTAACCATTTGCAGTTCGAGTGTGGCAGTGAACAAAAGTTTCTCTAAGAATACTAAGCATAAAATAATGCACGCTCGAGAGTTTCTTTCCGCGTATCTCGTAGTTCGAATTTTATATTATAAAACAAATAAAAGATGGTTCTCCTATGTTCTATAACAAAATAATGAACTTTCGAGATATTGAAAAGCTACTAAATACACTCGCGTTCCGCTCGTGCATTCGCAGATTTTCAAGACCTCGAGCGAGCATTATTAAAGGTTAGAGACTGATGTGCGTTCTCTATCGGCAAATACAGGCACGCGCTGACTGTACGATGAACGACAAATAATGACTACTTAAATACAGGCGCACGCTGACTGTATACGATGAACGACAAATATGAATACTGACAAATACAGGCACGCGCTGACTGTACGATGAACGACACATATGAATACTGACAAATACAGGCACGCGCTGACTGTACGATGAACGACACATAACGAATACGACATTTTGAAGTCATCGTACAATCAGCAATTAGTGCCTGTATTTATTTGACGATAAACACAAAACATAAAGTCTCTAACTTTAAATCTTGATATTCAAACTGAGCATACAGCAGTGCATTTCAACTGAATTCAGTTGTCAATAACCAATTCAAAAGGGGATCGAGTGAACAAAACATACTTTTGTCAGTTTCGGGTTACCTGTAGTCGTTACCTAGAGAAGAGTCTGTGAATCTATGTTCCTCATAACATGTAACGCATCAGTCTTCAAGAATATAAGAGCAATACTTTATGGAGTTGATTGAGTGGTACTTCACTCTGTTTGGCAAATCATGAATGCCGGTATTATACGAGCTACAATGATGACAATCATGAATATTATATGGCTACAGCACAAGCAAGGTATGATACAAGCTCCTTACAGCAGTTATAATTACTTGCCCACAATAGTATTTCTGGTGGTAGTCCATTTGGATAGTTCATACTGGGTAGTCCATGGACTGGAGTCAGTCTTGTGTCCACTCCCATTCAAAAGAAATCAAAGATTCCGGCTGAATAAAATAATTTTCGTCCATATCCGGCACAGAGAAATGTCATTTCAACAGGCAATGAATAAAACAGGAATTATTTTATCATTATAATTGAGTAGATAACTTTCCAAAGAATCATTTACTTTCGGCATTCGGTCAGTGAAGTTGACGGAAAGAAAACAAACATACAACGTAAAGTCGTCTTGCGATTTCAATTGAATCAGTATTGCACATAACTCGAAAACGTTTCCCTTGGAGCCATGTATTCAAATATTAAGTCTTTGGCCGGCTTAACTCATAGACCGTCTACTTTCTTTGGTAGTTTCTTTCATTCGAAAACGAATAAACCTGATTTCAGTGGTTCGCATAGCCGGGAATTGAAATCTTGAATGTGGTCTCCATGTTTACTCCGAGTCCAATGCAAATACTTCCCAAATTCCAGGATTTTTGAGACATCAACTGAATTCTCGCCTTTTTTTCTTGTTGATAGGTATAGGATAATGGAGGTAATCGGCTAACGCTGTTGCCACCCAATTCAGATCATTCTAATCATAATGCAGTCATGCCTATCTGAATAAAATCAATTTTCAAAGAGTCAATTCTCCAGAGTGATGTGTGTACCTGTTCAAAACAATGCAACTGTATCGGAAATAATAGCCACTTCTTCATTAAGACTGCAAGTGTTTCAGAAGCTTCCCAAAGCCAATATTTATTCACTGCATGTCGGACTTATTTTAGCCTGATTTTCAGACGGTACGTGGTCGTCGACCGCTCTAAGCGAACGACCTGACGTACCGTCCGAAAATCAGGCTAGACTTTTTTGTACCTTGCAATAAATAAATAATAAATAAATAAATAATAAATAATACTTGCAAATCAGCCATTTCCAAGGAGCGATTATGCAAATGTTCGTCTAAAATAAAAATATATATTCTGTCATGCAGAATATACTTCAATCCTGCTGTTAACTTTCTAGCAATTATCTGCCATTGTCGCTATTAAATGTGCGGTTGGAATGTCATTGCAATGAGGTTTCCCAAACATTTATTCCTCGGGTTCACACAATGACTTGATAATTCTCCCAAAGGGTAAGAGAGGATCTGGGTCGAGTGCATTATTGGTGTCATGAGTCTTGTGTTCACCAATAAAGCACAGTTTGAATATTAATTTGAATATTAGTTTGAATATTAATTTGCTATAGAACATGGATAACCATGTTAATAAATAAGTTAAGAATAAACAATTATTGCAATTGGATGATGCCGATCGACTGACGTTAAAATATTTACAATGAAAAAACTTAAATCACTACCTTGTAAGAAGCACGAGAAAACATTCGTTGAAATAGGTGCGGTATTAATATCTTAAGACATACCAATTGTTCTAAAAACATCAAACAATTGAAATTGACGATTTTTCCCTCAGAACAATAATGTCCACACCATCCAAGATGTGGTGACAGTGAAGTCACTGAAGAAACCAGTTGTTCCTCCTCTCTACCTGGGTCTGGATACGAACCACTATATTCTACTCCAGGTAACTTCTATACAAATGTCCTGTAATGAGCGGTGCGTTGTAACATTTTAATCCTCTTCTATACCTGGGCCTGCATACCAATCATTATATTCTACTCCAGGTAACCTCTATACAAATGTCCTGTTATGAGCCATCCGTTGTAACATGCTGACGTTTTTAAACCTTTCATAATGCTATAGCAATCAAAGCCGTAAGTTGTTTTTATCCCGTACCAATGTAAGCAGCATGAGAGGCACCGAATTAGCCATTTTTTTGCGGTGTTATGTTAATTTTTGCGGTGTTATGTTAATTTTTGGTGAGCCCTCATTAATTCAATGACGTCACGGTTCTATTGTCTTGGACTCATGAATAAAGTGCGGCGCTCGTGAATAAAGTGGTGGGCTCATGAATAAAGTGGTGCGCTCATGAATAAAGTGTGGCGCTCTCATGAATAAAATGGTGGTGAATAAATTATCTTTTCTCTGGGGCTCATGAATAAAGTGTGGTGGAATCTGATGACGGCATAGAAGTCGTGGGATTTCAATTTCAGCTGCACAGCATAACCCCTACAGAAGTCCTAAAATGTCTTTATTATTTTCGTTACAGCTATTACCTTCGCTATCACTCGTAACGTAATTCTGAGATCAGAATATTTATAAACCTTTAAGGTAAACCACAATGACTCATTAGAGCAACTTTGCTATTGTCCTTAGGGATTAACGATAACTGAAGGGCCATCAGTACAGTTTGATAGAAACAATAGCCCTATTGTTTTGAGGAAAACTCTTGAGATGTAAATTCTTCTCTAAAACTGAACTATAATTACCATACGAATATATACAAACCACCAGATAAATTAAACAAAGTTTATTCAATTTCAAAAACACCTATTGACAGTTTGTTTTTCTTAGTCTCGCAGAATTGATAACTTTCTTATTTCTCAGTTCTTGGGTTGATATAATGTACCGTGTTACAAGATTACACTGATTTATATTTCATTGATGTTTTTCTTGTTGACAAATGTTACAGACAGTTGTGTTTTTACCGAGGAGAGGAAAATTAATGACCTAGGTTGTCTAGTCTAGTCTAAAAACTATACTTCAGCTATCGTTTTCTAGTTTAGTCTAGAAATTGTTAACCTAGGTAGTGTAGTCTAAAAACTCTACTTTAGCGTTCAGGGCTTCGGGCGTTCAGGGCTTGTGGGCATCGGGTGTTGTGAGTGTTGTGAGTTTCTAGACTATATACTTTATAGTCTAGAACGACTAGAGTAGAAAATAATACAATTTCTAGACTAGATTAGAAAATGATAGCCAAAGTAGAGTTTTTAGACTACACTACCTAGGTTAACAGGTTTCACGATGAATTCAACGTTCCATTCCCACCAAATGGGACCCAGAGATTGTGACAAGTTGTTTTCAAGTTGGAATAAAAGGCGAACATGAATGGAAAGAGGTAGTGTGTTTGAAAAAGAAACTTCGCTGGTCGTTTCTTTTGGAAAATTAATATGTGACGCCTTCCTTAAAACAGGAACCGTTTGAGAATGAAACGAGAGATAATGTAGAATGACCTGGATTTGTGTTTTACGCATCTTTCTTCTATTCTCATCTACTCTAATAACATTTTATTTCCACAGAGATTAGGAGTGGGTTAGAAGTCGTACATCATTGCGGTCTCCTGATCGGCAGGGTGCCACTACTTTGTATACTGATCACACACTCGTTCTTTTTCTTAATGGAAACTCGCTGGAAACAAAAGTTGTTAGTATTTCTACAGTAACACTTGGCTCGTTGCATCGGTTACATTGCTGGCTTTTTGCATGGTTCACTCTGTAAGGCACCTCGGATCAAAGCTCTCAACCTAATACTTGTAATTATACGTTTACTGTGAAATAAATGAAAAACAAACTCTTTGGTTTGTCAACTGATTAAATTTAGATCAGTAGAATAGATATTTAGCTGTGCTCACATCATACTATCCTAAGCTGATAGCTGACAGAACATGGCAAGATTATAGGAGGTGCTGTGCAGTTCCTGGAAATACCATTCCGTTAAAGTGCCTATTTTCCAGTCTTTCTATGGTTTTTCCATTCGGTTTCCCATGTTTTTTTCCATGGGTTTTGCCATGGTTTTTCTATGGTTTATCCATGGTTCAACCATGGGGTTTTCTATGGGGTTATCTATGGATTTCTATATTATGGATATTGGTTGGGTTTTCAGTGTTACCTAGTCATCAGTCTACGGAGTTTTCCTATAAAATCAGTATTCAAAGTCAGTTTCAGTTTTCTTTATTTTCCACTCTATGTACTACACGGATAATTACAAGTTAAAGAGTATGATAGACATTTAGAGGAGGATACATAAAAGACAGTGTTAAATATGGTAGTAACAGGGGGAGAGTGTGCAGTGGTTAAAGGAGCCGAAGCTTTCGAGTTAACCACTGCAGTCATATTCTTTAGTGTAACCTTAGCTTTACAGAGTAGTTAATCCAGTCACATTATGCAATAGCTACATGTATACTGGTCAGTTTAGAGATGCATGCCATAAAACCCCAAATATAGACGTCCCACCCTGCAGATAACACCTAGCTACAGATAATATTGTACGTAATATATACAACCCTGTCAGCCGTGTTTTATCACATCCAAAGACTGAGAACTGAACTTGAAAAACGACGCGAAGCGGAGTTTTTTAAACTCAGTTCGAGGTGTTTGGATATGTGATAAAACACGGCGGACAGTGTTCTATAGAGCGGATTTCAATTGAGTGTCGGAAGTGTTTTGGTTTTGCGTTTACTAAGCTCTCCTATTGGCTGAGAAAGTAAACCAACCAATCAGAATCCAAAGTAAAACCAAATGCAAATTGGTTTTGCTTTTGCTTTGGTTTGTCATTGGCTCACAGGGAAGCCATTTACGAGTTACTTGTGATTACTCGCTCCTATGATTGGCTGGCTGTGGGTAGTTTGCGATTGGTTTTACTACACTCAACTGAAAACCGAATTTACCATTGAAGAGAAAACGGAGAAGAAAGTTTGTTTAATCGCATATCCAAACTCCTTCACACTCAAGCCATGGAGGATGGAGTTGACACTGCACTGACAACACTGATACAAACATGGATAGATTGTGATTATCATGCTAACTAGATACAAGCCATGGAGGCTGGAGTTGACCCTGCACTGATACAAACCCTCTTTCTATGAATATATGGATATAGATCTTGATTATCGATCATGCTAACTATAGATACAAGCCATGGAGGATGGAGTTGACCCTGCACTGACACAAACTCTCTTATAGTCTATGAATATGGATAGATTGTTATTGTCATGGTACAAACCTCAAACTGAGCTTTCTCAACTCCTCAATGTCAAAGGCTTGGTTAACTTTCAAAATGGTGGTCAAGAACTTCGAATAGGCAGTTTGCACAAATACATCAGTTGAATACAACTACCAGAATCCTTTGCGCTGATTCTTTCGTTGATCTAATTTGGACCATGTCTTAGTATTCTCAGGAGTTTAAAAATCTGAATAAGAAAAAGAATTCGAAAAGGATTCTGGTACTTGTATTCAACTGACGTCATAGTGGAAACTGGGGATTGGAGTATTCATGAATATCAATATCAGAATTCTCAATATCGTGATTATAAGATAAGCGGCTGCATCATCACATCTGGCATGACTAATCATCATGACGTATTCTACGAAAAACATCATTTGAAATGAGTGATTAGGACAAACAGGAAAGCGAGGTCAGTAACAGTTCTTGATATCAAATTTGTATTGAAAAACACTTTAGATGATATCAGTTACACAAATTCTTACCATATGACATTTCTTATAACGTTTAGGTACATGTAGACTATTACATTTGTATAAAAATACCACATGATAGCAATACCGATAAAGTTAAAAAAGTCAATTAAACGTGACATAATGCTGAATAGCCCACTTTCGTTTTATACTTTACTTGTCACGCACAAAGGTTTCAATACGAGGCTCCAGGGTATAATGCTCAGTGATTCGTGAAAAGTGAAAAGAATACATTTAATTTACCCTAGAGCCTTGTAATGAAACCTTTGTGCGTGACAAGTGAAGCATATATCGGAAGTGGGCTATTTTGACCCCAATGGCACCCGCCATAGAGATATTACCCTGGCATAGTGTTTGTTGGAAACAGAACTGATGATTAAGTAATGACCCAGCTAAGAACTGTAGTAGAATCCATTGTTCTGCGGCAATGAGTCTCCCTCGCTTACGATTTTGCTTGAATATGCCTTAAGTGCTTTAGGAGGTGTCAACAGTCCAAATTACATCTCGAAAATAAAGTATCGTTTATGCTATTGGCTCTTTTTTCTATGAAAACTCAGCGAAGCCACCATCCACCATCCACCATTCAAATTTGAGAACTTTCCCCACACAGGATATTCTTCGAAATTAAACCATATCAGTTTAATCAAAAATAAATTCAAACTACAATAATTTCAACCAATGAAATTATGAGAAAGAATAATAGAAAATTAACACCTATTAACATTCCTTGCCGTAGAGCACTACAGTTCTTATCTGGAACATTACTTAAAGCATTAGAGTGTGATCAGCGATAGACGTTTCAGTAACTCAGTGCTGTATCAAAATATACAGACACTGATGTTTTATTAATCAGTTCTGCATCAAACAAACGCAAAGTATGGACTGAATATCTAATCAGTTCTGTTTGTGGGTTGACAGTTATATTCATGTGACTCGAATGCTGCATTTGGATTGGTTAGCACCTTTAGGAATTATTAATGAATTTAAAAAATTATTAGATTATATACAGAAGATTAAAAACAAACGAATGTATTTTATTAAAGTTATTATTTTTTAAAGCTGATTGCTTGAATAATTACTTTAAGTTATGTTTAACCAGTTGTGTTCTCAAGATGTACTGGAAAAAGCGAACCATTTAGACTTGTAAAAAGTATGTAAAACGTTTGTAAAATATAAGCATTTTACAGTCTTTGTAAAACGCTTGCAAGATATCTGTGAATGTACAAATTTACTGAGACATATATTGTTTTAGAAACATTTATACAGAAACTTGCAAGAGAAAACCAATATCGCGGCCAAGTCGCGACGAGATGATGGAAATGATGGCGATAATTTTCCGTGGAATATATATACCGAGTCGGGCATGTGATTTTCCTTGAATGGGATAGTCCGATGAATTACTTGTTGATTTAGTACTTTTGCTGATATTTTGCTACGTGATAAATAGCGTGCGAAGCCTATAGTGGTGATTCAACTCTGAATCCACCACTCCTCTCAGCCAATCAGCGATTCACCGTTAGAAATAAGTTCCCTCCCACACAATAGTTTTAAAAAACAATACAAATTATTTTTACTTGAAAACCAGGCCTAAGTTATTGTATAAAATCGTAAATATAGAACAATAACTAAGATCGAATTAATATATTCATACCATCTTTATTCTCTGCATATATAAAAATATATTGTCAACGTCTCCATATAATTATGCATCAATATTGTAAATAAATTCTTCTTCCTATTAGTATTAATTCTAGCCGCTTACCACTCAAGAAAATTTGTACAATAGATATTTATGTATTTTATGTGCTCCAAATATCCTCATTTATTTTTCTTGTGATAGAGGTCAACTAGAAAGCCTATGGCTCCTTTGACCTCTATGCACATTCTTGAAATTCAAAACTATTTTATTATTACCGTATCTCTCTTTTTCTTTTTACAATTATTTTCTTGTGTAATTATCTTTAAAAGAAATAGTGCAAAATAAAACGAACTTGAACTTGAACTGAAAACTTGAACTTGAATTCAGCTTTGAACTAAATGTAGGGAAGTGTTCTACTCTGCATGTGTAAATTCGTATATTCCGGCAGACTTTTTGCACACACATAACATACCCTTCACAGAGTTCTTCAAAGTCTGTATTTAGTTCGATTTACTAATTTTAGCTTTCGGGGGGGGGGGGCAAATGGGGGATGCTAGTTCATGCATATAAACCAATAGCAACTCAGTATAGTCTAATGTTGTAAACAATGCCTTTCATGCTGTAATAAGAATACTATAGACATTATTGGGAGCCCATAACCAGGAGCGTCCATATGTCCTATATAGTTGTCACAGCGTTTTTACAAGTTGGGTTATTTTTAGATTAGTTTACCCGCCAATTAATGGTTGCACCGTGGCGGAACAAAAGATGCCTCATTAGCTACTTTTGTTATACCAAACAACATGGCTGCTACGCTGTTGTGATTTGATTCCCTTAGGAATGATTGTAACTCAACAATAGCGGGAAACAGTTCTAAAAATAACCTAACTTGTGAAAACGCTGTGACATAGGCCTATAATGCGGGATGGACGCTCCTAGTTATGTGCTCCTGACATTATAGATACGGTAAAATTCCACAAGTAACTAGAAGCTGTAACCAGCATCACACTTGCCCATGATGCAATATACAGAAGGATTATGTGACATGAGTAAGCCAGTGGTGTCATAAACAAGAAGCTGTAACCAGCATCACACTTGCCCATGATGTGATATACAGAAGGATTATGTGACATGAGTAAGCCAGTGGTGTCATAAACAAGAAGCTGTAACCAGCATCATACTTGCCCATGATGTAATATACAGAAGGATTATGTGACATGAGTAAGCCAGTGGTGTCATAAACAAGAAGCTGTAACCAGCATCACACTTGCCCATGATGTAATATACAGAAGGATTATGTGACATGAGTAAGCCAGTGGTGTCATAAACAAGAAGCTGTAACCAGCATCACACTTGCCCATGATGTAATATACAGAAGGATTATGTGACATGAGTAAGCCAGTGGTGTCATAAACAAGAAGCTGTAACCAGCATCACACTTGCCCATGATGCAGTATACAGAAGGATTATGTGACATGAGTAAGCCAGTGGTGTCATAAACAAGAAGCTGTAACCAGCATCACACTTGCCCATGATGCAATATACAGAAGGATTATGTGACATGAGTAAGCCAGTGGTGTCATAAACAAGAAGCTGTAACCAGCATCACACTTGCCCATGATGCAATATACAGAAGGATTATGTGACATGAGTAAGCCAGTGGTGTCATAAACAAGAAGCTGTAACCAGCATCACACTTGCCCATGATGTAATATACAGAAGGATTATGTGACATGAGTAAGCCAGTGGTGTCATAAACAAGAAGCTGTAACCAGCATCACACTTGCCCATGATGCAATATACAGAAGGATTATGTGACATGAGTAAGCCAGTGGTGTCATAAACAAGAAGCTGTAACCAGCATCACACTTGCCCATGATGCAATATACAGAAGGATTATGTGACATGAGTAAGCCAGTGGTGTCATAAACAAGAAGCTGTAACCAGCATCACACTTGCCCATGATGTAATATACAGAAGGATTATGTGACATGAGTAAGCCAGTGGTGTCATAAACAAGAAGCTGTAACCAGCATCCCACTTGCCCATGATGTAATATACAGAAGGATTATGTGACATGAGTAAGCCAGTGGTGTCATAAACAAGAAGCTGTAACCAGCATCATACTTGCCCATGATGTAATATACAGAAGGATTATGTGACATGAGTAAGCCAGTGGTGTCATAAACAAGAAGCTGTAACCAGCATCATACTTGCCCATGATGTAATATACAGAAGGATTATGTGACATGAGTAAGCCAGTGGTGTCATAAACAAGAAGCTGTAACCAGCATCACACTTGCCCATGATGTGATATACAGAAGGATTATGTGACATGAGTAAGCCAGTGGTGTCATAAACAAGAAGCTGTAACCAGCATCACACTTGCCCATGATGCAATATACAGAAGGATTATGTGACATGAGTAAGCCAGTGGTGTCATAAACAAGAAGCTGTAACCAGCATCACACTTGCCCATGATGTGATATACAGAAGGATTATGTGACATGAGTAAGCCAGTGGTGTCATAAACAAGAAGCTTGTTTAAATGTTGCATAATGTAAGGACCACTATTACATGAACCTTCGATCCAGTGTATTATGCTTGTTGTTGGATGATGTAAGAAAAAGTGCTAGTATGTTGGATCCAGGCTCTCCAACTGGGTGGGTTTGACGTCTGCTGATGATTCAAATCTATTCCTGGCATATAGGAATCCTCAAACTCTTGAATGAACTTTCTACGATGAACATATTAAAAATTATGGACGATTTACTGTTTTTATGACGTCATTATTAGTGACGTCATACTTCAAGCTTAAATCAGATTGCCGACTGTAAAAATATTATTAAAGAGAATACTATAACTTGTGAGTGTTAGCCAAATGCATTTCATTGATAAAATTCCAAAAACATTGAACTGGCTATTTACCGAGGGTACACAAATATATTTATGACTAATGACGTATACAAAAAATGGGGCTTCAATTCTAAGCTGTTATACTCAAAAAAACAAAATTCCAAAAAGAACACGTTGTTACTACTAAAGAGCTCTATTATTGTGCAAAATATGATGCACCAGTATTTCGAACTGTAAAAGTTAAAACAAGCGACATTTTCATAAATGGTTTTATGCTATTCATTTCCCGCCAATTTTTGTCGGGAAAATTACCAAAATTCAAACTTTAATAACTTTCGTTTACTTCAACCGATCGATAACGGGTTTTCGAATATTTCATTCTCATGAGCAAGAGATTTTATAAAGATATAATAAAACGTTTTTAGAGGTAATAAAAATTTATAAGAAACCTATTAGAAAAGAATATATGACGTCATTGTGACGTCATAATGATGGCTATATTAGCTTAACTTATCAGACTATGTTTTGTTTACACTCCTTTATACACCTACCAAAATTCATTCTTCTATGTCGAAAACATTTAAATATATATAAAACCCGCCGTTTTTACGATCATTTGTGCCCGGCGTGTATGCATATACGGTCGTCTCGGGAGTGTTATTCCTTGTGTGTGCGTATCCGTTGTTCCTCTACTGTTGAGAAATAAAAAAATAGTGGGCGGACGGGGGATGTATGTGGGGGGCGGTATTTGTCGGGATTGATCGTATACGATTATATATAATTAGTTATTTTATTAACCTTCGTGGATTAGCGAAAGCTATTTAGAAGTAAACAACCTAAGTCCTCCACAAAAGCGAATGTTCTATTCTATTTCATTAAACAAGAGCATTTCATGTGGTCTTTCCAATTAAGATGTGCCGGAGTACCGTATGAAATGCTCTTTTTTTCCTTCCAAAACGTTTACACTGATTTCCCCAACCTCGTTCCCAGGGGTCTTTACGCGTCTAATCCAAGATGGCGTCGAAAGTACCCTTGGTACAGGCTGGTGGGATTCGGCTGCTGATTGGCCAGACATCTCGCGCGCCTGATTTGAGAATTTCGAATAGCGCGCGCATTTTTGTTTTGAAAAATAAACTGGTGATGTCGTCTTTCGCATTGCGCGTTCAAAATTCGTCGAAAACAACTACAAATTCATCGGAACTTAGCGTTTTTGCCTTTTTAATACTCACTTCGCAACTGGGTGCAAGTAGAATAATGTACGGTTGGAATTCATTGGGATCAAACTTCAACCGCTAACCGTTCTTCGGCGATGATGAATCCAAGATGGCGGATGTTCTTCAAAATATTGGGCATATTTCTGGGTCACATGACCAGCCTGTACCAGGCGTACTTTCGACGCCACCTTTGATTAGGCGCGTAAAGACTCCTGGGAACGAGGTTGTGATTTCCCTTCATTCTTTGTTTTCTTAATGAAGGGCCCGGTTCCTGAAAGCCCGATTAGCGCTAATCCAGAGTTAATTACCATGCCAACTAATATGTTTTGTTGAGAGTTATCCAGGATTAGCGCCAATCGGGCTTTCGGGAACCGGGCCCTGGGTGCTAGCAGCGTCCTCGCGCTGCTGTGTCGTCACAAATGGCTTTGTATGACGTCACTATCTCTGACAGTAGATTTAGAGAGAGTTTTGAAAGGAGAACATATACGCTTAAAATGATTTTCGAAATTATATTATTACTTTCGTTCCTGTATGGAGCCAAAAAATATTTTTGTCCCAATCTTGACTTGGTGGGAGTGTCTTTACAACTGCTGGGAGTTGTTCCCACAGAAAAAGGTGAGAACTGTAGCCGATAGACTTTCAGTTTAGCATTACATTTTAGCATTGGTCATTGTAGTAAACGTACGTGAGATTTGGTGTTAAGAAAGCTTATAATCATCTAGCAAATCCAGGGAACAAATCCAATCTAGGCGTATGTTTTGGCACTTTTTAGGAATAAGACTTAGAAAACAAAGAGTATAGTTCAACTCTGTCAATAAGTTGTACAAATGAAATATTTCGATGGTTACGCAACGATCATTATTTCAAACCCAACACGATTGAAACTATAGCAATAAACGTTGTTTATTTTAGAACCAAAACCTCCAAAATAAATAACTAATTCCAGACATAGAATCATTGGAATATTTAACTGTTTTTCTTATTCTCTATCGATATTTATAGAACCTGCGAGAATAGCGCAGCCACAGATGTTCCTCGATCTGTCTGGTGAGTGTCAGTTTCTGTGATAAACTACTGTAGCTTTACCTTTCTGATATTAGGAATCTGGTAACACCTACCTCCAAGGACAGTTATACATAAATTAAGTGTAATATATTGAGAGTATCTTAGCCAATCAGATTACAGATTTTGTTTTAGATTTTAGGTGATTTCCACGAATCATCAAAAACGAATCATCAAAAACGATGTAAGCCAGTTTAGAAATATCGACAATCGATCGATATGGAAGATAGCACTCTACCAATCTCGTATTAAAATTAAATAAGGCAACAGGCCCTTTAATGACTGAATTCGAAGCACATTTTTGACTAATACCTTTTCAGCGATCACGCCGACATTAACACAACAGCACAGCGGGAGAAAATATGGTAGGTACCTAGACTACACAATGGTTGCGATCTTAAATGTCTTCAATGGTCATGGCTTCTTCACTAAAAAGATGACAACAGGAATACTGAACAGGAGTTGTTCTTAATAAAAATGCGCGGTAGTGATCTGGGCCCGGTTGTTCGAAGCCCGATTATATAGTGTTAATCCTGGATTAACTCTGCACAGAACCTATTGGTTGTCATGGAAATTAACCCTGGATTAGAACTAATCGGGCTTTGAACAACCCGGCCCTGAACAGTAGACACTAGTATACTGATCGTACTCACCAGAATCTACGGCTGCTACGGTAGGGTTTAGAGCAGATTTCGTATTAGTGGGACAAACTACGGCATGCCCGTAGCTTTACCGTAACCGTACTGTCACCGTGCTGTACCGTATCTCTGTAATTTGATTGGTCAGCCGGTCAAAAGCAATAAGGAAACCATTTCAATGTCACGGCATTCCGTACAGTAACCGTGCCGTAGTCAGTGCAGTAGTTTGTCCCACCCATATGAAATCTGCTCTATTGTCCGTTAATTTAACAAGTATTGAACCAGTTCTCCAGGACATCACAGCGAAATACTTCAACTGCCGCCGTTTACTGATTTACAGCCGCTGTAGCTGAATGGTGGCATTTAAAATGTTTAACCGGGTGAGATTAATATGGAGGGGGACATTGGGGCTCTCAATACCGCATGCAACACCGCAAAAAAAATCCGAAAACACCGCATCACCGCATGTAACGTTGACAAAATACCGACACCGCAATGACGCAATACTATTTTCAAGAGTCCCATGATTTACATGAATTTGACTTTGAACATAAACGTTTCACCAAACACCGCAGGTTTAAAAAAAAAGAAAACGCACACCGCAGGATTTGAGATCACCGCAATATAGGATTCAATTCACCGAAATACCGCACTACACCGCAAACCCCAATGTCCCCCTCAACATGGTGGTGTCATCAACAGCACAACGTTAATATCTTCAATGTAAAACCATTTATTGGTCATGGCTTCTTTTCTATGAAGATGACAACAATGAATGAAGATGTTGTTCGCTCTTCCTCACTTAGAACTCCCGCACATCGTCAGGTTAGACGACGTGCCATCCATAGTTGATGGTCACGTGACTGCTCTGACTCTTCACACAGCCCCAACCATATCAGTAACCTCCTGGGCGATCACCATAGCAGCTCTATCCATCATTGGAATTGTGATAGCTGCTGTGGTAGGTTCAGAAAAATAAAACTAATGTATGGAATAACAGACGTATATACTTCAAATCCCGCGTTAGGCCGCGAACTTGTATAATAAATGGTAGGGGATGTGTGGCATTGACTTTAGAACCAGACTCTGTGTGCTACAGAAAGAAACCCCGATTAATTACAACTATTTTCGCTTCAAACCTTGTCCACTGTCCAGCCCTTATACGTCATACTTCGCCGGCTCTAAATACAGTTTCTGACATGATAATTATGATAACCTGTACATACTATACGAGTACCTAAAACTGGCAGTCTCGTAGTCTAAGAACTGGTTTAAATGGCAACATGTATTGGTATAATGCTGACAAAGAGACACGCAACATAAAATAAATAAATACTTTTTTTATTTCAGTGTTATAGCAGGCTGAGTGTTACAGCTTACAGCTGGCGAGGGCCTGCTTTTACTCCTCATACTCCACACTCCCCACATACACATATACACAAGTCTATAGGTTAAAGGAACAAACATTTGAAGGACGCAGGAGACGGCAGAGGAAAACAACCTCAAACCAACTCTTTCTCATTCCTTAAAACCCCCGCCTGGGCCTGAAAACCCTGCCCTATTTCATACCGATGTATAATACATTCCATACCCTTCACCCTATGTACTTTCCTCTTGCGCTCTTCAGTATGGGACAGTCGACATATTCTTAATGTCCCGCTTAACGTCCATTGCCGGCACCATTCTCGTTCACAGAACTGTCAGTTTGGTCTTATTGCCCCAAACTAACGTCCACGACTGGACCCCCTCCCCCTAAAACCTCCATTGAACGTTAACGTGTCACCACGAATTTGTCGACAGTCCCTAAAGCAAATCAGTAAAGACTCCTGACTTCCTCCATTAGGGTTTGATCTCCAAATCTGTAAATTCCTTCTCGAAACAATTGTCCACTGAGTTTTATCTAACTATTCACCTAACTAGTTCGATCTTTTTTCACTCTCAGGAAAATAGACCATTCTCTAAACCTGAAAGGACGCACCAGGAAACCTCGGGTAAGTCTTCATGTGATTAACTAATGGGGGTACTTTAATTTTTAAGCATACCAATAACCTATACACGTCTAAAAGTGTAATAATCAACATTGTTATATAGCCATATTTTTCAGATATAACGTGCGCCGTCATTGGTTGATTTATGCATGTCAGCTGACAAGTAACCAAATGAACTGTTTCCCGCGCGGGCAACAATTTTGACAACGATGACGTCAGCGAGCGCCACTGGCTAGCTAAAGGCGGGAAATATTTGTTTACCAAAACGTCTAGATCTTCATCAAAAGCTGACCTTTCTTGTCGAAAAAAAATGGTGACCTATAGTGATAACTTGTACCCGTGCCGTTAAAGTGCATATAAGCCCTAGGCAGTTATTTTTGATATTGCTTGTACATGAAGTGGATAGTAGAATATTTCTTGATTTGGGTGTTGCGTCTACGAGATATAAAGGTTTATATTTCCAATATGCTAATGATGTGATGTCATCACCGACATTTGCTGAATTTCTTTGTGCTTGTGAATTAAGCTATTTTCTAATTTAGATTTTTTTATTTGTAAAATCACTTTGATAAGCTTCAAATATAACTTAGAATTTAAAAATAGGTAATTTGTCTCTACCAGCATGCTTTTATAAAATAAGTGTGTCGGTGATGACATCACATCAGTAGCATATTCGAAATATATACCTTTATATCTCGTCGACGTAACACCGAGCGGAGCTCTTTGAGTTGGAATGTCACAATTGTACGTCACTCCGAAAAAATCCTGGCTACGCCCCTGGCATGCATATAGTTATATCCGTCCAGTTGTTGAAATTTAGACGGAACCAGAAACATATCAGGGAGTTATATGTTTCTGATGGAACTAAATGAGAAGTTCAAAACTAATATAATTCCAAAACGCTGTTTTAGAAAGATCGACACTCGACTGGAACTGGTTACCAAGCCGGCAGGCGTGTCAAAACATGCTAGCAGCTATCTATTGCACTACCCTACACAAGCTTATTTAAAATCGTTTCATTGATATACGATAAAATTAGAGAAAATTAAACTCTATACAAGTTCAAATCTGTGGTCTCAGTCCGTTGAGCCAATAAAAAGCATTGCTAGAACGAGCTTTGTGGTATAACGGAAGAGTCAATCAAAATATGTGATAATTCAGCCTTTTCCAGGGACTTCCTTCTGACAGCGCCATGTTGGGTACGCGGAAACCCCTGAGAGCGAGGTAGCCGCCCATTTTATTTCCGTTAATTTCTATATGAGCGCGAAGCCCGTATAGAAACATTATTACCCGAATCGAGTTATCTATTAACCCACGCAAGGCGGCTAATCATGTTTTAACGGGCTTCGCACTTTCATGTATTGGAATTTTGCACCTATTCTATATTGTCCGGCACAATCTAACCTCTATTTGTGATCAGTGCGATATTTCCTGTAATAGTTTGGTCTGTTAGGCCTGTTTCATGGTCAGACCATGAACTTTTCATGTCCCGAATCCAATGCTATATGAGCCACAAATGATAAATTTAACTCATTAGCATTGAATTCGGTGCATGTAAAGCTCTTATATTTTAATTATATGTTTCCCATTACCGTACAATCAGCCTTTCATTTCCTCTTAGTATCATGTAAAGGTTTGAAAAACGAACCTAAATCACATTCATGTCCTTCATAACCACCAAAGGGGAAAAATAAATGGTTTATATTAGACCAGATAAAAAAAATACTTGTGTAGCGTCCACCCATTTCAATTTTTCCAGGTAGGGAGGAAGGTTTTTTTTTTCAATGTGAAGTTTATTTTGTCTTGACTAGACATAGCTAGGGACACCGGTTTGCATCTACAACAGAGTGATTTAGAAACAAAATGGCGTCGATGTTAAAATATTTAATGCGCCGGGTACATGTAGGGGTCTGGGTACAAGAATTGGTGTGCGCGGGCGCATTTACAATTTCTAAAGTTTTTTATGAAAAATAAAAAATATAGAAATTAGAGGTCGGGGACATTTTTCAGGTCGGCCGGGTACGCTAAAGAAATAAACATTACGATTAAAGAGTAATGTGATTTTATGTCAAGGAAGTGTCACATGATAGTATGCAGGATGGGGTAGGGATAGCTAGTGTAATTATGTTACCAATCAGAGGAAAGGGGCGTTCCCATCTATAGTTAAGATCATGTTCCGCCATACAGGCGGCCCTTCCTACTCTGACCAGCTTTGCGCCAACATCATTTCTAGATACCTAAGGCGAATATTTTCAGGCAAGTTTTACTTTCCACTCCTTATTGTTAGTTTTACTTAATATTAGTAGTTTATTGTTCCTCTGATGAGTTTGTGTGACATTGTCATGGCTGCACCGCGCGTTTTGATTCTCGGACATTCTTTTATACGCCGTCTGCATCAGTTCATTAGCCGCAATCCTACCGAGTACGATATAAATTTCCACATTTCAGAACCACATGTTATCAAATGGCATGGCGTCGGAGGGCGTACCGTGGATAAAACCATCCAGTACGATCTCTCCGTGGTGGAGGAGTTCGGCCCCCGATATAGTTATCATCCAGCTTGGGACGAATGATCTTATGCAGCGCTCGCCTCAACTAGTCGGTTCTGATCTTGAGGACCTTGTGCGCCTGTTACATGGTGAATACAACGTCAAATTCATTTGTGTGTGCCAGACTATTCGCCGCGATTCAGCGGAGGAATTTAATATAAACGTGGGCCTGTTGACCAGGTATCTAAGGGTGGTCTTAGAGCCCATCCCTTATGCTATGTTTTGGGGCCATAAGGGATTTTGGAGGGCACGTAATGTTTTACTTGCTCGGGATGGAGTCCACCTCAATAGTAGTGGACAGCATAAGCTTTACCGCAGTCTTAGAGGGGCAATGCTAAAATCTAGCAAATGACGCGGCATAAAAATAAACATTACGATAATTTTATGTCAAGGAAGTGTCACATGATAGTATGCAGGATAGGGTAGGGATAGATAGTGTAATTATGTTACCAATCAGAGGAAAGGGGCGTTCCCATCTATAGTTAAGAGCATGTTCCGCCATACAGGCGGCCCTTCCTACTCTGACCAGCTTTGCGCTAACATCATTTCTAGATACCTAAGGCGAATATTTTCCCGCCACCTCCCCTGCACCTGCCTGCAGACTATCCTATATAAATATTAATTTTAATATTTTCGTGTGTTACGTTGTTCCGTATTGGCGGGTCTTCTCCCACCTTTGCTGAAACAATTGTTTATTGTATAGGACATTATTGTCCTTGACATATGTTGAAATATAACCGTCACAGTAGTGGCCAGATTTATTCCAAACTGAGACTGGATATAATTATCTTTGTTCAATATTTCAGCAAACTAGTGCGACGCCATGCAGAGCTCTCGATCTCTTTATAACTAGCAAATGACGCGGCATACAAGTATTTTTTTTATCTGGCCTTACGTTGATACAGGATCGAAACCGTTACCGGGCCTCCAAAGCCAGGGGCTTTTATTTATATTTATGTATTGCCACGAACTCCACGAATTCGAATTGGAATTTTAGGTTCATTTTTGAGGAAGGAGAAAAACCGAAGAATCCGGATTAAAACCCTCGGAGCAAGGGCGATATACCAACAAACTCAACTCACATATAGCGCCGCGTCCGGAAATCGAACCTGGGCCACAGAGGTGGGAGGCGAAGCGCTTAACCATTGCGCTATCCCGGCTTCCCAAGTACCATCTCATTTTCCTTATAATTAAACAGGTTCCGAAAGGATCTACATTGAAACATGGTGCTCGTAAACAGCAGAGCAAGGAAGCCAGCATCAATGTATAACATCTCATCAGGAATACGCCATCTGTCCGAGTAAGCGATTGTTGCATCGAAGCAGTTGGACCATCGGGTGAGCAAAGTGGAGAATTCCATAGCCAGACGTCTCTAGTAAAAGATAACCTTGACAAGGAGGTAAAGATCTCGGATGGTAACCCCTCCATCTCCCGACTGCCTGTCAATGATACCATGGAAGACATGAAATGCAGAGTACCTGCTAGTTGCATCGAAGAAGTTGGACCATCAGGTCAGCAAAATGAAACATTCCATACCCAGACGACTCTTGCAAAATATACCCTTGACAAGGCGGTAAACATCTCGGATGGTAACCCCTCCATCTCCGGACTGCCTGTCAATGATACCATGGAAGACAGAAAAAGCAGAGTACCTGCTAGTTGCATCGAAGGAGATGGACCATTGGGCGAGCAAAGTGAAGCATTGCATACCCAGACGACTCTGGAAAACGATAGCCTTGAGAAAGGGCTGAAGATCTCGGATGGTAACCCCCCCATCTCCGAAGTACCTATCGATAATACCACGAAGAACATGAAATGCAGAGTACGTACTAGTAGCATCGAAGCAGTTGGACCATCGGGTGAGCAAAGTGAAGCATTCCATACCCACACGACTCTTGCAAAAGATAGCCTTGAGAAGGTAGTGGAGATCTCGGATAGTAATCCCACCATCTCCCTACTGCCTATCGATAATACCATGAAAGACAGAAAAAGCAGAGTACCTGCTAGTTGCATCGAAGGAGTTGGACCATCGGGTGAGCAAAAGGTAGCATTCCATACCCAGACGACTCTTGCGAAAGATACCATTGAGAAGGCGCGGAAGATCTTGGATGGTAACCCCTCCATCTCCGAAGTGCCTATCGATAATACCATGAAGGACAGAAAAAGCAGAGTACGTGCTTGTTGCATCGAAGCCGTTGCATTCCTAACCCAGACGACCCTTGCAAAAGATAGCCTTGAGAAGCTCTTGCTTTTCCTATCTTTCATGGTATCATCGATAGGCATATCGATGATACCATGAAAGACAGGAAAAGCAAGAGCAGAATTCGAAAATATCCTTTCGGTAAGGAATGGTTTCATGTTTTGTCTATTTCGAATTCATGTATTTCATTTATGTTATGTATTTCATATTTCTTATGACCTCTTATCATTAAGAGCTCATTGACATATTCCATTGCTATATGCGCACGGAGCAGTTGTGATTTTTGACTTCCGGTTTGACGCCTGCCCGGAGCCCGCCCTAAGTTATTTTTCTCGGTTTTACACTCTATTTGCTGCGCATTCATTTAAATAATTTAATTGTATTTAGAAAGTCTTCATGAATGGGCGAAAAGTGTTCACTAGTAGAAATCAATCCGTCAGGCGAATAAGAATGTTGTTGGAAAACGAAAAGCTTGGCTATCGAGTATCGTGTACGTTAAAAAGATAAGATAAATACTTTACGAGAAACTCAAATAGATAATTTCGAAGAAGCGTTATAATTATTCGAAATATTATTGTACTTGAATCCAAAGAAAAGGTTAAATCAAATAATTCGTACCGGAGCAACTCATGAAACTGAGCTGGCCGGCAATCGTACTTCATGATCCACGCGACAGTCGCCGCCAACAACGTTATTTATAGATGTTAACACGTTTCGCGGTTCGAACCACCGGACCAACACTCAGGGTCTTAACATAGCTGGGTATAAGGTGCTGCCTTTACATAATCAAACAGTAAACGGTTCGACGTTAAGCTTCACGTCTTCTCGGACAAGGATGTAAAATTGTAGGACAAAGTCAACAAAGAATTGTCCACCATTAGTGAAGTGCGTTCGAAATAGTTCGTGATTTTCGTCCAGCGGTTTGCTGTCGTGACATTATTTTCTCAACCCGCGGTCTCTTAAAGGCATATTGCTATTCAAAACTTCGTTCGTTTATTTCCTTTGTGTAATAAGAGTAACAAAATTGCACTTTACTTATATCAAGTACGCGCGAAGGTTTGTGTAAAAAGTAGCCCTGGTCCGCAATGTGTCGAGTTGAGTAAAATGACGTCACTTCCGCTGGAAATTAGCTCTATCATAGGAACGGGTTCGGGTAATGGCGGACATTAAAACTCAACAGTTCAAGCCCTAAAATAAGATTCCTGTCGACATATCTCTAAACGGCTTCGACAGGAAATATATAGCAGGCAACAAATACGCAAAAATATCGCTATCTCAAAATTGATCGTTGCACCACTTTCGCTTTCGCAAATAAAAGATGGTTCTCCGTGCATGTTCTATTTACCAAATAGATTCCATTCTGCCGTGCATCTGTCCCCTTATAAGTCACAACGTGAAGAGAATAAAGAAGTGCGCCACGAGACGCAGTCGAGTAACTGATGTTCACGTTGTGACGTCATCTGTGCATCTATAAGAGGACAGATGCACGGCAGAATGGAACTATTTGTTTTATATGAACAATCGCAAACTTGAGATACAGAAAAACAAGATCACATGAACATTACTCAAGGGAAAAGTCATGTGGTCTGAATTGGGGCAAAAATAAATAGCTGTTCCGTACAAAGTCATATATATATATATATTTATAAATACGGTTGTGTTCCGTATAGATAGAGTTTTTTTTTTCTGTACAAAAATAATGTCTTTCTGTAGAAATCACCGACTGTTCCGCAGAAGTCAAGCTCTTCCATAGATATCACCGAAGCTCTTCCGTAGAAATAACACGAGTGAACGCTGGTGAAAAACTGGAAAATAAGCCAGGGTACCATATGGATACCACAGGTAGCCCGAAAATACTAAGAGAGGGTACCTTACAGATAACACCACAATTTTTCGGATCGTCGATTTGCGCCTTCAGTTAGTATCACGACTTCCGGCCGAATGCTGCTATGCCAGGCCTTTTGACATGTCGTGAGATATGCCCGGGGCATTTATGTTGTTCTTTTCATGCAGGAAGCATACTCGATGTCCTAAATGTTGATTGAATTTTAGTAAGTAACTAGATTTATGTTGCTGTTTTCAAAGGTAGGTGGTTTAAGTTGACGTTCAGTGGCGCCCGGCAGTGATTAATACTTGTTGATGTTGAGTTTATAACCTCGCACATCTTACGTTTTCATTGAAGTGCAACCGTGAACGTTTAAGACTCGTTTGGAAAATTACATTTACCCGACCGTCAATCAAATGTCACGACAACATGTCAAATGGCCTGGCACAGCAGCATTCGGCCGGAAGTGCCTTTTGCAGGGTACAGTCATGTGCTGATATAGCCATGTTGGTGGCAGGAACAATGGAATTTGTTTAATCGTGAAAAATAAATCTAAAAGGAATAACATTCTATTGTTCCTACCCTCCAACATGGCTGCCATCACGTGATGGTGCAATTCCTCTATACTTCATTAATGAAGGAATCAGAGCTCGGGATCTCCATGGGAAACGCGTTGCCATGGATGCTGGAACTGGCTAGCTATCTTTAAAGATCGATTGGAGATGGGAAATAGTATTTACAAACAGGTTTTGCTAAGTGGCAATAAAGTCAGATTATTTTGCCATGCAGCACAGCCACGTGATTGCATACCTGCAAAGGTCCCATTGTGGTGTTATCAGTAAGCTACCCTCTCTTAGTATTTCCGGGCAACCTGGCTTAGTTGTTTTTCATTATTTCTTCATTATTTTTCAGTTTTTCACTAAGTAAAGCTTTGATTTTTACCATCCCACATGTGCGCGAGGTTCGTCAGATCATATGAGAATCGCTGAAATGACCGTCTCCGGCCCGCACACCTAATGTGATGCTCTCTCACCGCGACACAGTCCCTTCAAACACTAAAGTTGTAACTACACGAGTATTTGTTTTAGTTATAATATTGCAACGGGGTTCTGGGACGTTCGCCCGTCATTCCTCTGGAGACCGTGAAGATGTTAACAACTATCGCCCCATATCTATTTTACCGGTACTGCCCAAGATATTGGAGAGACATGTGCACGTTAGCCTTTATGGATACCTTAGTGACAATAACCTGTTGTATTCCCAACAGTCTGGCTTTCGGAAGTACCACAGCACTGAAACTGCTCTCATAAGGATTGTCGATCAGCTCCTTTTCAATCTGGATGATAATCGTGCCATGCCAGTGGCTTGGTACTAATAGACTATCGCAAAGCATTCGATATGTTGGACCACAAGATTCTTATGGTGAAACTGAAGGCCTATTGGGACGAGTGAAATTTCCGCCAATTGGTTTCATTCTTACTTGAGCGGGAGACAGCAGTTTGTTACTCTTGACGGCAATGAATCAGGCTGTTTGAATGTTCCTCATGGCGTGCCTCAAGGGAGCATTCTGGGATCGCTGCTATTCATCGTGTTTATCAACGATCTCCCTCTTCATATTCAATCTACGGATGTGGATGTTGATCTATAGGCTGACCGGCGACACGACGTTGACCTCCTCAGCTGATGCATGCGCCATTCGTAACTTACAGAGCTCGTTAAGTAGAGCTGGCATGGCGTGATGTGGAGAACTGGGCAAATACCAACAAATTGCCTCTGAATGAAAAAAAGACCAAGACTATCTTAATTATTGGCAAGCGTTTGGCTACGAAGATAGCTCCCGAAGACCAACAGCTTGGTTTAGCTACAGCAAATGGCAATATTCTCGAACAGGTTGAGTCGGCGCGGTTACTCGGCTTAGGAGTCGACAGTGAGCTGACTTTCTGTTGTCATGTCGGCAAATTGTGTAAAAAGCAGATAAAGCTATCACAGAGAATCGGAGTCCTAAACAAGATAAAGTCTTGTCTACCATTCCAACAGCGAATATTATATATATTACAATGTAATGGTTAGACCTATTATGAATTACGTTAATGTAGTATGGCATAATTGCAGTAAGGATAATTTAACGAGAATCCTAAGATTGCAGAAGTAAGAGTAATACTTGATGCAGAGCCGAGATCATCTTCTGTATTGTTATTCAATAAATTGCAATGGTTGCCGTTTTACAACGAGGCCAAGATAGCTACACGTTCTCTAGTTTATAAACGAACTATGCACAGTGTTCCCGAGTATCTAATGGAAATTAAACCTTAAATTGAACAGTGATGTCCATGCAAGAAACACTCGGTATTGCAACTATAACTTTAATTGTCCTAGGAGTATAAACGTGTAACGGAAGGAGGCAGATCCTTTAATGTAACGGCCGTACAACTGTGGAACAGTTTAACACTTGGTGTAAAAAAGCAGCCAACTTTTAAAGCTTTTAAAAGTGCGCTCCGTAGACAATACTTATATACTTTAAAGATCAGCTATCTTTAGCTCATTTTAAGCCGTAGGCAAATGTTTATTTTTTATAGATCAACTATCTCTAGCTCTTTTTAAATCGTATATAGGTGTAGTATTCATTTATATGTATCCCTAGTTTTTGTTTTGATTTTAATCAATTTTTACATGCTCTATTGGATTTATATATATATATATATATATTTATATAATTCTTATATTCTTAGCTTGAGGGCCACAAGTTTATTAGTGCATGTTATACACTATTTAGCGCTCACCCTCCTAAAATAAAGTCTTTATTATTATTATTATTTCTGTTTAGGCTTACCCATCACCACAACGGAGTTAGAATTACGACCATTGTGAGGTTGAAGACCGGCTCAATTGCAATTTCCTCTCTCAGAAACCTCATGAATCGCCTACCATTGAATAATTTCCTTCGGGGACGCACGGCCATAAGCCCAGTGTGAGCCAATAGCTGCCATAACAGTTATTCTGGGTCCTTTAGTTGGACACGTAAGTGCTGACAGCAGTAAACCCCCTAATGCTGGTACCATATAGTTACGAGCAATGCTACGATCCCGCAGGAGTTTCAAAAATGAGATCAATACATGTATCAAGGTCTAATTTCCACAGGTTCGCGTGTTAGTTACCGAACCTCCTATGGGGTAATGTCATGATAGTTTATTAACGAAATATGTCTTGTAAACAGCAGTTTAAAGGCGGGGTTTGAATCACCATGAACTCGAATTTATATTTTGTGATCATATACCTAGCTAGGCCCACTTATACAATACTTGATGAAGCCGGCTGGGATGGGGGAAATAAATTTAATATCGCTTTCTCTGGGCTGCGTTCTTTAAGGACCGCAACAATAGCCCCAGCGCAACTGAGGTTATCAAGTAAAATGTAACAGCTCCAACTTAATTAATCATATATCCGTCAAAACGTTTATGCACTTTTACGTCTCTCATATGGTTACAGTACCTACAAATGGTGATTTCAAATTCTGATAAGTATAGGTATCCATAATAGTCAATGATCACAATATAAACGTAAAAAGGATGATATTTCACAGTTAATCAATGTTTTAAGCCCGGGGGGGGGGACTCCCCATAAAAATAGACGGGGGTGCTCGACCTATCGTTTAGGGGTTAAAATCGTTAGCAGTGCTATCTCTTAGGGGTATTCCAAAGGTCTGCTATCTTTTAGGGGTCTCCGAGACCCAATTTTTTTGTGGCTACGTTAAAACAACGTTACTGTTATGCCAAAGGACAATGTTTACAAGAAGTAATCGAGAATGAAGACTGAATGACGGTGCTCTCAAAATTCATCGGAAAACGGAAGCGCTCGATGATAATGTCTTTATATAGTCTAGGGGTAATTTTTTTGTGAGCCACGCCCATATTGCTATCTTTTAGGGGTGAATTTCATTTCTCACGTCGAGCACCCCCGTCTATTTTTATGGGGAGTACCCCCCCCCCCCCCCCCCCCCCCCCGGGGTTTTAAGAGAATTCGAAATAACCCAGCCAGGCTTGCTTTCTGATCGGTACACAGTAATCATGAGTAATCGTTGAACAATGTACGTTTATTAACATATCTTTTATTCAGAACGATTGACTATGATCAAGCTGAAGATACAGTAACTTACAAAGAACGATTCGTCATAGTGTGTAACCAAATCCTGTTGCTTGCGCAGAGCTATCGTTTTCAGCTACAAATTTAAAAGCAATGAAAAGCTTATACATCTTAAAAGCTTATACATCACTAAAATAAAGTTTCAAACTAAAACAATTTGATAATACTAAACAGGCGCGGATCCAGAAAAACATCTGGCCGGTTTCCGACTTCCCAACTCAAACTCCAAAATTGAAAATTAGCTCATATGAACACTGAGATAGAAAAGCACATGAATGCCTCAGTTCTCCAGATCGAGGCCGGCAGTGTCACGACATATCCCTATTCACTCTTCTTAATATTTATGTGCATATATAATTCAATACTCGAAAACGAGGCTATCCCCGCATCGAGGATGCCGCAACGTGCATTCTAGTTCGAAAGGACAATTCAGGATTTTTCCTTTTGTCTCTAACGCATAGAGGAACACAGCAATATTCCGTCCGCGACGCCATTTTGCTTTTCAGCTAAGCAACGATGCGGGATAGGCTAATTATATTCGCATAAATATTAAGAATTTGTTGTTAAATCAAAGTGTTTCAGTATTGACATATACACTGCGCATGCATCCATGAAGAAGTATTTTAGTTTTTGTTTTAGAAGATACTAATGACCATTTGTAACAGAGCACCTGTATACAGACGGAGAGGCAAAAAGAGGACAAAATAGAAAATAATCACAAACAGCTTATGTGTGAATTGGTTCGAGATGTAGCGCAGTTTATAAGCCCAAATCAGTTATACTTGATATCGATTGTAAATGAAGTGAATAGTCCAATTGTAGAATATATCTTGATTTGGGTGTTACGTCTACGAGATATATAGGTTTATATTTCCAATATGCTAATGTTGTGATGTCATCACCGACATCGCTTACTATACAAAAGCATACTGGTTAGAGACAAATTACCTATTTTTAATTTCTAAGTTATAGTTGAAGCTTATCAAAGTGATATTATAAAAAAATCTAAATTAGAAAATAGTTTAATTCACAAGCACAAAGAAATTCAGCAAATGTCGGTGATAACATCACATCATGCACTAGCATCCTTTATGTCTCGCCGTGAACGCAACACCCAAATCAAGAAGTATTCTACCGTTGGACTTTAGACTTCATGTACAATGGCGATATCAAATATAAGTAATTTGTGCTTATATGCACTTTAAATAAGTCTAACCGAGAGGTAGCGACAGTTTTTGTTTTTGTTCGATAGCTGACGCTCTCTGTCAATGAACTCTCTCTCTCTTTCCAAAGATAAGAAAAATTGTGTCATCTTCCAAATTACTATATACAATTAATTAACACTATACATCAATAAAACTGGAAAAGTGTATTAAGTGGAAATTCATATTCCTAATCTAACCAAAAAAGCCAGTGGAGGCATTTGTCATCATTCTCAGAACAAGCCAATTGAATCCTGGTTACTAGCCGCAAACTCGCACCGGTGTGACGTCACAAGTAGCTTTGTATGACGTAACTATCTTTGGCAGAAGATTTAGAAGAGAGTTTTGAAAGAAAATGATTTTGGAAATTATATTGTTAATAACGTTCCTTTATAAAACAAGAACATATTATCAGCCATATGCTGAATGCGTACAGGTATCTTTACAACTGCTGGGAATAATTCCCAGGGAAAAAGGTACGAACTGTAGTGATGGCTTACATTTTAGCATCGCATTTTAGTATTGTTATCGTAGTAAACGTACGCGAGATTTTGCGTTAAGAAAGTTTATAATCACTGCTAGCAAATCGAATATCACGTTTTGCCACATTTAGTGGATACGGAAGGGAGAACACAGGGAAATTAATTAAAAGCACATTGACATTTTTGCTAAAAGTAAATTATTTCCAGAACTGTATTACTATCTTCAAATGCTTAAATAGCATGGTGGACTTCAACTTTAAATTAAAGAAGAATCACGACTTTCATACATATAATACACGCCGTCAGCACAATCTACATTTGCCATTCGCACGTAGGAATTGGGGACAACAGAAGTTTATCTACCATGCACTATTAGACTGGAACTCTTTAGACTCTGAAGTTATACAATCAACTACATTATCAATTTTTAAATCTTACTGGCACATAACTTAATTTCATAATAATCCTTGTTCTATTTCTATTTTATTTCAACCATTTATCTTTTCTGTTTTCCATATATTAGTGAAATGTATATTTTTAATACAGGACCTCCCTGAAAATCACAAATTGTGAGTGGAGCTTTAATTTCCTGTCAAAATATTATTATTATTATTATAACTGTTTTTGTTCTTGAGATAGAGCGCGCGCGACGATTCTGAACATTTTCGCACCAAAATTAAACCACACCTTTATTTTGAAAGTAAAGCTACAAAAATGAAGAATCCCTATATTAATGTAAAATAACTAATGATGTAGCTAGGATCATTGGAATAACTGTTTCCATTTAACTGTCGTTCTTATTCTCTATTTAAGCAATATAACACGCTTTCCATGTCTTTGTTCTCTTATATAAACACGCGGGATATGTTGGGAGAACAAAGAAAAACTTGAAAATCACGAGCCGCTAGGCGAGTGATTTTCAAGTTTTTCTGCGTTCTCCCAACATATCCCCGAGTGTTTATATAAGAGAACAAAGACATGGAAAGCGTGTTATATTGCTTTTATAAAATAACGAACAGGAAAACACGAGAATTAAATCTTACGTACCCACGATCAGAAAGTCAATTCTCCTAACAGTAGCAGTCGTCAGAAATCGACCGACGATGAGTTTTCAGAGCGCGGGAAATCCTCCAAGGCAGAACTGAGAGCTAGAGACGAACTTACGAAGGCAAGTTTTGTTTGGCTCTGTTTTGAAAATATCTGCTTCAACATTCCCCGAAAAGAATAACTCGGAATTCAAGACATTTTTTGCCGGAAATTTAAGCCATATGGCATAAGGCATTCAAGAAGTAGAGGACTTACACTGGTGTTTTTGTCGCTGAATTTACAGGAGGAAACATGATTGCTGTCCCCGTCTGAACTTTGAATTTGAAGCATGTTTTAGTTGAATGAACTTTTATTTTCGCCAAACTCAATGGAAATATCTAGCTGTTCGGACCTTCTTCCAATGAGATGAGGCTAAAAGTGCAAGGTAAGAGGGAAAAGCTCACTTTGTTCAGTGAAAATTTGGTTGCCAAACTTCACAAATGTCGCACGTGAGTTTGCAAAATTCTGATTTTCTTTTCATGCAGTAGTTCATAAAATGGCAAGGAGAAAGCTAAAAACCTTATCTGAATTACCAAGACCAATCAGGGTAAATGATAACAATTGGCCTTATATACAGGCTTATTATTTCGTCACTTCGTCGCCGACAAAATGTCGGACTTGAACTTATTAAGCGTACATTTAGTTTGAGATAAAAAAGACATGGAAAAAAAATCGAAAGAGTGTTGCTTTTCCCTCTCTTCTACTCTAGTCTCCAGCTCAATTCCTCACTCTATTCGTCTATCAGGAGGTTATTTAAAAACTAGACGCGTTAGCTGTTTATGTGTTTTAGTTTTACCTTACAAAATAAGTTAAGAGAAGTGGTTTTGTTTCTTGAATCCGCGACTAAAAATATCTCGGCCGAGATGGTTAGCAAATTTGATAAATGATAACTTCATGTCGGTCGGTTGTGTTTTTGTTAAGTATATCTGTCTGTTTTGTTGATTAAAATCCATTGAAAGTCAACATTTGGTGAAGACATTCTTCCTTGTCGTTTTGCCATTTTGATTTCATTCACAATCGTGTGCCATCCAGGCGAGATGAATTCTCATGTTTATAGACTCTCATACAAACACGGCTATCAGCCAATCAGCGCGCGAGTTTCCTCTGGGTTATTTTATAATGATATTTATAATACCTGCGAGAATAGCGCAGCCACATATATTCCATGATTTGTCTGGTGAGTATTAGTTTCTATAATATTATGCTAACATGCTGTAGTTGAGGGTCCACAATAGGTTTGGCGGGATGGCGGGATCGGGCTTATTTCGAGGGTGGGATTCGGGATGCGAGCTAAAAACAGGAGTGGGACGCGGGATTTCAGGTACGAGCGGGAAGCGGGATTTCATGTTTTTGAGGGGGCGGGAAGCGGAAATCGCTTTGATTTAATGCAGATTAACTCTTCAAAACGAACAATCTTCGTCTTCCATATGTCAACAGCATGTCGCGTACCGTTTGTGTGACTTTGCGTGTTCGTCCAAGGGTCAGAAACATCATCAAATCGTGTTTAGTCTGTTTACTTGGCAGCTATCCGGATTTTAATGAAGGTGGGTATTTCATGTTATCATTATTGTAATAATTAACGCAGAAAAAAAATTGTAGTTAAAAAAATAAGGGTGGGATCGGGATTTCAACGTAAAGAAGTCTAAAGAAGGGTGGGATGGTGGGATTAAGAGAAAAAATGAGGTGGGAAAGCGGGATCTGAGGACCCTATTGTGGACCCTCGTAGTTGCTACCATAAATTATCAATCTTGGTAACACCAATCTTCCAATGGCAGTTACTTAGAGGGCTCTTAGAGTAGTTTTTAATCGAGTGTCGAAAAGTAATAGCAATTACCTTTCGAGTTTGATTGGTTGGTTATCCATGATTGCGTTTAGTTTGCAGGTAAAACCAATCCTGAATTACTTCAGTTCGTGATTGGTTCAGTGCGTTTTCCCCGACATGCTTCCGTGATTGGTTCTGGTTTACGACACTCAATCAAAAACGGCCGCTCTACAAATATTATAACAAGACAGAGAGTAGCTTAGCTAATAATCAGATCAGTTGCAAAGCCCCCCCCCCCCCCCCCCCCCCCCCCTTCCTCAGGCCTGAAAAATGACAAGCGACCCCACTCTCAAAGTCCATACTACAGGTATTCAGAATAACATGACCCACCCCTTATATTTTATCGACTAAAGAAAATGCACATGACCCAACCCTATCACCCCCTCCTTCATAAATAATGACCGGTCCCTTACTTTTATTTCTGAACCCATGCATATTTCAAATGTCTTGATAACATTCAACAACCGAGGACCAGCAGGAGAGGACTCCTATTTGGAGCATGTATACTTTAAGTAGTTATTCAAAATCTTGTTCACAAATTGCGTTTAACATTTGATCGAATTTATACAATGTAGTACAATGTAGCCTGACCATCACTGGGGCAAGAGAAATTACCTCATTTCAAGAAAACTATTTTTATCTACACAACTGAACCTCTGGCTTTACTTGTTGTATAAAGTAGAAAAATAAGACAATGGCAATTATACAAAATAATGGTACAGCAATCCCAATACAACACAAATCCACTTTGCACTCAGCTTGAATTATGGCAACTTCAGCCTCATATATTGTTGTAAACTGCTGTTATCAATCGGGTATCAATGGCAAGGCCAATTAAGGCACATATTCTCAGGGTGTTTCAAATTACCGTAACTTCAAAGTCCTCAGCAATCCTCAACACAGCACACTGAAGTCCTTTCGCCCTAAGTTTAGAAATTTGATCCTCGATAATTGCGTTCAAGGGAGATACGACGACCACGATTGAGTTGGATGATCTTTGAACTTGAAGTGCATCAAACACAAACGGTAGACATTGGTAAATAAACGACTTCCCATAACTGGTCTGAAGGACACAGAATCGGTCCTTATCTAAACTAATTACACGAATAGCTTCCAACTGCATACGTTTTAACGAAAACTGCATTTAGCTTTGTAAGTGCGAACTGAATAGCTTCGATGAAGTCATTACTGAGAATGCTACGAGCATGCGCAGTTTCAATGTCCTAGAATCTAGGACATCCGGTTTCGTGTCTTACCAGAGCCTCCGATTTTTCAGTTAGTTGAGGAGGCACTGGGAACGAGAATGGGTGTGACCGTGCACAATCTTGTGTCTTACCCCCTTCCAACCTAAATCGCAGCACCTTTGTTAGCCCTTTCAAAGTTTGCCGGGTTTCCTAGCCATTCCCCTCTATTAACCATGGCTAAAACTATTAAATTCTCAGTATTCACTTACCCCTTAAATAGGGTCTCAGTTTCTGGCCTTGGAAAGGGTACCAAGTTTCCGATTATTCACCCTATAGGGTCAGGGTTTCGATATCTCTGCGGCACACTCCTATCCTAAATTTCCTTTTTGTAAGAGATTGGCGGACATAATATTTTGTGGTAACATATTATATCTCCTTTGCTGTAGAAGTTCCATGCCATCGAATCTCATAGGTTAGTTAATCGATATAGCAACATTTAAATTATATATATGTCTCGTTTTGAAGATGTTCGCTTTTTAAACAAAACTAAGTGGTCGAAAGAAGCACTTACATCTCCAAAAGTATTATATATCTTGGAATTCTGTTTTTGTTTAGTATTCTTCAATAGCAACAAATCGACATGGTCCGCCAAAACAATCTCAATGTTCGACCAAAAGCTTTCCGCTAAAAACTTCACAATACTGCGGGCCACCTTAAATGGGGAAAACTGACTTAGTTGAGAATGTGTTATTTGATCCTAAGTTGTGGTTAGAAGTACGTTAGAAGAGAATTCATAAGCAGTGAATCCCTTGATCTTCCGTACATCAATTTCATGTGACGTTTTTAAAAGATAGAACATGAGAGAAAACACACAAGAATGTAGTTTTTAGACCTCATCATTGCTTCTCTCATTATTTTTTAACCATTATTCACAATCAGTAAACTTTCTTAATTTTAGAGTATATAAGAAAAACAATAACAAGATTTAACAATGAGGGCATAACGACAAAAAAGGCTTTGTTAAAGCTCACAATGAGCTTATGTCATGAAACAACAAATTTACAGGAAAAAAATCCGAACGAAGTTCATAACTATGGTTATGAGATTGTGCTGTAGAGCATTCGTGCGTGGTAAATCCCTGTCCTTCCATGTATAGATAACGCCAAAACCAATTTAGGAACCAGTAGATGCTTTTCAAACGACAGAAAAATATACAAATCAACTAAAAGGCTCACGTTATTTATATTGGTTTTCGTATAAAGTAAACAAAATCGAAACAAAAATATATGAAGCCGAGATCCAGTAAGGCGTTTACATAAGACAATTGGGAAAACCCGTTCCGGGTCGTGGCATAGAAATGAGAATTGTTTTTAGATTTCAGGCCCCTGTGTCATACCGAAGTTTCTGGATCTCTTAGTAAGAGCTCAGTGCATGTTAAAAATTAAAAAATAAATCTAGTGATTGTCCTTACTCCTAGGATACCTCGATCCGGCTTTGAACAATTGAGCCAGATGTTTACACAAACCAAATGTCATAGTAACTTAATAGAAACGGTTAAAGGAATGGTAGACTGAAGTAAACAGTTCTGATATTGTCCCCTAGCGAGAGTAAACATTTATTTAACACTAATCAATATTTTTACTTCCTAGAATGTCTGAATTTCTACGAGCAGGCGAGTATCTCGTTTTGTGGGTATTGCCACCGCCGCAACTTCTACATCGTTCTCTCGAGTGCTGGTTTGTTAAGTCTTATGGAGGAATCTGAACCCGGTTGAAGACTAAAGAGGTCTATTAATGGCGTCTTTACTTATGAGAGGGACTAACGGCTTCTAATCGCGGATTGTTTTTCCTTGGTATGTGTGACATACAATATGGGGAAGTTTGCACTGAATTGAGCCGCCACACAATATACTAGATTTTTCAGCGAAAAATCGAACTTGAAGACTATTTTCTCTTCATAGACGCGCAACACAGAAAAATAAAATATCAGAACTTTTTCTTTCGAATACATCTATCTTTGTATAGATGTTGGGTTGATTTTAGGGTTCAGTTCCATTCCCGTTTAAGTAGGAGGCCTATAGGGAAGCACCGCCCAAAACTGGGGCTGCATGTGATACTCAATAATTGGTCTTTAACACTACGCAAACTGCAAAATATGGCTACAGTGCGAGCTCTCTTTCGTAAAGTAGCCTGGCTTCGTACTCTGGCGAATGATATAGAGCCATTTAGTAGCTTTCTTGATTATTCATGCAGTCACAGTGAGTGTACCAAGTTAGGTCGCTACTAAAGTTAACACCTAGAAGTTTAAAAGACTGTACAGATTCGATAGAATTGTTACCGCAATAAACAATGGCGTCTGGATTGGAAGGCGATATTGTAAGGTATTAAATAGCATTTCTTTACATTTCTTCGGATTAAGGCGCATGCCTCTTGTACTAGCGAACTGGTGAATGTCATCCACTAGGCGAGCATCGCAGAATTACCTCAATAACACATACTTTTTAGGTCATCTACGTATTTAATTCTAAAGTTTCCATTATCAACTAGGGAGTTAACTAAAATCGTAAATAGCATCGGGCCTAATTTTGTGCCTTAGCTTGTGGTCACGATTCCTCCATTCATTGGCTTGAACTCAGATATTGTATTATTTATCCGGACACATTGTGAATGCTTCGTTAGGAAGGATCTTATCCATCTAACGAAGAGGAACGGGTGAATATCAAGCTTGTCCATCTCTGCACACAGCGCATTGTGGTCTACCAAATCGAAACCTTTGCTGAAATGGTGTCCCCAACATATGTTTTCCTAAAACATACTCGCGAATGAGGCCAAAGTTTTCGTTTATATATTTTTTCATATTTAGATAAATTCAAAATTGGCGTTTTTCATCGAAACAAATATTCACAATTAACCTTCATCCAGTGATATACTCCGTATTCTCATATATAAACCTTTTAGGTGCATGTATGCCGCGGGATAGGGTATGGTTTTCGATGTGCCGTACCCTTAAATAGGGTCTCATATTTCGTATTATCATTCTTAAATAAAATATCCGATCCTTAAATAGGGTACGGTTTTTTCTTTCCCTTATAAACTCTGATTTCAATATCGTGCATTTGCTAAACGCCCGCTAAACGTAACAATTTTCAATAAACGTAAATCATCGCATAGTATTTATTTAATCATTAGGACCAGTATAGCTAAATCATAGTTAAAGTGCATATAAACCCAACAGAAAATCATTTATTTGGGCGCAGTAAAGTGTCCTAAATCTTGTTCAACCATTTTTGGGCGATTTATCGTCGTAGTATTGCTATAGCGATGTTTCGTGATGATAACATTGCAATTGTTATGCTAATGTGCCAACCATGATCTGTAAAACCCGCTTTGTGTTAGGAACTAATGGCTCTCTGGTTGGCACATTAATCAGTGACAATAGATGACGACACATGAAACATCGCTATAAAAAAAAAACATTACAAATCCTTGTACATGACGTCATTTAAGGGTGTTATGCTAATGAGTTGAAAATGAATTGAGTTATAACATTGAATTTCTTCATTTATACAGTTGTTTTTCAGGTCCCACACATTTGATACTTACAATCTTAGAGAATTATCTTTTAATAAGTGGAGCTGACAAAAACAGAGCCAACGAAACTATAATTCCTGGTTATCACTTAAATGACGTCATTCAAATTTGATCCTTAATAAATGAAATTGGCAGACTATAATGAATATTTTCCTATGTCGCTCATTTTGTTTCCCCAGTTTGACTTTTAAATTAAAGATAACTGGCTAGGGCTTATATATAGGCACTTTAATAGAGTGGAATGGTTAGGAAACCCAGCAACCTTCTTCGTTATATGTCTTTGTTGGTCTTTATCAACCGTGACCGTGCACAAACACAATAGATATTGGAATATGTTAATCAATCAGCCAATAGAAAACGTGTGGGTTCAGTCGTTCAGGGACGCTAATAAGCTATACATGACCGTGCACAATCTTGTGTCTTACCCTCTTCCAACCTAAAACGCAGCGCCTTTGTCAGCCCCTTCGAAGTTTCAGCCGGGTTTCCTAACCATTCCCCTCTATTAACCATGGCTAAAACAATTAAATTCTCAGTATTCACTTACCCCTTAGTAGCGTCTCAGTTTCAGGCCTTGAAAGGGTACCAAATTTCCCATTTTTCACCCTTTAGGGTCAGGGTTTCGATATATCTTGCGCACACCCCTATCCTAAATTTCCTTTTTGTAAGAGATTGGCGAACATAATATTTTGTGGTAACATTTATATCTCCTTTGCTGTAGAAGTTCCATGCCATCGATTCAGTTATTGAAACTCGTTTAACAAAGCTCATAGATTAGTTAATCGATAATAACAGCATTTAAATTATATATATCTTCTCGTTTTGAAGATGTTCGCTTTTTACACAAAACTAAGTGGTCGAAAGAAGAACTTATATCTCCAAAAATATTATATATCTTGGAATTCTGTTTTTGTTTCGTATTCTTCAATAGCAACAAATACACGGTCTAAAACAATCTCAATGATCGACCAAAAACTTCCCGCTAAAAACTTCACAAACTGCAGGCCACCTTAAATGGGAAAAACTGACTTAGTTGAGAATGTGTTATTTGATCCTAAGTTGTGGTTAAAAGAGAATTAATAAGCAGTGAATCCCTTGATATTCCGTACATTACTTTAAAAGCAATTTCATGAAACGTTTTTAATAGACAGAACATGAGAGAAAACAGACAATAATGTAGTTTTTACTGAGGCCTCATCATTGCTTCTCTTATTAATTCTTACCATTATTCACAATCAGTAAACTTTCTTAAATTTATAGTATATAAGAAAAACAATAACAAAAATTAGCAACGAGGGCAGAACGACAAAAAAGGCTTTGTTAAAGCTCACAATGAGCTTATGTCATGAAACAACAAATTTACAGGAAAAAATCCGAACGAAGTTCATAACTATGGTTATGAGATTGTGCTGTAGAGCATTCGTACGTGGTAAACCCCCTGTCCTTCCATGTATAGATAACGCCAAAACCAATTTAGGAACCAGTAGATGCTTTTTCAAACGACAGAAAAATATACAAATCAACTAAAAGGCTCACGTTATTTATGTTGGTTTTCGTATAAAGTAAACAAAAGCGAAACAAAAATATATGAAGCCGAGATGCAATAAGGCGTTTACATATAAGACAATTGGGAAAACCCGTTCGGGTCGTGGCATAGAAATGAGAATTGTTTTTAGATTTCAGGCCCCTGTGTCAAACCGAAGATTCTGGATCTCTTAGTAAGAGCTGTTTATAATTAAAAAATAAATCTAGTGATTGTCCTTACTCCTAGGATACCTTTAATCGGGCTTTGAACAATTGAGCCCAGATGTTTACACAAACCAAATGTCATAGTAACTTAATAGAAACGGTTAAAGGAATGGTAGACTGAAGTAAACAGTTCTGATATAGTCCCCTAGCGAGTAAACATTTATTTAACGCTAATCAATATTTCTACTTCCTAGAATGTCTGAATTTCTACGAGCAGGCGAGTATCTCGTTTTGTGGGTATTGCCACCGCCACACCTACATCGTTTCTCGAGTGCTGGTTTGTTAAGTCTTATGGAGGAATCTGAACCCGGTTGAAGACTAAAGAGTCTATTAATGGGGTCTTTATTTATGAGCGGGACTAACGGCTTCTAATCGCGGATTGTTTTTCCTTGGTATGTGTGACGTACAATATGGGGAAGTTTGCACTGAATTGAGCCGCCACACAATATACTAGATTTTTCAGCGAAAAATCGAACTTGAAGACTGATTTTCTCTTCATAGACGCGCAACACAGAAAAATAAAATATCAGAACTTTTTCTTTCGAATACATCGATCTTTGTATAGATGTTGGGTTGATTTTAGGGTTCTGTTCGATTTCCCTTTAAGTAGGAGGCCTAGGACAGCACCGCCCAAACTGGGGCTGCATACTCAATAATTGGTCTTACTACTATTGTTTTGTATTGTGTTAATTCTATTGTAATAATTCTATTGTAATTTGATAGCAATTCATGTGTTGCCTACATGAAGGGACCACCAATATATGGCTACAATGCAAGCTCTTTCGTAAAGTAGCCAGCTTTCCTTAACTGGCGAATGATATAGAGCCGTTTAGTAGCTTTCTTGATTATGCAGTCACAGTGAGTGTACCAAGTTAGGTCGCTACTAAAGTTAACACCTATAAGAATAAAAGACTGTACAGATTCGATAGAATTGTCACCAATAAACAATCGCGTCTGGACTGGAAGGCGATATCGTAAGGTATTAAATAGCATTTCTTTACATTTCTTCGGATAAAGTCGCATGCGTCTTGCACTAGCGAACTGGTGAATGTCATCCACAATATAAAGCATAATACTAGGCGAGCATCGCGGAATTACCTCAATAACAGATACTTTTAAGGTCATCTACGCATATTTAATTCTAAAGTTCCATTATCAACTAGGGAGTTAACTAAGATCGTAAATAGTATCGGGCCTAATTTTGTGCCTTGTGGTCATGATTCCTCCATTCATTGGCTTGAACTCAGATATTGTACTATTTATCCGGACACATTGTGAATGCTTCGTTAGGAAGGATCTTATCCATCTAACGACGAGGGCCGGGTGAACATCAAGGTTGTCCATCTCTGCACACAGCGCATTGTGGTCTACCAAATCGAAACCTTTGCTGAAATGGTGTCCCAAAATATGTTGTCCTGCAACATACTCGCGAATGAGGCCAAAGTTTTCGTTTATATATTTTTTCATATTAGATAAATTCAAAATTGGCGTTTTTCATCAAACCAAATATTCACAATTAACCTTCATCTAGTGATATATATACTCCGTATTCTCATATATGGGGAAAACTGACTTAGTTGAGAATGTGTTATTTGATCCTAAATTGTGGTTAGAAGAGAATTCGTAAGCAGTGAATCCCCTGATTTTCCGTACATTACTTTAAAAGCAATTTCATGAAACGTTATTTTTAATAGACAGAACATAAGAGAAAACAGACAAGAATGTAGTTTTTACTGAGGCCTCATCATTGCTTCTCTTATTAATTCTTACCATTATTCACAATCAGTAAACTTTCTTAAATTTATAGTATATAAGAAAAACAATCAAAAAAATTAGCAACGAGGGCAGAACGACAAAAAAGGCTTTGTTAAAGCTCACAATGAGCTTATGTCATGAAACAACAAATTTACGGGGGGAAATCCGAACGAAGTTCATAACTATGGTTATGAGATTGTGCTGTAGAGCATTCGTGCGTGGTAATTCCCCTGTCCTTCCATATATAGATAATGCTTAAAACCAGTAGATGCTTTTTCAATTCAAACGACAGAAAAATATACAAATAAACTAAAAGGCTCACATTATTTATATTAGTTTTCATATAAAGTAAACAAAAATGTATGAATCCGAGATGCATATATGAAGGCGTTTACATAAGAGAAATGGGAAAGGCCGTTCTGGTCGCGGCATAAACGTGTTTTTTTTAGAGAAATGAGAATTTGTTTTTAGTTTTCAGGCCCCTGTATCAAACCGAAGATTCTGGATTCTTAGTAAGAGATGTTAATAATTAAAACATCAATCCAGTGATTATCCTTACTCCAAGGATACCTTAATCGGGCTTTGAACAATTGAGCCCAGATGTTTACACAAACCAAATGTCATAGTAACTTAATAGAAACGGTTAAAGGAATGGTAAACTGAAGTAAACAGTTCTGAAATAGTTCCCTAGCGAGAGTAAACATTTATTTAACGCTAATCAATATTTCTACTTTCTAGAATATCTGATCATGAATTTCTACGAGCAGGCGAGCATCTTGTTTTTACAGCGATCGAGCACGAGGCAATTAAATGCCGCTATAGCACCGAGCATTCCAGCCCACAATAGTTGTACGAGCATCTGAGCCAAGGCTAAAAACGACTTTGACATTTTGGCAGCCCATTCGCAAGTCCTACAAAAAGTCTACGAATTTGTTAACATTTATTGTCATCTTGACATGCGCAGACAAACGTTAGCCCAAGAATCCCGGTGGGGGTGGGGTGGGGTATGTTATACGGGTATGAGTGCCGCCCAGTTCGAAATAGGGCCTTAAATTTCGTAATTTTAGTCTGGAATTGGGTATGATTTTGACATGGGAGTATAGGAGGCCACACGTGTCCATTGATTTATCTTCAAAATAAACAAAGAAAGAAACCACGTTGAAATTAAAATGTCATTGGATTAGATAACGTAATTTTTGCACGGCTACAGATTTTCGGGGTCAGGTCTGAAAAAGGGAATGGAAATCATATAAAATTATTTTGGTCTGAAATAGGGTTAGGGTTTTGAGACACGGGCGGCACACGTCAAACCCCACCCAAAATCCCCCCCCTACCCCCCCCCCCCCCCCCCCCCCTACCCCCATCCCCGCGCCAAGAACGCAGTACGATTATGCTTTTATTTTCGTATGATTTCTTAAGACTGACATTTCATCGTTAACAAACGTTCCTTGGAGGCTATGGTATTGTATTCCAGCACTTTCTTCTATGGAGTTAGCAATCGGTAACTCGTCAATGTCTGTAACATTTGGACATCCCTTAAATTTGTTTTAATGTTGTATGTTTTTGCCCCAAAAGCAAATAAAAGCTTATCTAGGGGGCTCACATTAAAATCCCTTAAACTTGACTTTCAAGATTTGGATTTAAATCACGTGACATTGGTTGCTAATAGCATATCAGTACTACTAAAGAAAGCAGCACTCTTTTGGGGATTCACAACTCCTAGGGGTTCGAGGGAGCAAAGATATTTTTTTAACTGGCTCAGAGAAAGCGAACTGAAGTAAATCGGAAGACTGGTCAAGATGATGTTTTCCGTCTTTAAAATTGTTCTTTTCACGTCGTTTCTTACAGCAACTTTGGCTGTCCAAGGTAAGTATCGTTTTACCAAAAAATAGGATTTCAATTAAGAAACAGCTAGATGGGAAACTTTTTTCAAGCTTTTCGCCTGGTGTTTGAAAAGTCGTTTTTCAAAATAATAACGCTCCCGTTATTGTTAAGTTAATGAGGTGTACTCTGTTGCAGTTTATGCAATAATATTTTCGCCTGGCTAATAGTGAAAGTATATTAATTTAAAGAGATTTGTGCTTGAATTGAAATGATAACGAATATTTCTGTGGAAAAACCAAAACCGGAGAACTCGAGGAAATTAATTAATACTGCTTGAGAGTGAGATACCAACATATTGAAATCACAAGTCGTAATGCGTTCGGAAATGAAATCGAAACCCAATGCAAAAAGGCACAGCGCTTGCCATATGCTCTGTCCCAATGTTCAATTTCCCGAAGGATTTTCTCTGTTTTCTCCATTTTCTCAAGCTTTTCTTCCTTAAAGTCCTACTACGATCAAATTACACTTTTCCTGTTTGCTTCAGATTCGGAAAGGAAAAGTACTAAACTGACCTATCATTTCGAAACTTAAGTCAAAATTCCAACGGGTTGTCTGACTATTTTAGCCGTAAGTTCGAGTTCAGACGACCACCATGATTACAAACGAGCGATCTTTTGTTTAGCGGTCTTTTTGTGACGTCATCTAAGCAACAGACATTGTACGCGACGGATTTTACAAGGTTCAAACTTTGCCAGTACAAGATCTCTCAGGGACGGCGGAGCGAAATTTCAAGTGGGGGTGGGGGCTAAAATGGTCATTGAGCCGGTATGACCAAACTATAGTCTTAAATCGACTGAGAACGTTTCTATATAATATGACCCATTCCTTCTGAATACTAAAGTAGCCACGGTTAAAATAATCAGACAACCCGTAGGAATTTTGACTTAAGGTTTTGAATGGTAATTATTTAGTACATTTACTTTTCGAAGCTGAAGAAAACAGGAGGAGTGTAATTTGATATCATGGTAGCGCTTAAGCCAGAAATCATTCAGCTGCACTAATTGTTTTTGTTGATTTACATTTTGGGCGTAGATTGGTAAACATGACATGATCGGTAACATATGGACAATCAACTACTGAGCTGAATAAATTTATCAATTCTGGAAAAGACAAAGTAAATAAAGAAATGTTGAAATAGTTATCTTGTAACATCACTGTTTTTCTATCAAAAGGGAGTGTGGTCAAATCTGGAAAAGTTCAATTCAACAGAACTTCAGACAGCCCTTACGCTTGTCGTGACGTCATCTACCCCTCAAGATTCAGTCGACCAGAAGATATTAGAGTCCAGGTCTCCCTCAGTCATGGAAGTCGCTTTACTAAAGTCCATGATCCAGGGGTGTTATGGGTAAAGGAAGTGACGTCACAGAGCTTTAAGATTTGTGTTCGAGAAGCGGGAATCGGATCTAACGGCAGTGCTGTTGTTAACTGGATGGCATTTCAAGGAAGCTACAGCGGTCTGGAGCAGGGTTACGTTGACTTTGATGACTGGACTGTCGGCACACAATGTAAAAGAGTGCAGCCTAACGGGGTATGTACATTTATTTTTCATTTTTTGTACATTTATTCTGTTTTACCACTCGAAGGAGGACGGAGAACCTCAACAGGCTTAAAGCCCTTCTATGGAGGGTTCCGAGGGCCTACGATTTATCGTCATTATCCGAGAAGACGTGAAGGTCTAACCGTTTACTGTTGGATTGTGTAAAGGCAGCACCTTCTAATCAGTTATTTTGAGGGTTTTAATCCGCGACCTCCCGCTCGACAGACCTTAACCACAGAGCTAACCGGGACTGATGCGCTTTTTAATTGAAATACAAATGTTGTGGTTGTAATTATGTTTGGCTGAACGTAGAATACGGGCACACCGTGAGATAGATGTAACCCACTGGTAGTGTATTAAGAATATTAAATTCACCAGACTTTCAGCTGCAACCACAATCCATTTCGGTCTCGTCGAATGTCGCCTGTCGTTTGCCATTTTCCGGGACAACCTTTTTGAAATAGCTGTATGTACGGCAATGTAATAAGATACCTACATTTGCAAATACTGTGCTCTCTGCAGCACCTAATTTATAAGGAAATTATATCTATACTTCGTACAATTATATATAATGTATATTCGTAATTTTAATTATTAGATACCTTAGTATCAGTTTGCTAGTGTGCAATATAATTCGTAATTCATATAATTCATTCATATGTAAATAGTCTTCTATTTTATCATTTTCAATTATATGGAATAACACATGCAGTTGTGTAAATAACTTTTTAGCAGATTTTATCATATTTTACCTTACACTATTAATTATCTTATTTATTTTACAGTATTTCGTTATAGTGCCCTCTATTAGTAGGGGGATTCTATGATTCGACACTTAAATAAAATTGTTGTTATTTTTATTATTATACCATTACGATGGCATGGGATATGATGTGATACGATACGATAAGATTAGTGTGATACGATGGGATGGGATGGGATGAGATGGGATGCGATGCGATGCGGTGCGATAAGATGGGATGAGATTAGCCTCCTTTGCAGGCGTCCTTAGTGTTGGTCCTAAACTCCGTCGAGTTTAGGAGCGACACTAAGGACGCCTGCAAAGGAGATTAGGATGGGATGGGATGAGATGTGATGGGATGGGATGCGATGCGGTGCGATAAGATGGGATGAGATTAGCCTCCTTTGCAGGCGTCCTTAGTGTTGGTCCTAAACTCCGTCGAGTTTAGGAGCGACACTAAGGACGCCTGCAAAGGAGATTAGGATGAGATGGGATGGGATGGGATGAGATGTGATGGGATGGGATGGGATGGGATGGGATGAGATGAGATGAGATGAGATGAGATGAGATGGGATGGGATGAGATGAGATGGGATGGGATGGGATGGGATGAGATGGGATGGGATGGGATGGGATGGGATGGGATGGGATGGGATGGGATGGGATGGGATGGGATATCCGGATAGGATACGATATGATTGGTAGGATACGATATGATTGGTTAGTACCTCCATTATAAGACATGACATGATATGATCTGGTAAGATATAGGGGTATAGAATGGTCAAATTCAAGAGACGCAGAGACCCTTGTTTCAAAATCCGAGCCAGAGACTTACTTCCCTAAGGGGTATAGAATGTTCAAATCCGAGAACTCGCCGAGACGCCGACTCCTTGTTTCAAAATCCAAGACTCTTTTTTGAAACGTCGAGATTTCGAGACTTGCTTGAATTTTGCCGAGACTCACGATTTTTTGAGGGACCATTCTATACCCCTAGATATGATGTGATGTGATGTGGTATGATGTAATCTGATGTGATATAATGTGATGTGGTATGACAGTCGAATTAGCATAATATCATAAGTGAATATCAAAGACATTTATAACGTGACTAGTGAACCAAATATCAGATCCAATAAAATAGTAAATAATTATCTTGTGACAAATATGTGCATACTTTACTAGTATACAGTTCATTGGAAACAGGCAAACACTTTTCGTACAACAAGCATTTACTTTCAATCAAGGAAAGCAAGAAAGGAATTTTAGATGTACACCAGTTACCCATATTGATATTCCTGAAGTACTTAGAACTAGAAAAGCAAGGTGAAAATCCTTACTGTAATATCTGGCTCGTAAATCCCAGTTTTTGATATTTTATTTATTTTTATTGTAACGTGTAAGAGAGGACTACTATACTACTATACCAATACACGTTTGAATCTTATTTAAAAGGCCTACTCCGGTGCTCTACATGTGTTTGCCAGTGTAGTAACTCCAGATGGGAGCACAAAACATGATGCAATGAATGTATGGGTGGAGGAAGGACGAAACTGGTATGAGTTTCACATATGTGCGAGGGAGATGACCAACTTTGACGGAATCCATCGTGGAATAAAAGTGGTAAGTCTGTTACACATTATATACTTTCTCAAAAAACCCACATTTGTTTTTTACATTTTACATGAGTGTAAAATGGAACAATCTTCCAGTAGATATTAGGAGAAGTGACTCTATTCAGATTTTTAAATATAAGCTAAAGACACATTTATTCAAATTAGCATTTTATTAATACATACAAGTGTTTTACATACAAGTTGTTTCAGTTGTAAATAAGTTCTCCAGATTTATCCAAGATATTGTACATTAGATTTCTATTTTTTTTTTTTACATCAATGTAAAGCGCATTCGGGCATGCAATGGAGAATGCGCTACATAAATATATATTATTATTATATTATAAAGAAGCACGCGAGACTGTATTTTCGTACTCGTATTAACTCGTACTCTAATTCCGAAATATAACCAAACAAAAGAGCAACATTGCCCGTACATTAACCACAATTCCTAGCGAACCTAACACAGTCCAAATAACATGTAGAAATCCTCTATTCTCTTAAATGACACTATACTGGCAATGGTACTTGTACTGGTATGATTGTAAGATTTAAAACCTCTCTACCGTGATTTTATGACTGAAGGACTTGAAGTTTTTCGCGCGCAAAGGATTTTGGGTAAAAGTACAAGCCGCCATTTTTTTCTGTACCGTACGATGGATACGGTACGGTGGTTACGGAACGATGGATACGGTACGATGAATACGGTACGGTGGATACGGTACAGTGGATACGGTACAATGGGTACGGTACGATGGGTACGGTACGATGGGTACGGTACGATGGGTACGGTACGATGGATACGGTACGATGGATACGGTACGATGGATACGGTACGATGGATACGTACGATGGATTGCATTTCTAGAGCAGATTTCGTATGAGTGGGACAAAGTACGGCATGTCCGTCACCGTGCTGTAACTTACTGTACTGTAATTTACTGTAGTGTAATTCTGTGATTTGATTGGATCAGCAGGACAAAAACAATGGAAAACCATTTCAACGTCACGGCATGCCGTACGGTAACCGTGCTGTAGTCAGTGCTGTACTAGTTTGTCCCACTCATACGAAATCTGCTCTTCCTACGATCAGTCGTTAATTAACGTATGATCTTCTACAAGACAATGGCTTTTGACCATGGTTCAGTTCATGAAAAGTATCCAAACAACATCTAACTGATAAAAAGTATTTAATCATAGAAACCTCCTAGAAGCTCGGCCTCAGTGAATTAAGTACATGTAAGCTCTTGAAAATAGGGCATCTTTACACAAGTTTCGAGACTGTATCATATTATTTTTATCAGTGCTTTCCTCTGTTATTTGAGATCATCAATATCATTCTGCTGTGTAACTGTTTTTATTGTTTAGAACTGGTTTGCCTACGATGAGAAGCCAAATTCCTGGAATTTTACCGAGTCCAGTCAAATTATCTTTGACGCAAGTGCTATCCCATCACAAAAGAACAACTACGCTTTTTGTCAGGTAGTATTAAATATGTTACTGTTATTGTTGGGGACCGGGATCAGATTGTTAGAGTGCCTATCACCCTTTTGAAATTTTGATAGCTTTAATGAACCTCCGAAAAGTTTTGAGTACTTCTGTGAAGAAAGTTTTGGTTTAAAGTGAATACGTTATGTTCTACGCTTGTTTGAAATCGTGTAAATGTGACCTTTCCTGACCCATGACCGCGTAAGTAAAAGCCTGGGTCGAAACCTGGGTAGACGTTATCTTGACGTCATATAATTAATTCGGCTTTGCAATCATTTGAAGAAATACTTACCATGTTGACTAAAATGGCTTTTTTCTTTACTAACAACTCAAAAACTGTGTATATTTTCTATGCATCGATATTGTTGTGATAAAAAGGCGCCATAGAGAATAATGCATTAATGAGATGACGTCTACTCAGGTTTTGACCCAGGCTTTCACTTTGAGTTATCTCTAAGGATCCAGATCAACGGCCAACTACTGTGTTCAAATGGAACTGTTCAGGCTCTTTATATCTTCCTTTGTGATTTTCACAAACCTGCCGCCATCTCGCAATTGTGACGTCATAGGTATATATTCACTGGTGAAGGTATGGAGCATTTTCACGTGACGTCATAGCCGCCATGTTGGTGTGCCTTTAACAATAGATTCTTCGTTAGCTTCTTTTGTTAGGTACACCAACATGGCCGCCATGGCCTTTGTTATTTGAATCTCTGGGGATTGAGTGAAAACCCTCTATAGAAAATACGCCTCTCAAGACGCGGATGTTGTTTCGTATGACTTCTACCAGTGGTTTATTTCTTATTAAAACCCTCCTGCCCATACAATAAAAACGTATATTACCAAATACGATGATTACTTATTTGCCCTTCATTCATGATCAGAATGTGAACTTCACTGGTGCATTCTACGCTCCACCAGTTGTACTTATCACCGCCATTCACCAAACAAATAACTCAATGTCAGGGACACCCGAGTGCAACGCTATCAATGCATGGATTGAGGTAATGTACACCCTTAGCTGTACTTTGGATACTTAAACAAGAGGTTTCGGTATAAATGGGTTAGCTCCACCTCTTTTCACGCCTGGCGAACTCGAAATCTGACTGATTCAAATTCACCAGAGCAGTGAAGAACGTAGGCGAGTGAATCAGCCCCAGGGGGTTCTTAAAGTTAAAAATGGTAGAGATGACCGTCGAAAAAACTCGAAAAATACCCTAAAAAATATCAAACTGTGAAATATTTTCCACCCTAAAATATGCCTCATGGTCTAAAAATCACCCTAAAAATAGATTTCGCTTGACCAACCCCTAAAAAATACCGGATCGCCGATTACAAACCCTAAAAAATACGACGATCACCCCTACCAGCCGAATATAGGAGGAACCCCTCCGGGGGAATCAGCCTCTCCTGCATGTTTAAAATCAAACAATCCATCAAAAAGTCAACAGAGGGAAGGTAGTTGTTTATTAAAGACTTCAGGCGGTATTTTACGACTGTCATGACGAGCTTCATGGGTCTCTGAATCTCACAGCGGGGTGTGGGCTAAATTTCGGGGTTGGCATAGCAATGAGTTAATTACATTACACGATCGATCATCGCTTAGTACTTTGCGGGTTTTGAATGTGTTGCTGCTTGTCACTGTAAACTTCGAGAAAAAGCATGAGCCCCCTAAGATTAGGAATAGTTAATATGAAACCGAGTTATATTATATCACGAGCCAAAGGTCATACCAGAAGCAGCGCTGGAGCAACATTCTCTTCCTTTGAATTCGTTATTCCGACCTTCTATGATATGGTATGTATATGTCGGTTCTAGCCGACTGGCTGTGCAGGAAATAAGGGGTAAGTGATGCTGCTAAATGTTTTTATTTTCGATAAATGATCAAGGTTTTCAACAATTGGACATTTGACTGATCAACACAAACGGAGGACAAGTCGGTAAAATTCCCGCGTGGTTTCGCTCGACAAGTAAGACCTCAGTTGTATCCGAATGTTGTTTCACATTTTCAGAAAGAGATTTCAGATGAACAAACACAATTTACACGAAGAGACCTGTATAGCTTCTAGCAGATGTGGCTATTCTGAATTCCATGAAGCTCATGATCAGTTGATGGGAATCTAAAAAAATTGGCGCCAATTTCCGAGAATATTAAAGCACGCCATTCATTTCAGAGACTGATCCAAAGCATTAAAAACCAATCAAAGCTTTCTCCATAGCAATTTGCAGCCAAAGCAGGTCTATCATTCTAGATGTGGGATGCTAGTTTGGTTCATTAGAAGAGCTTGAGACCACATTTTGGCCTCGAAATTATAAAAAAAACGGCGCCGGTATAGTTATAACATCAATTACTGTGACTTTATAGACGCAATATTGGATATGTAGCGCTTTTGTACAGGGGGTTTAATATTAACTGTTAAGTGCCAAACCTGTTTGTACGTAGCCTTAAATAGCGGGGCTAAATAGATGGATATATATAAGAATTGTTTCAATTTGTCATGGTTAGTTTTAACAGGTTTTATTGGCTTCCTGGAAGCAGCAGAGCAACTTTAAGCTGTAAGGCTGTTATAATTACCCTGTGAGGAATACTCGGATTTCTCCGGGTGCGTCCTCGGGAAATAAAATATATTTCAGGAGAATTGTTTTCGATTTGTTAAGGTTAGGTTTAATAGGTTTGATTGGCTTCCTGGAAGCAGCGGAGCAACTTGGCTGTAAGGCTGTTACTCTGTGAGAAATAATCGGATTTCTCCTGGTGCGTCCTCGGGAAATAAAATATATTTCAGGAGAATTGTTTTCGATTTGTTAAGGTTAGGTTTAATAGGTTTGATTGGCTTCCTGGAAGCAGCGGAGCAACTTGGCTGTAAGGCTGTTACTCTGTGAGAAATAATCGGATTTCTCCTGGTGCGTCCTCGGGAAATAAAATATATTTCAGGAGAATTGTTTTCGATTTGTTAAGGTTAGGTTTAATAGGTTTGATTGGCTTCCTGGAAGCAGCGGAGCAACTTGGCTGTAAGGCTGTTACTCTGTGAGAAATAATCGGATTTCTCCTGGTGCGTCCTCGGGAAATAAAATATATTTCAGGAGAATTGTTTTCGATTTGTTAAGGTTAGGTTTAATAGGTTTGATTGGCTTCCTGGAAGCAGCGGAGCAACTTGGCTGTAAGGCTGTTACTCTGTGAGAAATAATCGGATTTCTCCTGGTGCGTCCTCGGGAAATAAAATATATTTCAGGAGAATTGTTTTCGATTTGTTAAGGTTAGGTTTAATAGGTTTGATTGGCTTCCTGGAAGCAGCGGAGCAACTTGGCTGTAAGGCTGTTACTCTGTGAGAAATAATCGGATTTCTCCTGGTGCGTCCTCGGGAAATAAAATATATTTCAGGATAATTGTTTTCGATTTGTTAAGGTTAGGTTTAATAGGTTTGATTGGCTTCCTGGAAGCAGCGGAGCAACTTGGCTGTAAGGCTGTTACTCTGTGAGAAATAATCGGATTTCTCCTGGTGCGTCCTCGGGAAATAAAATATATTTCAGGAGAATTGTTTTCGATTTGTTAAGGTTAGGTTTAATAGGTTTGAATGGCTTCCTGGAAGCAGCGGAGCAACTTGGCTGTAAGGCTGTTACTCTGTGAGAAATAATCGGATTTCTCCTGGTGCGTCCTCGGGAAATAAAATATATTTCAGGAGAATTGTTTTCGATTTGTTAAGGTTAGGTTTAATAGGTTTGATTGGCTTCCTGGAAGCAGCGGAGCAACTTGGCTGTAAGGCTGTTACTCTGTGAGAAATAATCGGATTTCTCCTGGTGCGTCCTCGGGAAATAAAATATATTTCAGGAGAATTGTTTTCGATTTGTTAAGGTTAGGTTTAATAGGTTTGATTGGCTTCCTGGAAGCAGCGGAGCAACTTGGCTGTAAGGCTGTTACTCTGTGAGAAATAATCGGATTTCTCCTGGTGCGTCCTCGGGAAATAAAATATATTTCAGGAGAATTGTTTTCGATTTGTTAAGGTTAGGTTTAAAAGGTTTGATTGGCTTCCTGGAAGCAGCGGAGCAACTTGGCTGTAAGGCTGTTACTCTGTGAGAAATAATCGGATTTCTCCTGGTGCGTCCTCGGGAAATAAAATATATTTCAGGAGAATTGTTTTCGATTTGTTAAGGTTAGGTTTAATAGGTTTGATTGGCTTCCTGGAAGCAGCGGAGCAACTTGGCTGTAAGGCTGTTACTCTGTGAGAAATAATCGGATTTCTCCTGGTGCGTCCTCGGGAAATAAAATATATTTCAGGAGAATTGTTTTCGATTTGTTAAGGTTAGGTTTAATAGGTTTGATTGGCTTCCTGGAAGCAGCGGAGCAACTTGGCTGTAAGGCTGTTACTCTGTGAGAAATAATCGGATTTCTCCTGGTGCGTCCTCGGGAAATAAAATATATTTCAGGATAATTGTTTTCGATTTGTTAAGGTTAGGTTTAATAGGTTTGATTGGCTTCCTGGAAGCAGCGGAGCAACTTGGCTGTAAGGCTGTTACTCTGTGAGAAATAATCGGATTTCTCCTGGTGCGTCCTCGGGAAATAAAATATATTTCAGGATAATTGTTTTCGATTTGTTAAGGTTAGGTTTAATAGGTTTGATTGGCTTCCTGGAAGCAGCGAAGCAACTTGGCTGTAAGACTGTTACTCTGTGAGAAATACTCGGATTTCTCCTGGTGCGTCCTCGGGAAATAGAATATTTCAGGAGAATTGCTTTCGATTTGTTAAGGTTAGGTTTAATAGGTTTAATTGGCTTCCTGGAAGCAGAACCGTTTGCAAGTGTTATATATGTAATTTATTTGCATGAACACATTTTATGACTGCATTTGTTTTAATAATAAATTAAACAATCACATATTAATACTCCTCTTGCGATCCCCTTTTAATTTAATTTTACTGGCTATGTGTAAGATTGCATAGCGATTTCGTTTCGATCAAAAGAACATTTACGTAACTGTTTATGTTGTAATTATCGACGTAATTTCTGTCTGAGCTACATTGTACTAAAGTAAACCGACATCGAATTTTGAGCTTTAGATGAAGTCTCTCTCGACAGATTAATTTGTCACCTTGTAGCACATAAAAACCAAAAGGTGACAATTTAAAGCTTTAGAGCTGACACCCGCCTAAAGTAAAGTATTTGAGCTATGTCAGCTCCCCTGCTGATGTTCGTCGGGTGAATCGACCAACATCGGTAGGGTGCCATATTTTCAGAACCGTATGAAGCTCGTCATGACGAACTCTGTAGACTTTACTATTAAGTTTTAATGTGTTTGATTTGAATTTTGCGCGATAAGCAATCAGTAGGGATCCACAGGGAGCCCAAGCGTAGTTTCTGAGTTATCAGTGTAATATACGAAATTGTCAAAATAAAGTTTGAATATCGTCTTTAAACTATGTCTGGTCATTATTTATGTTAGTTTTGAACTTTACCTAAAAAATATTCTCCCCTTCATAATGAATGGAAAGGGTGGAGAGTTCAGCTCGAAAATCGATTCCAGCAATCACAACAAGCTCCACAAAATCACAAATTTTACCAAGAAATCCGAATCGAGCTCAAACTTATGCAGCACACAGTACGATAATTATCTTACCTTTGTATGCATATAAAACGGTAACACCACAGCTACTCGCGAAGCGAAGCTCAAACAAACTCAGCTAAACTTTCTCATAGCAGCCATTTTGAATGCCATTCATTGAAATTGGTGGCGTTTGGGAGCATAATTGATTACAACTGGGAGGTGAAGCGCAATTGTTGACCCGAGAAATTCATATCCCGACCCCACACTAGTACTGACAAATTCATATCCCGACCCTACACTAGTACTGACAAATTCATATCCCGACCCCACACTAGTACTGACAAATTCATATCCCGACCCTACACTAGTACTGACAAATTCATATCCCGACCCTACACTAGTACTGACAAATTCATATCCCGACCCTACACTAGTACTGACAAATTCATATCCCGACCCCACACTAGTACTGACAAATTAATATCCCGACCCCACACTAGTACTGACAAATTCATATCCCGATCCCACACTAGTACTGACAAATTCATATCCCGACCCCACACTAGTACTGACAAATTCATATCCCGACCCCACACTAGTACTGACAAATTCATATCCCGACCCCACACTAGTACTGACAAATTCACGGACACGAGGTCAGGGAAAACCTCGCTAACTATTTTTAACAAGTGCGAGGAAACGAGAAAAGCCATTTCTGTTTCGATGATAGCCATGGACAATGCTGTCGACGATGAAGCGGAGGTTTGAAAATACGGATAACTCATGTCAAGCCAAGAAAAGGATTCGAATCACTAATTTTCTCGTGCTTATTTTGTACGTGAAATATTTTCGCATATTGCGATTGGTTGGTTAAAAATTAAGTAATGATCCGTGTAAAATTTAAAGTACGATAAAATCCATTGTTTGCGGTATTGTGCCTCCCTCACATGGGATTTGTCTGTGTTTTAGACTACGAAAACACTGGGTGCTAATTCACTCTTTTTACCTGGTGGCCATCTTGGATTCAAAGCGAGGCAGTCCTTTGTTTTTTGCCAGGTTAGCCTCGTTTTGACTATCCCTCACTACGAGGCTAACCTGGCAAAAACAAAGGATTGCCTCGCTTTGAATCCAAGATGGCCACCAGGTGAAAAGAGTGAATTATAGATATTCTGAAATAAAAGTAGTAAAAAGTCTTAGTTCCAACCAATTAATAGGAACAGCCAAAAACAATAGCTACGAAACAAGCACGATTGATAAGGTTCCGAACATACGATTTGCTTTATAAACGACATTTGGAACCGCAGTGTTTTCGTGATTATTATAAATATTCTAGCATTTCCCTGATTTTGTGTCCGTGAATTTGTCAGTACTAGTGTGGGGTCGGGATATGAATTGGTCAGTACTAGTGTGGGGTCGGGATATGAATTTGTCAGTACTAGTGTGGGGTCGGGATATGAATTTGTCAGTACTAGTATGGGGTCGGGATATGAATATTTCGAGTAAACAATTCTGAGCTACATGAAAATAGTTCGGCGGAAGACTAGACCAGTGGTAGGTTAGTGTAAACTTAAATTACAGGGAAACCAGTTCAGAAACCATCGTGGTCAAATTGTTTTTCAATATATTATTGAACTTTACCCAAATTTAAGCCAGGGCGAATAAAGGTAGTCGACATTTCATCACTCGAACTCCCGCGCTCAGTCAAACAGTACGCCATTTTGGTTCTGCCTGCCATCCACATGGCGGCATAACAACAGTTGCAAGGAAGTCACGCGATGGTACAAAACCTATATTTCATATATAACACTGATAACTCAGAAACTACGCTTGGGCTCCCTGTGGCTAGGAACATGCGTAGTGGAATAAATTACATGTACATTCATGGGACGTTTCAGTGATATTCAATTGAAGTTGTTACGGTAATTTTACTGAAAAACGTACGTACGGCTTACGTTCTATTTTACCGTGACTCACAGAGACAGCAGAGAAGGTTATTCGTAGATGTACGCACACATGTATTGTCTAAATATGCTATTCGTAGACGCCATTGTAATATCAGCTATTTGTAAAGCCTGGTTCACACTAGCAACATAAGCATAAGCACAAGCAACATCAGTAATAGTCTAGTAATGCCTTGATCATTAGCGGTGCTAGTTCTTATCTCACGATTACGCGCTGCGTTTGCGTATGTTGCTTTTGTTTATGCCTGTGTTGCGAGTGTGAACTAGGCTTAATAGTTAACACGACTTTGACTTTTTTCGCAGGAAATAACCAAGTCTACTTTCCGAGTGTGTGTAAAAGAACTTCAGAGTGAGATTCCATCTGCCGAGACATTATACATAAATTACCTAGTAGTCGGAGGTGAGTATCGGTCAAATCAGTGGAAAGACCTAACTTGTGTCAGTAGTAATATTGTAATTTCTCATGATTAGGAAACAAGAAAGCACCCTAAATATTTCATACAAATTCTCCAAAATGTTGGTTACGGCTTGATCGCATGATAAGAGTTTGTTTCGAAATATAATGAGCAGCTTAACAAAGGCCCCCACAGTCAATTTTCCGGGATTCCCTCTGTCTACGGTTATTGGTTTGATTTTGCATTGGTTTACGTAGTTCCATTTTCTATTTCTCGCATTAGTTTGCAAGTTTATCAACACATGTTACGCAATGCTTTTCCACAGATCTTGACCCATGCCTAAATGTATCGTGTGATTACTTCACTGTTTGCAAGGCCTTTGCACCTCATGATGCCCGTTGTGTGTGTGTGGAGAATTGTCCCTCGTACGAAGAACAAGTCTGTTCTACCAATGGCATCACATTCAAGAACAAGTGCTTGTTTGAATTGGAGATGTGTCGTTTGAAGAGTAACCACACACTACATCACCCTGGTAGCTGTAGAGGTACCAGCTTCTCTTCTCCACAACTATTCATATTTTCAACGTATCTTTTACTTCTATTATACAAACACATCTGCAACATTGTTATCTACGGGGCCACTATTTCACCCTTTAGGGGAGGGGTGGAAAACTGAGCATGAGCATGTACACCTCCCCCTTCCTCCCAGGGCATGTACAATTTTTGCCTTTGAATTCCTGATGAGCCTATTTTTTTCCATGGAATGATTGATATTTATTCTTGCTTGGAACACCAGTGCGATTTTTTTCCTTGTCTGCACTGAGCTTTGGTACAAAACAGCTAAATTGCAGAATATATTTTTCACAAACATTTCCGACCCCTCCCCTATACACAGGTTTAATTGTTAGTCCGGCTTTGACTTAACCACATCATACATTCCAATATCTTTATCTAAATATGTTAAAATATTAACTTCGATCAAATAAAATAAAATCAGAATTGACTCGAATGGAAAAAATCAGAATGGCTTTAAGTTCTCGGTTCAACTGCCTTTATTTCTTTTTCAGGTTTTCCGCTTGAGAAAGGCAGACTTGCACTCATTTCCTCGTCAAAAGAAGAAACAGTGTGCAAAGAAGTACGCTTTCGACCGTTTGCTTTTTATCCTGACAAACAAGTTCACGTACAGATCACAGTGAATCACATCAATACCTCCAACCTTAACTTCGTGCATGACGCCACTGCATCATGGGTAGAAAACGTCGATTTTCAAGGTTTCACTGCCTGTGTAACGACCGCTGGACGTAATGAACGTGTTCGCATGGCAATGGCAAGCGTTGATTGGTTTGCATATCAAGGCGCACCCGCAGGTGGCGTGGCTGATAGAACAATGTTTGGATCATGGTGGACTGGCACTACTTGTAAAACCATTGACCTTCCCGTGGTTAGTGCAATGAACCTAGTTAATCTAGGAATGCAGACATTCCAAATATATACTTTCCTTGTTCACATGCGACTTAGCTTCGTTAGATACTACCTTCTTGACAATGATTTAACCCATTTACAGTAACAAACATCTTACATGTTCTTTGAAATATTCCTTTAAAGGGCAAATTCCAGGGTGAGCCGACAGTTCTTGCTACTGCTGAACACATCGGTGCGTCATTCAAACACGATGGCGCCAGTCTCTGGATTGAAGGCATAACAAGCACGTCTTTCAAAGCCTGCCTTAGAGAACTGCAGAATTTTGACGGCCTTCATCTGGACATACAAGTGGTATTGTACTTAGACTCGAAACTTGAAACCCTCTTTTGAACTTTTATTCGTATTGTTGTTCGCGTTGCAGTTAGTTCTGTTTGTGAGCGACGACAAACGTTTGAGGATAGGGGGCAGGGCTTTTAGCTTGTTATAATATATTGTGTCCTCGATCGTTGAAGCGGATTTGTAAAGTCCAACTGCAGGCCCAGTTGTTCGAAAAGTGTATTAGCTATCCAGTGGACAACTATCAACCTATTATCTTATCCACTTAGGATATATCAGTTGTTTACTGGCTGGAGGTCCGTAAAGAGAAAAGCTGTGCCAGAGATCAGTACTTTCAAGACCGAGGGCACAGTTTTTCTCTATACGGACCGACCCTAAGCCGGTAAATAACGTATTTTTATCTCTATTCTCTTTCGACTTGAGAGACAAATTACTGAAGAAACTCCAATGGATTGAGAGCACACGCACTGGTTACCGTGACGTGGTTAGAGATAAGATAAAGCCGCCCTATCCAGGAACCAATCAGATCGCAGGAAATCGTAGGTTACCGCCAACTCGCGCGCGAAAAAAATAATAGGACTTCTTCGGTGGATAGCACGTTATCCGACCTTTGGACAACTTGGTTAGACCACAGGGAGCCCACACAACGCGTTTGTATTTAGGTTTATAGGACTGAAATGATTAACCTCCTCCGCAGGCAACTCAAAAGGGGATTAGGGGCTTCCTGTGGCGGGAAGCGAATACGAGAGAGGGACTAGGGATGAGGGACGTCATCCGGGACAGGGACTAGGGACGAGGGACGTCATACGGGACAGGAACTAGGGACGAGGGACGTCATCCGGGACAGGGACTAGGGACGAGGGACGTCATACGGGACAGGAACTAGGGACGAGGGACGTCATCCGGGACAGGGACTAGGGACGAGGGACGTCATACGGGACAGGGACTAGGGACGAGGGACGTCATACGGGACAGGGACTAGGGACGACGGACGCCGAATGTTTCCTTCTATCTCATTTGCCACAGGAAGCCCATTCTCTGTTCACCACAGGAAGCCCCTAATCCCCTTATTCTTTATTCTTCCCATAATACGAGTTGCCTGCGGAGGACGCTAGGAAATGATGAGGATTACGGAAAGGTTTGGCGAAATATCGCAAAGTACATGCAATATTTGAATACGAAATAAACATTAATTTTCGCCATATTTCGCCACCATTCAAACCTATAACATTACATACAAACATGTTGTGTGGGATCCCTGTGGTTAGTCGCTTGAAGTATCAAAGTAGCCGCTTGTTGTGAAAAAGTCTTCTGATTATTTAATGAAAAGTGAATGTGCAAATTGTTGTTATCCAAACTCTTCTTTAATTTACTTCATTTTCTCAAGGACTGGATGGCTTTCGAAGATATTCATCGTCCGTTGTTTACGGAGAAGGGAATGACGTTTTTCTCGAACATTGAACAACCTCAAGTGGAATACAATGGGGCGTTCTGTAAGGTAATGACACCAAGCAAACTGCTCCATTTTGTGTCATTTATCAAATCCAAAGTTTCTGGTGACGCTTTAAAGTGCATATAAGCCCTAGAATCTTAATATTTTGCCGACATTTTCGCAATACAATAAACCAATTCCAGTCAAAAAAAATGAATTCGATGATACCCTCGATTTTTTACAAGCTGACAAACTTGCGCATCCAGAAATAGTGTTCGAGTATTTGGGAGACTGAGACCGAGCACTTCTGTGACATCATGTAAGTGATCGAGTGTATTCGCTTCCTCTCCATCTCAAAGAGTGGAATTGTCATCGATTATCTCCTGCTCTAAAGTCTCTATCACATCGCTATCTTCTAAATCTGTGCGACTTACATGACGTCACGGGCGTTGTCAACTCGAAACTCGGTTTCAGTTCTTTACTGCCCGGCCATGTTTAACACAGGTAACCCAAATCAGCGGTGTTTTTTTTTGCCGGGTTTTCGCCTTAAAAAACTGGGTAGTAAATTACATTTTATCGATTTTTTCCTAGCTCAATAGAAACATACCTTTATTTCCAACATCGAGGGCTAAGAAAATTCTAGGGCTTATATGCACTTTAACGTGTAACACATTTATTGATATTTGCCGATAAATAGGATGTGACATACTCGAAGTCATATACTCAAGTGCCTACAGTCGTGCTTTCAACCAATCACACATCGTCTGGTGGCAGCTTGAGCCCAGTCTGCAATGGAGTGTCAACATGGATTGAGGTATGTCTTTCATCGCAATGTTCCAAAGGTGAAATTGTGCACCGCCAAATGTTTTTGACAGATGGTCGGCGTGAACGGAACTCCATGTTTATCAAATTCTGCGAAGATATTAAAGTGAAAAGTAATTAAAGGCGAACGAAGGAAATAGTAAACATCATATTTAGGGAGAAACCATTTTTCTAGGTGCCGTCCTCGCTAGGTAACTATTCTAACTTAAAGCTAGACTAGAGCATTAAACGTACAGTATGTTCAATGACATATTTATTTCGTCGTCAGAAGTCAGGAACTTAAAATGACTATGACGCCGATGGCACAAACTATAAACTTAGTCCAATAATCACGACACAATAACTGCACGTCAACAGGCATGCAGTTGCGGACATGCATTTTCGTCGTTGTTTGCAAATATTACGTTACCCAGATCAGGCGTCATTTTTTTCTAAAACCTGAATGTAAAAAGAATAAATAAAAGGCGAAGGAATCGAAGAAAGGATAAAAATAAATATTCGATTATTTTTACTCAACTCTATTGATTATAACCTGTATAAATTTAAGTTAATGTGACAACCATATACTAACCTAATCTGCAATATGATATGCCCGACAAAGCCAAACCTACCTCTGTTTACGTCCAAAGTTCATCCTGATCGCATGCTACTGCAAGCATGCCATTTTAATCTGGCTTATCATATTGAAGCTCTCTATATAATTGCTTCATGGTGTCACAAAAATGTAGTATCAGGTTTCAGTATATACCACACAAGTAAATAGTGCTTTTCACGCGCTCTGATTGGCTACTCCGAAGGTGAATATCCTTTGCTATTCACCTCTGAGCGAAGCAGCGATCACCTCGCGCGAGTTTTTTGTTCAATTGACAGAAAATAAAATAACTACCTTATTGGTACTAATTTTCGCGTCGCTTTAATTTCGCGATTTTCGCGATTTAAAAAAGATCGCGAACTTAAAGCGACGCGAAAAAAAATTCCCGCGAAGTTTAATGTCGCGAAATTTAATACCCTCCTATATTTCTTGTTTTCTCAATTTAATGAAGAAACACATGTCTACGTATTGTGTATAATGTGTAAAAGCTCTATGGCATACCTACAGATGATAAACAACAGTTTAACAATCAAATTTCACTATCTGTGTTGCTTTGAACCTCTTCATCTGTATCGCTATCGTCATCTTCAAGTTCTTTCAGCACCTCTTTTGTACAGTCATTGAAATGGCCATCTATCCCGGGTTCTTTGTAATTTGAAACGACAATCTGTTTATACTTTTCAAGTATTGCCTTGTTCCTTTCGGTAAGATCCATCTCAGCTGTAACTTGTACAGGAATTTCCAATCCTCCTTGCACTAGGGGAGATCTTGTGTGGTTCTTGAAATAAAATGTTTTTTTTTTTCATTTTCGCGAAAATTAATTCCCTAAGAAAATAATTTTGCACCCAAATCGCGAAAATAAAGACCCGCGAAATATGCCGACCTTTTTTTCGCGAAATTAAGTGCCCGCGAAAATTAGTACCAATAAGGTATTCACCGACACGTTTAACTGGGACACATATTTTTGGGAGGGGGTCTTGTAATTTCGCGTCATGACAAACAAATGTTCACTGGTTAGCTCAGTTGGTGGAGCACGGTCTAGAGGGCCGGGTACGGTGGTCAGGGGTTCGAACCGACCGCATCCTTGGGCAGGGATGTATAAGCCGTTGGTCTTGTCTCCTTCCTCTCCTAATCTATACGAGGGGGACGTGAAAGAACCTGTTATGTTATTTCGAGAAAGAGTAGGGATTATCTCCCAACACAACAGCCTGGTATTCTGAGGTACTAACAATCACTCATGATTGTAAACTGCACTGCGGCACATTGCGCCACAATAGCAGTCCGTATCACACAAATGACCTTGTAAAGGTTGAATATATTCGTCGCATTTGAATATATTCATATAGCTACGCTATATAAATTAATGCCTTTACCTTTTTTATATATATAACTTGATGTCATCTTTATTTCAGTACATGAATACGACCGGCTTTCGTATTTGCTTGAAGGAACTGTACGCTTCGAAGTACGAATCACTGACGGTCAGCTATGTGGTACTCTCTGGTGAGAAAACCCCCACCCCTCCCCCACACTTCACCCTAACCTGTAATGTTAATCATTAATAGAACGATGCATATCTAAGGGAGGGGTGGGTGGGTAGTTTCCCAGAAACCGGGATTGAGCCGTAACATGTGACAATAGGCCTGATATAATATTTCATTAACGAATGAATTGAGCTCGTGATCCCCATGGGAAAGGCGTTGCCATAGATGCCGGATGGTAAGCTGTCTTTTAAAACGCCGTTTTAGAAAGATTGACAATCGTTTGGAGGTGGAAAATAGCATGTACAAACAGGTTTTGCTAATAACACTACATATCTCGTACAAGTGCCTTTAAATATATGAATTAAGATATTTTGCCACCCAGTACAACCACGTGATTGCATTCCTACAAAATTCCCATTGAACAACTAACCGCAATTATTCCCCTCAGTGGAGGTGACAAGTGGTAGATATTTACCAAGCCTCGATTCCGGCTACACAAATGTGGATTAAATTTACTAATGCATTTTGGGGGCTTTAAATTAATAGTATTGATTTTTTGTGAAACTGACTCATTTGCGGTTATTTTATTTTAACGCTATTTAAACAAAATGATCTCCTTTCTCAACAGATATCTGTTCTCCAAGATGGAGTTACTCTGGTGGAATCTGTTTTAGTACAAGCTCATCGTGTGATACTTGGGTGAACTCTGAGAGACATTGTAGATCAGCAGCCGCCAACCTGGCCACCATTCGATCGCAGAGAGAGAACGTCCACGTACAACAGAGGCTTAACGGAGACAAGGGATGGATTGGTCTGAACGACAGAAGCATAGAAGGTGACTTCCGGTGGTCTAGCGGCATACGCAAGAATTGGACCTACTGGGCCGCTAATCAGCCAAACAACGCTAATAACGAAGACTGTGTGCATACTCTAGGGGTAGGACATGGATATCGCTGGAATGATGTGCAGTGTACTGACTGCCACAACTACACCTGTTCAAAAGGTACTTAAATAATTTTAATAATCTGATGTATTGTTTCATATACGAGTGACCGGATTCTACGGGGGTTTCAAAGCCGCGTGCGCCCTCCAGTTTTGAAATTTTAGAATCCGGTAACGAGTATTAATATTAAACATCTTGTACTATACTCATTAATTATTATATGCACGTGTACATGTATGTAAAGACTGGTTTTCACAAGCGACATAAGCGTAAGCAACAACGCAGTAATGCGTTGATCATTAGCGGTACTTGTTCTTATTTCACACTGGCGACATAAGCACAACCAACATACGCAGATGCAGTAATGTATTGATCATTAGCGGTACTTGTTCTTATCTCACACTATAGCGACATTAGCATAAGCGTAAGCATTGATCATTAGCGGTACTTGTTCCTATTTCACACTGGCTACATAAGCATAAGCACAACCAACATACGTAGATACAGTAATGCATTGATCATTAGCAGTACTTGTTCTTATTTCACACTGGCGACATAAGCATAAGCACAACCAACATACGCAGATGCAGTAATGCATTGATCATTAGCGGTACTTGTTCTTATCTCATACTAGCGACACAAGTATAAGCGAAAGCAACATACGCAGTAATGCATTGATCATTAGCAGTACTTGTTCTTATTTCACACTGGCGACATAAGCATAAGCGTAACCAACATACGCAGATGCAGTAATGCATTGATCATTAGCGGTACTTGTTCTTATCTCATACTAGCGACACAAGTATAAGCGAAAGCAACATACGCAGTAATGCATTGATCATTAGCGGTACTTGTTCTTATTTCACACTAGCGACACAAGTACAAGCGTAAGCAACATACGCAGTAATGCATTGATCATTAGCGGTACTTGTTCTTATTTCACACTGGCGACACAAGTATAAGCGTAAGCAACATACGCAGTAATGCATTGATCATTAGCAGTACTTGTTCTTATCTCACACTAGCGACACAAGTACAAGCGTAAGCAACATACGCAGTAATTCATTGATCATTAGCGGTACTTGTTCTTATTTCACACTGGCGACACAAGTATAAGCGTAAGCAACATACGCAGTAATGCATTGATCATTAGCAGTACTTGTTCTTATCTCACACTAGCGACACAAGTACAAGCGTAAGCAACATACGCAGTAATAATTCATTGATCATTAGCGGTACTTGTTCTTATCTCACACTAGCGACACAAGTATAAGCGTAAGCAACATACGCAGTAATGCATTGATCATTAGCGGTACTTGTTCTTATTTCACACTGGCTACATAAGCATAAGCACAACCAACATACGCAGATGCAGTAATCTATTGATCATTAGCGGTACTTGTTCTTATCTCACACTAGCGACATTAGCATAAGCGTAAGCATTGATCATTAGCGGTACTTGTTCTTATCTTACACAAGCGAAATAAGCACAAGCAACATACACAGACGCAGTAATACACTGATCAATAGTAGCGCTTGTTCTTATCTCAAACCTGTGAGTAGAACAAGTACCGCTAATGATAAATACCTTACTGAGTCTGCGTATGTTGCTTGTGCTCATTTCGCTAATGAAAACCAGGCTCTCTCGGGCGATGCGTTTTGATTGTGGCTCCCAATGCGAGACGGCTGTAATTATGCAAGTCATAAAGTCTCCCACAAACTTGGGAGAATTTACATTCACATCAGTAAATTTCACATATTCGAATTAATCGCAAATGTGAATAGAACGTATACCGGCTGAAACTTTGCACAATAACGTAGAATAACATGGTCTTCAAAACTTTATGGGGGAATTTTGATATTTTTTCTTTACACGAATTTTATGGAAATGTTTGTTCACTTTTTCATGCCTTCCACCCAGCGTTTTCACAAGTTTGGCTATTTTTAAATCATTTTTTCCGCCAATTGACCGATTTAGCTTGTACATTTGTTGTCCCAATTCAGATCATGTGACAGCTCTTCAGTGGATTTGAAGGTTTGTTTTCCAATTAGAGAAATGTAACATTTCCTCTTGGGATACAGAAAAATAACAAAACATTACTCAAGAGAACAGTCAGGTGACCTGAAGTACAAGCTGAATCGATCAATTAGTGGATTGCACCGGTGGCGGAACAAAAATGCCTCATTAGCTACTTTTGTTATACCAATCAACATGTCTGCTACGCTTTTGTCATGTTATTCCCTTAGAAATTGTTACAACCCAAGAATAGCTGGAAACCGTTCTAAAAATAACCTAACCTGTGAAAAAGCTGTGACAAGACCTAGTTTGGGTGAGGGACGCTCCTAGTTATGGGTTCCTGCTTCCACTGATTTTCACCTTCAAATGGCCATCCTAATATTTTCCTGTAAATCTAACAAAACGTCCCCTCAACTACCGCCGAGTATGTGGCCAAAGTATGTTAAAAAGTATATTTATATATTGAAACTATAGACTTCGACGAATGTCGTACGGCCAGACACGGTTGTCATGACGATGCCATTTGCACCAATTCCTATGGTTCGTACTCGTGTCGCTGTAAAACTGGATATGCAGGAAACGGAATCGACGACTGTTCAGGTTCGTAAAAGTACTCCTCCAAAAACCTGTTTTAATTCCAGTGCCCGTTTGGTTGTTTTGGGAACGACAGAAGCATTTAAAAATAATGTTTTAACCTTTGTTCTATAAAATGACTTTGTACATCATTGCAACTTTTGTAAGGTTCTGTTTGTGTCATAATAGGGACCTAAAGAAACAACAACGACGACGTCTAGGACGACGGCATAATACAATAGTCTGAATTACAAAATACAATAACTGCACGTGAAATGCACGCAGTCACCTACATTTTGACCGTTCTCTTGAAAAACAGAACGTGAAAAATCCAAGTTTTACGTTCAAAGGAGAACGCGAACGTAAGAAGGTAAATCACACCGTTTGTCGTTCGGCCTGAACGGAACTCTGTCCTGATCACATTTTTCTAAAATCTGATTATAAAAGGCACCTAAAGGCAAATAAAGGAAATAGTAAACAGAAAATTTCGGGAGAAAGCACTTTTCTACGTTCCGTCGTCACAGCCGTCGTCGTTTTGGTTGCTTAAGCTCCCTAATGTTGCATTTAACTACACAATTAACACTAGCAATTTGATTGGCTCGCTATCTCGAAATAATGAGCAATAGCCACCTCGGGAAAACTCGGGATAATTTTGAAACAAAATGGCAGGCGTAAATTCACGTTTCGCGATTGTTTCCGATGCGGAAATTTTAGAAATTCAACAAAATGCAGTGCCCAAAAGCACTAAAAAGCTACAAAATATGGCCTTCGAGTGTTTCAAGGTAAATATTGTTTTGCCGTAGAAAAAGCTTTGTTTACAAAAGTTACAGTTATTTTGTCACGCCTTCTATTTAAGAAATAAAACTAAAAAAACACTAATTCTCATTTTGTGTTGAGGTTCCCGTGTTGTATATACTAAAACAATTATTCGCCTCAGGCTCAGTCGATATTGGTGTTATTCCCCTCGACTTCGTTTCGGGGAATATTCACCAATATCGAATTGTTAAATAATTCCACTTATACGTTTACCCACATTTCTTTGCGCGCGAAAAGCTTTAAACCATTATAAAATCGCGGTAGAAAGATTTCAACCCTTAAAAATAAACCAGTACAAGTGAATACACTGTCATTGAAGAGAAGAAAGGATTTCTATGTTGTTGTTTTTACTGTGTTAGGTTCGCAAGAGATTGTAGTCAATTCATCCGCCACCTTTTTCCGTACGGTATTTGGTTACATTTCCTCCAGGGACGAGAAAGAAGGTCATCAAGCTCATTTATCAGTTGGCAGACAAGTAATTGTGTTATTTTTTCTCACTAGACATCGATGAGTGTTCTTCATCCCCTCCATGTGATAACAATGCCACGTGTACCAACACCAAGGGTTCGTACGTGTGCCAGTGTAGTGCGGGATACTCCGGCAATGGATTGACGTGCACGGGTGAGTGACGTATAAAAACCAAAAGATTTAGGCTCCTGGACTTAAAGTGCAAGTAAAGCCATAAAACAACATGAACTCTTTTTGCCCCAAATTCTATTTCTGATATACTTTAATTTTCTAACTTAGTTTTCTTTGAGAGACAGGAGCAGACATTAAACTACAATAAACGCGATTGATTCATCTTGTGATGTCACAAAGAAAACCTACGGGATTCTATTGTAGTACTTTTCTCTAGGGAGGGAGTTGATTCATCTTATGACGTCACAGGATCCATGAAAACTAATCAAAATTAGGGATTAAATGCCAGAGATGTTACAAAATTTGCAAGATTAATACTTTTTTCGAGAAACAAACACAATAGTACAATATAATTTTTTCTTTTTTTGACATGATACTTGCTCTTTTCCGGGACGTGCAAGGCTAAACGACTCTTCGCAACATGAAATCGAAGTGATGCATTGATGTTTAAAATCACCAAATCGAAACTAAATGTATTTATGTATTCGTCTACTACTCATTAATTATTCATGAGAACAACTACCAACCAGATCTCTCAATTACTTGTTTTCACTTGACGCCGGTCATCGCCGCCATTTTGGTTGACGTTAACAAAAGATTCCTCGTTCGATCAACCATGAAACCAAAAGATTTCTTTGTTTGATCAGTTCAACCAACATGGCCGCAACGTCTTTGCTGTCTTTGTTATCTGAATCTCTGGGGATTGATTGCAATAGACCAGTTCGCGGTTAATTCCGACATTTTGAAAGGGGTGCAAACATGGCGCGAAATACAGTGTTTGTATTGAAATCCGATGCCAATAATTTCCGTAAAATCGAATTTCTGAAATATTCACTGTCTGCAAACTTAAGATACCAGGTAAAAGATTAACAGATCAAAATTTGAGGGATGTAGCTGTGCTTGGAAGCGTGCAATCGTATTTTCAGTTTTCCATAGATTTGTGTGTAACAACAAGTCCGCAGGAAAATTTAAGTAATGGTCCACGCAAGAGGTAGGCATTGGAATGTAAAAAGGTGCTAAATGTGGTATTGTTTCAATCGTCCACCTCATCGGATTAAACATCAAAATCTATTAAAACTCGAAGAAGAATATAATTTTCTCAGCTTTTTTAAACAGATTTGAATTGCATCTAGTGAAAACTCTGGGGAACATTTTAAAATTGAAAGCTTTCTTGACTGTTTTGGACTCTTCTGGTACGAAATGTTTTCACACAAAATGAAAGTAGTTTTAAAACACAGTTCCAGTGGATATGATATCAGAAATTTCTCATTTAAGGGTTGATGAGTAGTCAGTATGAAATACAGAAAATTCTAATGTGGGGAAAGCAAATTGCATCTGAACCATAGAATTGTGCCTAGTTTTTACACGGATTGTTTCTTAACATACTCGTCACCGGATTCGAAGCACCTCAGGCTGCGCCCTCAACATTTGAAATTTCACGCCGAATCCGGTGACGTGTTTATCAAATATTACTTAAAATTTAAATTTTAAAACTTAAACGTAGACATAGCTGTATTTGTTTCTAATAAAACAATGGTTGGTTGTTCTGTTTATTGTTGGAATTCCAGATATCGACGAGTGTACATTGAACTTACACACCTGCGATCATAACGCTGTATGCACAAATACACAGGGATCCCATGTATGTGTTTGCAGTGGTGCTTATTATGGCAACGGGACATTTTGCGAAAACCGTAAGTTTACAAACATTCCTTGCAGCTTAAGAACATGTTGTGTCCCTATTATTCATTCCGGCCGGTTGTTGGAACAAATGGACCTTTTGCAGTTAGGCATTCACGTGATTGTACAGGATTGTACTGGATGGCAAATAATATCTGACTTCATTTATTTAGAGGCCTTGTACGAGATCGGTATTGTTATTAGCAAAACCTGTTTGTAATTGTAATTTTTCACCCCCAATCGATTGTCGATCTTTCTAAAACAGCATATTTAAAGATGGCTTGCCATCCAACATCCATGGCAACGCCTTTCCATGGGAATTACGAGCTCATTCATGTTAACGAAGTATTATATTAGCACGTGACTGTATTATATCAGCACGTGACTGTATTATATCAGCACGTGACTGTTAGCTGCGAAAAGCCTTTTGCCTTTAAACTGTTGGTCTAAATTGGAAATTTGTTGGAAAAAAGAGAATATATTTTAGTTTTTGAAAAAATCGATACAAGTATCAGCCATATTTTGAGATTTGAATATCGCACTAGCGGCTAAACACAGGAATGGCTCCGGGCTGCTAGACGTCTGGGAACTATTAAATTTACATGGTAATGAGCTCCTGGTATCAGCCATATTTTGAGATTTGAATATCGCACTAGCGGCTAAACACAGGAATGGCTCCGACCTCTGATTGTCCGGCTTGGTATATAACGTGTTACAAGATACAATGATTAGGGTTGTCCACAAGTTGCTCCTAAAAGTCCAAAAAGTTGCTCATAATTTCTCAAAAAGTTGCTCAAAAGTTGCTCGAAAAATCAAAAAGTTGCTCAAAAGTTGCTCAAAAATCTAAAAGTTGCTAAAAAATGCTCTCAAAAAAGTTCATGTGCACAATCAATTTGATGATTTCATAGCATAGAATTGAGTTAGCTTTAACAATTATTATTTTACTTTCCATCATTTCGTGTACAAATAGCTTTCGCAGTAGTTGTTTTGACCCTTAAAACGTACAAACTGTTCAAAGCTTGGTTAATTGAATTAGCAATTTCAAACCTACACATTGTGGATACTAATTGCAATATATCACAAGTAACACAACAGTTATCAAATATGAACTGTAGAAGCATATATGAACTGTCAGCGGGATTGCTTTGCACTTGTCGTTCTCTGGCAATTACTGCTTTTGCTGGCTCACTCAAAGAAGCTCCTGCATTGCTGTTGATTGTTGGATTATTGGATTACAGACTTTTTATTGAATTTATTAAAGTTATAGATTAGTTAGGGTGTTTTCCATAGTGTAGTAGTATGTAGAGGTTTTCCTTTGACGGCTCGCTGGAAGAACATTGTAATTATTATAATGAATGCGATACTGTTATATTTAATAAAGCTTATGATGATGATGATGATTTGCAGCTATTGTCAACGGGCTTTGTTCAGAATCAGAATCACTTGGGCATGTACCTTTGTCGGCCATTTTGTTATACATTTTCCAAGGACAACCGCTGACCTACATTTACCACAGGTAGACCATTTCTTCACAAAGTGTATACAAATCAGTAAAAAACCCTAATTCTCTGCTCTTATTCGACCCGTTGATCGGCTTGAATTCATGTAAATGTAAAAACAAAGTAAAAGAAACGAAATAGTTGCTCAAAGTTGCCTTAAAGTGAAAAAGTTGCTCAAAGTTGCTTTCAAGTAAAAAAGTTGCTCGAAATCGGAAAAGTTGCCCAAAAGTTGCCGAGCAACTTGTGGACAACCCTAACAATGATACGGAGATACCAAGATACAGTGCACACCGCGGCAAAACGGTATGCTCCGCTGGCCAAAACAACGAAGGCTCCGCTATCAAATACAAATTACCGAGGGTTTCAACTTTTTTAGTAAATAATTTTATAACTTAGTAAACTCACAGTGAATTACAAATTAAGAAAACTTCAACCTGTTAAAGTCTTAGGCTTAGCTTTTAAGTAGTTTTCTTATTTTTTGACAAAACAGTTCACAAATAGATGCTTTTAAGCAGAAATTTTAAAATCACGGGTATTTGCCTGTTGTTCCATTTCAGTTTTCGCCGGAAACTGGGGGCGGCCGCGCGCCGACAAGAAATAGCAAATACGCATGCGCGTAACGTTTTGCCGCGGTGTGGATACAGTGATACAGTGATACAGTGATACGGTGATAAAGTGATTACGGTGATACGGTGATACAGTGATACGGTGATACGGTGATACGGTGATACGGTGATACGGTGATATTTAAAAAATGGGGGGGGGGAAATACTTTCCCACAGAAATGTAGTTTTTGCTAGCCTGAATTTCAGCCGTCTCCTCAGGTTTGTCTCCTCCGAACCGGAGGAGACGGCTGAAATTCAAGCTAAGTTTTGGCAGCAATTTTTCACATACCAAAAACTGTTTTAAAAAAATCAGTACGCAAAAGGAAGTTTTTAACCGGAAGTAAAAAGTAATGTTTGATTGACAGCAGGTCAATTAACACATGACATGTGCTCACTCGCCCGTAACGAAAGCTAGCATAAATTCATTTCATGTTTATTGAGAAACGTTTTTCCAGCCCCGATGGGTTGTTGGCCTTATGTCTTCCAAAAAGGAAGCAGGGCTAAATGCTCCAGCAGGGCTAAGCTCCAGCAGGATGCCCTTAGCTTGGAAAGAAGCAAAACAAGGCCAAACAATGCATACGACTACGAGCCTCGCAAAACCCGACCGAAGTTCAGACAGAGTGCCGAGTGGTCCACATCTGAACATAAAGAAGAATTGATAGGAACCAGCCGAGAGAAGATTTGTTTCCAAGAAAGCTTAGATCGAAACATATTAAAACTCTGAATCGCTTGAAACCAACACCACGATCTCGCCATTTGCCGTGCTGTTTCAAGACCTTTCAGACTCCTGCAAATCGCTGTCACTGGCATTTAAGGCCTTTGATTTCTGTGCCCTTCCTTTGTCATTTATAGGTGTTCGCTTTGGCTTTTTCCCTCAAGGACCTTAGCTTTCGTCTTTTCCATTTTCCAAGTCATAAGAAAACTAGAACGGCTATAAAATATTCTCGATGCGGCGCGTAGCTTTGATCGGAAATCAACATTGCATTTTCGGGAAATCTTGGGCTATTTTCTACGCTTTCGATTTTCAACCAAAATAGAGTTTTTAAAAAGCTCTAACTCAAGAAGAATTGATTCGATTTGTCTGAATTTTTTTACACAATGTCAATTGATATCTCTGCTGCAAAACAAAAATTTGTTGGAGAATTGGGAAATTCTAAAAAGAGAGGTCTTGACGGTGTTTCCCGCATATCTACCCTTATATCTAGTCGGATTTATGTTTTCGCCTTTTCACCAAAAGCATGATAACCAAAGCGAATTTTGATATTGCCCTGCACGGTTTTGTAATACGATTCCTCCGAAATGCGACAAAGCAACCATAAAATATTTTTGGAGTTGGAGCTTCTGAAATCCATCTCACTAGATCGGAGAAACGGGATCGCGGAAAATTTTCAAAATCCCCCCCCCCAAATAATAATTAAATAAAAAACTAAATTTGCACAGAAAATAATCGAGCGAGCCAATTGCAATATCACCCAGAAAACAATCAAGCAAGCGCGAAACTTTAAAAAAATCGTGCAAGGTTCTGATGCCAGAAAAAATTATTCGTAAAATAATTTTGAGGAAAAAAAACCGGGGCCCCCTCTCCATCGATTTTCAAATGGTCCGTCCCTAAATCTAGTTGCCAATGAGAATAAAGTTTTCAGCGTTAATTTCGTATTTGTGTTGCAAAAACCTTTCTTCAGCAAGGGCAATAAAGTGGTTCAATGTTAAATGCGTAACGTTCAAAAGTTAAAATTAAATAACAAAATAGTCAGACAAAGCAGTCATGCTGAAAGATAATACCGTTAAATTAGCGTCACGCCACGGCTGCAAGAGCTCAAGTGACCCATACAACAGTCTTTGAGACGTTCGTATCACCGTATCACTGTATCACCGTATCACTGTATCTTGGTATCTTGGTATCTCCGTATCATTGTATCTTGTAACACGTTATATACCAAGCCTGACTGTCCACATAGATTAGCAATGGCTGCTAGACGTCTGGGAACTATTAAATTTACATGGTTATAAAAGTTAAAATTTGACACAATTTGAACGATGATGCATGGTTGTTTAGCGTAGTAGTATTATTATTAATGGTTACGACGATTGCTTTACAAGCAAGAGATCAGGGGTCCGAGTTCCAGGAAAGCTCTAATTTTTTCCCTGTTTTTTTTTTTTTTTTCTCGTTTAAGTGTGAACCCAAGCTACAAATTAGCCCTTAAACCTCGTCGTTTACCTGCGAACGTATGTTCACTGACGGTTAGGGTATTTTTATGGTTCAGGGTAGGGTTTTAGTTAGTTTATATTGTCCTGTAATTTAGCCGCAAGGGAATATCGCGGACGCCGCCATCTTGGATGTGGTGACGTCACACGGTGGTCCCTACTGTTACACGACAAAATAGCGGACAATAGGGACCGCCGTGTGACGTCATCACATCCAAGGTGGCGGCGCTCTTCCGAAGGTTGTCGAGAAACGCATCTCCTGAAATTCAAAGGCCACAATGGCTCTACTAATATCCTATTTTTTTCAAAAACTAATATCAATCTTCCAAGTTTTTAAACTTATTTATTTATTTCCAATTTATTCTATATTGCCAACAATTTAACGGCAAAATCAGCAGGGGTCCTTTAACGGGAGTCGCATGATGTTTGTGAATATTGTACGCACCTCAGACACGTTCAGTATATGTCATATGTTACTACAATAAGCCTTAATAGCTTCCATGTCCAGATTTGAGGACGTCTCTGTATTTATCACGGTTCTGTTTTTCACAATTCTTGATAAGAAAAGGTCAGAAAAGTGCAATAATCACACAACAGCTCACCTAGCTAGTTTTCTCAATTGACCTCTATTTACTAAAATGGTTCTTTATAGGCGTAATAATAAAAGGGCCTTTAAGAAACCAGGACGGCGACGGCTGTAACGATGGGTCGTGAAAAGTATTCTCCAGTCAAATAGTGTGTTTATCGTTTCTCATATTTGCCTATAATTGCTTTTATTATTCAGGGTTTAGAAAAATTGAATGAGCACAGAACTCCGCTCCATTTTTTGTTATTGTAATTATCAGCCAATCAAGCTCTAAACTAAAACCAAACATTGTTTGAACTTGCAAGGAGGACTCGAGGCATCCAGTATCCTTAGCGGCTACGGCAACACCAATTACTTCAAAACGTTATACAGTTACCTCGACCCGGTGTTACAGAATCCTGCTTCAAGCCGCTGGACTAGGTGCTGGAGGGGTCAAACGAACGGTTGGGCAGTATCGACGTTCCACTCACGATGCAATGGCAAAGGTCCCACAGTAACCATAGTACGTGTGGGTAGCTACGTGTTTGGTGGATACACAGATATGTCCTGGCAGAGTAAGTAAATACACAATCAATTATTACGTCATGAATATCACGAGGTCGTCAAAGAACCACCGTACTACGCCTGGTATATCGATGATGTCTCGTATAATATCTCACTTTTGAATAAGCTTCACTTGTCACGCACAAAGGTTTCAACATGAGGCTCCGGGGTAAATTAAATTTATTATTTTCACAAATCACTGAGCATTATACCCCTGAGCCTCATATTGAAACCTTTGTGCGTGACAAGTAAAGCATCTATCAAGGGCACCCAACGAAGTTTTCGGTTAAAAAGCTGTTCGGGAGAGTAAGTTAGCCTAAAACTTTCGGATTTGAAAAAAAATTCCCAAGAAAATTGTTTTATGAAATACTGCCTAGAAAATTTGTTTTCAATCCCTAGAAAATTATAGAAGAAAAGAGAGACTAAAAGGTTTGCCCTAAAATATTCGTACGTCCCAATTCGTCTGATCAATAGAGTCAGAACGATCCAAAAGAACCCCTAAAAATTCGTACCTCCACAAAACTTTGCAATATGAAGTTACTTGGGCTAGAAAATTATTGTTTATGTTCTAGACTACTAACAAATTCGTAGGCCGGGAATATTTTGCCATAGTATTTTCGGTTGACGCGATTTCCACCTAGAAAATCCGAACAGCTAATAGCTTTCTAGAATACGTCAAAAGACATAGTAGGCGCCTTAAAATGGCTAGATGAGCCGCAGACAACTGGTTTCAAACGAATTTCAAAAAGTACTCGTTGGGTGCCCTTGATCTATCGAAAGTGGGCTATTGAAAACCATCACAATACAATTACACAGAGAGCCCATATGTAAGACTGGACTGGAAAGCAGCGCGCGGGGCGGCTCATGTTGCTTAAAGGGGCTCAGATCACGAAAATTTAAAACACATGCAAGTGTCTTTTGGATCTGGCCGATAAGACCAGTCGGTTCATGTAAATGGAAGTGCTAAGTTAAGACAATAATCAGGGAAATGTAGCCATTAATTTGAGACAAACTTTTATTTTGAAAGACGTCGACACCCTGTGACAATTGAATATTTAATATACACGTTTATTGCACAAGAACGCAAGAAACATGAAAGCATGTTGGGGTGGTGGTTAAGATAAAATTGCTTCCCGGTTGCCTGCATACTTGCAGATTTTTGCGGAGGAATAATTACAACTCAACTAAAAGCTCGCCAAAAATACACACGACTCGTAACTGAACACATAGCCGTAGTAGCTGCTTAGCCGACTAATAACCTGTATGTATTCTAATCATCTATACACACGACTCGTAAGAACACATAGCCGTCATTACCAGAAATGACGGACAAAATGGCGGCCGCTCATTATATGCATCAAGATGCATGCCCTTTAAAAAGGGCAGCCGGTATTACAGTGAAATGTATGGAGAAAAGATGATAAAGCTAAAATTATAATAGTAAGTTAGTTCGCCGACCACTTGCCGACCTCAAGATGAAAAGACCAAACACTATAGAACATTATACGACAGCATTAATGGTTTCAAAATATACTCACGAACCGCCAAACCACTTTTGCATAGCCTCTTCTAACGGCTGTTAGAGTTTTGTATTTTCCTCCAAATATTGTCAGTAGACCTCCATTCTCCTCAACGCAGCAAACGTTATATACTAGTCGAATACAAGGTGCCGACCTCTCAACACAAACTTCGATTATTACACATCAAAACACGACCAAAATCGGGCTTCACAAGGCTGCCAAAAGGACGCCAGATTTCTTTGAAAACTGCAAACTTTCAGTTTATATTCTTCGCGAGATTTCAACGAGAAGCCATCAGTTTCAGGTATTTTTTTAACGGAAAACCAGTCTGCCTTCCAAAATCACTGCTTGTTCGTCCGCCATCTTTAATGCTTTCTGTGGATACTGCTGAGCAATAGTACTGCTGACTCATATTTGTTCACAGGCAGCCCAGTTACGAAAATATAAGGGTTTGTATGGGAGCGTAGCGAACAACAACAACAACAATATTTATTTCACTCAAGCTATTACAAAATGTAACTTAGTCTATTGATTGATGAGTCGGAAGACCCGAACAAAACCAGACTAATACTGTAAAAACAGGGGGGGGAAACGGCTGAAATCAGCTTAAAACCACCCAACAAGGAGAAAAACACGACAGAAGACATCACAGTGACAAGGTAAGTCATTTTATTCAAATATTTTACAGTATTTCTGGCTTGTAAACGGAGTTCGCTACGCTCCCATACAAACCCTTATATTTTCGTAACTTGAGCTTGGGCTGCCTGTGATTTGTTCAGTCAATATTTTTTGCTTCCACTTCCACTTTGATTTTGATAGTGAAGAAAACAAATTGACAAAGGAGGATCAGGAGAGTTTAGAACAAGTTGATGAATATTACCATGAATTGACAATGATGTATGAAGAATTGCCAAGGTCTTAATATTTGATCAAACAGAAGAGGAATGAACTTAATAACCTGTGTCATATTGTTAGGGTCCCAGGCCAATATCCAGGAGCACAGCTTTCCTTCACTTCAGCACTGAAAGATCACATTAGAAACTGCCTTGCCTCTAATCCAGATCACCCTTTGGATAAACCAGTGCAATTAAAGATTAGTGGTGATGGGGCAAAAATGTCTAGGACCACTAATTTTATGATTGTCTTTTTCTCTGCTCCACGCTGGGAATGCCATGTCATCAAAAGGAAACAAAACCCTTGGAGTAGTTAATGGTCCTGAAACATATCCCACCTTAAGCCTCTTCATTCAAAAACTTAATAAATGACATAAACACTGTTATAAAGAATGGCAAAATAGTAGTCAATGACAAGGAAGTGAAAATGGAGGTATTTTTAGGTGGAGACTATACATTTTTGCTTATGGTTATGGGCCTATGGTGCAAAGTGCACAAACTCCAAAGATGGGACACATCAAAGGCATTGGAGTACTTCAACACTGATGAGATGAAGAGAAGTTTACAGGAGTTGAAAACTCTCTCCATGTGATACTTGCTTGACCATGTGATACTTGATGAACTTCATTTAATGATGAGAATTTCTGACAGATTAACTGAAAACTTGATAACAGAAGTGATGGAAAAGGACAGTAAAGCAGACCTGAACAAAAAAAGACAGATGTGAAAGGAGTAAACTTAAAAAAACTGACTGATTTAATTAATTCTGTTGGTATAACTTTTGAAATCTGGGAAAAGACCAATGCAGATGACAAGGGCAGTGGCAGCTATGACTGGACTAGCTTACCTGGCTCAGAGAATTTTTTTTTTTTGAAATTACTACCCAATGAACTAGAAAAAAATGACATACTATTTCCAGAATCCAAAGATGCAGTTATAAAGCTCTGGAGGATTTTTTGTCACTATATGAACTAATCACTGGTGATTACAATGACAACATGATCATGGACTCCAAGGTTTTCAAACTTGGAAAGGATTTTATTGAGTTATTTTGTGCCCTTGCTTCAACTAGGATTGGATACACAAAAGCACGTGTAACACTATACATGCATGCTTTAGTTTTTCATGTCCCTGTGTTTGTACGAGATTATGTATTGTGTTTTAAGAACTTCACTGGGCAGGGTGTTGAAAAAAACAATGATGATATCAAGAGAGCTTTTTTCCAGAAATGCAACAAGTGGGATGCTGCAAAAGAGATTCTACAAATAGAAGCACGCCAAGAAGCACTGTGAACGGGTAAAGCACACCTATCAGAAGCAAACTGACGACTACTGGGATTGTAGAATCTAGGAAGAAGCGACTGCGTTTGAGTTCAACAAATCCAGAAATGACAAGTGACAAGGAATAGGAAATGTTCAGGGCTTCGGTGTTTTCTTAGTTAGAGTGCACAGACTGAACCTGTGAAACATCTTATTACAAACAAGTACAGTCTAGCTAATTGTTTTGTAGTGCAAACCACTCAACTGAGATTTCATATAATTTATTACAGTGAGAAATGCACATTGGAATATGGCAATGACAAATAAAATAAATCACAACATATAATCATGAGCTACATGTGTTTTTATGCTAAATTCACAAATTATTGAGTAGTATTTTTTAGTAATATTTGTTTCACAGGTTAGTGCATGTATTATATGATATATATATACATGTATATTTAACAAAACATTAGTATCATTCAATATTGTGATACATAAGGAGACTCCAGCAATCATTTTTCCTTAAATTGGATGCAATATTTTTATATATTATATATTTTTATACACTATTATTAAATATCTTGGGCAGTGAATGCTTTGATGTTCATAGCAATGGAGACACTTTCCAAGGGAACCTGAGGTGCTTGTACCAGTTTCACGGTGGGCACAAACGACCATAAAAACAGCATCAGTTCTATATTTTAAAAAGTTTTCAATGCAGACGATTGACTTTTGGTAGAAGGATGTAGAATCGCAAAAGGAATATAACCTGATTTTTTAAGCTATGTTACTACCATCGTGACGTCACAATGACGTCATTTATCCATTTGTAATACGTTTCTTGCAACTGTTCATTATCTCTAAAAACGAAATGTCGTATATTGTTAAAATCTACTGGTGATGAGAATGAAGGAATCGAAAACCCGATGTCGATTGGTTAAGGAAATCAAAAGTTATGAAAGTTTGAATTTTGTCCATTTTCCCGCCAAAATTTGTCGGGAAATAAACAACACAAAAGCATTTATGAAAACATAGCTTCATTCAATTTTTAGAGTTGTAAATATTGTTGCATGACATTTTGTCCAATCATAAAACACGTTGGTGGTTAAAATCGTATGTTTTTTGAATTTAGATTTTTTGTCCATAACCGGCCCTAAAATTGAAGTCATATTTTCGGCAACGTCATTATGACGTCATACTTTTTTATACATGCCCTTAGAAAAAAATCCTTTGAGTGATTTTCGAGTTTTAGTGATGAAATGCGCTAGTCTGGCACTCAAAACCCACATTATTTTCTTTTCTTGATTTTTTAACAATATGCAGCCTTATTTAGGTATGACACCTGACGTCAATAAATATGACGTCATAGCAACAGTCATTCCTCTATAACTTTTGCTATAATAGTCGTAGAACGTTCAAATTTGCGCCAAAGGAATGTGTGTCACGAAGGCCCTTTGATGGTGTAGTCTGTTTGTAACATCTATTAAAGGGGGAATTTTACCAAAAAAGGAGGCATCACTTATGACGTCACAACAACGTCATCATACTAACATAAAACACCTAAAATATGTAGTTTCATTTTGTTAACGAGTCACCAACATTTCTTCAAATTGAGACTATAAGTAAAGAAATGGTGTTAATTTTAATTATTTGTCCACGCTCACTGATGCCGATTTTGACGTACTTTATGCCCGACGTGTTTACCATTCTGAACTATAAAATGCTTAGGTGATTTCTCCAGATAAAGTCTCATTTTCAAAGGGAAATCAATTGCCTTAATTTTACCTTGACCATTAGCATCAAACAAATACCACCAGTAATGTGGTAATGGCAGCCTTAATGAAAGTCGTTCAACATAAACATGGTATGCTTTGAGTCCTAATTGACGGCATTCCTTTTTGTTGGACCACATATCTATACACATCATGCTTCATTGAGAAAGTACAGCTATGGCAGACTTTAACAGCCGTAGATTTAAGGAGATAAACAACTGCTAAGTACAGAGCTTCCGATGCTTGCATGAGTTCATCCTGAGATGGTTGTAGGGGATTACTGTATATTCTAGGAGAAACAATAGACAACAAACTTGATTTTTTGATAAATATTCTAATCAACTGGAATGACATGGCAAAACATGAACAATGGGATATTATTTGTAACACCATCATAATTAAGCTCACGGACTGTTTCCACACTGAATCAAATGGTGGTTAACATTTTATCAGATATACTTCCATGCAGTTTTAATTATTAAACTTATTAATTCAAAGGTTAAACAATCTACTTTAACCTTAATTGCCATGTTTTCGTCGTGAAATCAGTCGCTCCACTTCGTACGTTTGAGAACCTGGCTGATGAGTTTTCTTTTCTTCCGAAAAAATACACATCCGCCGTAGAATATTTATGTAATACGGCGTAATCTACTAGTTCCCTCCTTCGCTTCTCACTATCCGCCATCTTGGATACAGCTAAAGAGTAAATGCGCTGACCGCAATTATCGCGGGCGTGAAAAGTCCGTCATTTCTGGAGTAGTAGCTGTTTCGCCGACTAATAACCTGTATGTATTCTAATCATCTATACACACGACTCGTAAGAACACATAGCCATAGTAGCTGCTTAGCCGACTACTAACCTGTCTGTATTCTAATCATTTATACACACGACTCGTAAGAACACATAGCCGTAGTAGCTGCTTAGCCGACTAATAACCTGTATATGTATTCTAATCATCTACATGTATACACACGACTCGTAAGAATTAATTAACACATAGCCGTAGTAGCTGTTTAGCCGACTAATAACCTGTATGTTTTCTAATCATCTATACACACGACTCGTAAGAACACATAGCCGTAGTAGCTGTTTAGCCGACTAATAACCTGTATGTATTCTAATCATCTATACACACGACTCGTAAGAACACATAGCCGTAGTAGCTGTTTATAGCCGACTAATAACCTGTATGAATTCTAATCATCTACTTCGACTAACAATGTCCACTTCTCGTCCACCAGGTTTGCCCAGTACACAACATCATGACATGACTGCCTGCATAGCATCATATCCAGTATTATTAACGTATTATTCTCATCTTAAATTCTAGGTAACGGCGCCTATTCGTCGTCCAGCCGATCGTTCCTGTACACACTATATAACACCAATGGATATTATCCCATCAAGCTGACCCTCACCGGCAGATATAACCAGTGCGCAATCTATGGGGCTTCAAGTTATGGTCCGACATTTGGCCCAGGGCATGACGTCTACTTCAGTGATAACGCCAATAGTAATCGGAATTCTTACACTAACCCCCGTTCGTACCATCCTCCCCCTGGATGTAGTTATAGTGACGGGCGATGCTCCTTCTTAGCCGGTAGCTACAACTTTAGTCCTAGTGACGTAGAGGTGTTTTATGAGACCACCACCTGATCACAGCATTGTACTTCTGTTGCTTACTAACAGGTTCAAGGACTAAGTTATGATAGAGCGGTTTTCGATTGAGTGTCGAAAATAATAAGTGATTGCTTTGGTTTTGCGTTTGGTTAGCTTTTCTGTTGGCTGTGAGAAATGTTTTCTAAACTAAAACCATGCAAACGCAATCACGTAAACAGGTTTTGCTTCAGCGATAGTATCGACGATTGCGTTATTGTTTACTTCGCCTCGTGATTGGTTCAAGTAAAATTAATCGTGAATTACATCAGTTCGTGATTGGCTCATTGTGTTTTCACTTGCTCCTGTGATTGGTTATGTAATAGCCCACTTCCGCGATATGCTTTACTTGTCAAGTAAATCATATCGCGGAAGTGGGCTATTACTTTGGTTCTGGTTTTACTACACTCAACTGAAAACCGGCGCTGTATGTACTAAAAGATTTACGGTAAGGCTACGGACATGCCGTATTTTGTCCCACTCAAACGAAATCCTCTCTAGTTCTACCTACATTAGAGTAAAGCTCGTAAAGGGGTGTTAAACTACTATTTTTTTAGATGCATAATTATATACTATTGATTCGAAATTAGAACTTGGCGAATAGTATCAGTGTAGGGTCAACTCCAGCCTCCATGGCTTGTATCTATAGTTAGCATGATAATCAAAATATATCCATATTCATAGAAAGAGGGTTTAATTTGTATCAGCCGCAGGGTCAACTCCTGCCTCCACGGCTTGTGTCGAGTTAGCATGATAATCAAAATATATCCATATTCATAGAAAGAGGGTTTGTATCGGTGCAGACCGGTCAACTCCAGCCTCCATGCGATGGTTACCTTTCAAGAACTACGACTATTGTCTTGTTACTCCATATTAAAAAATGTTCAGATCTTTCCTTCTCGTAAACGTTAGTATAAAATAAGATGCACCAAAAAGTACGTACGTACACATGGTTACGGATTGATGTAGTGCTATGTCGGGACACCAAATGTTAAGGAAAATGCCATGCATGCAGCATGCAGAAGAATTCAGCGTTATATTAAAACAATAAAAATTGGGTTTAAGCGTAGAGCCGTATATGAGTTAATTGATGATTGTTGGTTTCTTATATATAGTATATAAAATGATGACGATCATATGTGGGTTAGGTCCGTTTCGGACGGAGAACATTTCATGCGCAGAACTTAAAGTGCATATGAGCCCTAGCCAGTTATCATTGATTTAAAGTTCTCAAACTCATTAATAATTCAGAGATAGTCATCCAATGGAGGAACTGTATTTGGTCACATGCATGGGTCTTGATACCGGGTGAAACCCTTGTGTTTGATCATGTTTCCAACCCTAGTGATCAATATTTCTTAATCATCATATTCATGAACCACTAACTAATTACATACTGATAAACTACAAGGAGCGAAGAAGTAAAGAAATAAAGAATGACATAGAAAGAAAAAGTCTGCCTCCACTGGAGTTCGAACCACGACCCTTCCGACTGCTTGTACTAACTCTTGTCCACTACCCTACTAGTACGCTAGTTGAAATCACTGCCATCAAACTCATTAATAATTCAGAGATAGTCATCCAATGGAGGAACTGTATTTGGTCACATGCATGGGTCTTGATACCGGGTGAAACCCTTGTGTTTGATCATGTTTCCAACCCTAGTGATCAATATTTCTTAATCATCATATTCATGAACCACTAACTAATTACATACTGATAAACTACAAGGAGCGAAGAAGTAAAGAAATAAAGAATGACATAGAAAGAAAAAGTCTGCCTCCACTGGAGTTCGAACCACGACCCTTCCGACTGCTTGTACTAACTCTTGTCCACTACTCTACTAGTACGCTAGTTGAAATCACTGCCATCAAAAAAGAATAATAAGCCATCTATTGAATAATTAGATACAACAGTCAAATGGTAAACAATACTTGCTAATGAAGTTTGAAAAGAAACGTATGTAAATTGTCGGTTTTGCATTCGCATGAGAAGCCATGTCAAACACTCATTGTTCGTCTTTCATCAGGGGATTCCAAATATTTCGAAAACAATAAAACCATATTTGGAACCCCTGATGAAAGACTCCAATTCGTGTTTGACATAGTTCTTCTCAAACTCATGAATAATTCATGACTTTTTTAGTCAATCAGAGGGCTGCATTTGGTCACATGCATGAATCTTGATATACCCAATGAAACACCAGATGAACATCACTAGTGATTTTCATCTGTGTTCTCATTGGGTATCAAGATTCATGAATGCGTTGGACCTAATTAAGCTACAAGGATTACAGCATAACATGACTTTACACGAAGAGAAGTGAAGGAGAAGATGGAAATAAAAATCGGTGTAACTCGAACCATCATTCTCATGGCTGCTCTCGACTACTAGTCCACTGTCTTGTCCACTACGATATCTGGTCATTTGTTGAAATGACCATGACAAAATAACAATCACAACCCTTGTAGTCTATAATTGCATGCAATAAAATTCCAGGCAAACAATACTTTCTAATGATTTATGAATGCAGGTATTGTTTTCGCTTGAGAAGTCAGATCAAAAACTCGAGCTTCGTGTTTCACCAGGGAATCCAAACACCTCGAAAGAATTTTGATCTATCACATCAAAGTGCATATGAGCCCTAGCCAGTTATCATTGATTTTAAAGATCAAAGTGCACGAGACCTAGCGAGTTATCATTGATTTCAAGGTCAATGTGCCTATGAGTCCTTGCCAGTTATCACTGATTTAAAGATCAAAGTGCATATGAGTCCCAGCCAGTTATCATTGATTTAAAGGTCAAAGTGCATATATGCCCTAGCCAATTATAATCGATTTAGAGGTTAAAGTGCATATGAATCAATGATATAAAGGTCAAAGTGCAATGAGACCTAGCCAGTTATCATTGATTTAAAGTCAGTGCTGTAAAGTTCAAAATTTGTAACTGCTATTTTCCACCTCTAAAACTGCGTTTTTAAAGATCGATTGGCATGCTCAGTATCCATGGCAACGCCTTTCCCATGGGGATCACGAGCTCAGTTAATTCGTTAATGAAGTCTTATATCAGCCCGTGACTGTTAGCTGCAAAACCTAAGCCTTCCAATGGAAAAGGCTTTTCTTGGAGGCCAAACAATCTGCAGTTTTAGAACGATCGACAATCGATTTGAGGTAGAAAAGAGCATTTACAAACAGGTTTTGCTGATAACACCCCACCGATCTCGTACAAGTGCGTTGAAATAATTGAAGTCAGACATGTTTTGCAGTACAACCACGTGATTATATCCTGCATAAGGCCTATTTCATTTGGCAAGATAAATTGAGATCGTAATGCAAAGAATTACATGTGGGGCCCAAACCAGGGCACAGATATTTCAACTAGTCACACTATAAATTTCACTCCTTTATCTTGATAACAACAACAGCAGATTACAAGCGTACGGTGAAAACTAGAACGAATAAACAAAGACAAATTCAATGAATCACAAACTGAAATTGTGCCCAATACAGACTCCTGGAGTAAATAAACGTCTTAACTTACAATTCTGCGCGGCTGGGTAGAACAAAAGTCAAAAGGGAACTGGCTCTGCAATGCATGCATTCAAGAATCTCAGACCATGTGCCGTAAGTCACATGACTTTCGGCCACAGGCAGCCCGCGCGCAATGTCAAACGAAAACAGTTCGGCCGAAACAGGCCCAAACATCCCGCCGGCCTTGGGACGATCTGATAAGGAGACCCAACATCACCACGCAGCTACTTCAATCTCCATGCGGACTCGAGGTCGTTCTCTAACAAACAGAGCTTCTGGATGGGCGAACATAGACCGCATCCTTGGTCTTCACTTTCACGGTTCGTACTAAACCATCTGGACCGGGGTTCGTCTCCAAGACGCGTCCAAGACTCCAACGGTCCCTGAGTGTGTCGTTGTCAACTAATAGCACGAGCGCATTAGGTTTAAAGGGATACCCGAGTGAAAAACACATTTGGGCTCAAAAGCATCTTTCAGATGTACTTTGTTCAGAAAATGTATTAAAAGTTGATAAAACTTTTTCAGAGTTGAGAACGGGCCCCTCAAAGTTGGCCCCGCGAAGACCTAGGCGCCGCCATCTTGTTTACATTAATTCCTGTGACGTTGTTTTACGTCACTTCGTCCTACCGGAGTCTTGCGGTTGACTTTGTAGCGACTTGTTTTCTTTGTATAATTTTTACACGCTCGAAATTAGAGTAGATTTTCATCGATATGGCAGAGCAATTTCGTACTAGAACAAAAATATGATGAAGACGATATTGTGAGAGAAGTTCAGAAGACTGGGAGGACGAAGAAAAGCATGTGGAAGGCGAGAATATCAGACGAACAACAAAAGGCGACTACCGAGCAAGTGCTATAAAGGTAGATTATGACAATATTGATATCGGCATAGCAATCGAAACTAGTTTAATTTGACCCAAAGAGATAAATATCAGGGTGTAGTAAGCAACATAATTTTTAATTTCGTTTACCTAACTGATGTGTTGTGAACAGCGCCACCAAGTTCCACCACAAACATGCCGGGCTAATGATCGCGCTAATGCTTTCACACAATTACATTGTAAGGGAATGGAATTATTTTTGCAATAAAATTGCTCCGAGTGTCTCGTTCTTGTGTCATTGCATATATTCTGCTATGTTGGGCTAGTTATGATCGGTTGTACAGGGAGGTTTTAACTTTTCAGGTGTTTCGTTTCAGTTGCACAAAGCCATGCAGTCAGTACAGATCGAACCGAAAAACTCGCAAATTATATAGCTCCAATAATACATAAGTTTCGAAAGCAATGCCAATATCAATGTTGTCATAATCTACCTTAGTCTTGCGTTTAAGGCTGACAAGTTCCATACAAAAACACACACAGCGAATCTTTACATCATAGCACAACACCAGTATTAGCACTAGCTCGGTAGTCGCCTTTTGTTGTTCGTCTGATATTCTCGCCTTCCACATGCTTTTCTTCGTCCTCCCAGTCTTCTGAACTTCTCTCACAATATCGTCTACATCATTTTTTTTGTTCTAGTACGAAATTGCTCTGCCATATCGATGAAAATCTACTCTAATTTCGAGCGTGTAAAAATTATACAAAGAAAACAAGTCGCTACAAAGTCAACCGCAAGACTCCGGTGGGACGAAGTGACGTAAAAAAACGTCACAGGAATTAATGTAAACAAGATGGCGGCGCCCAGATCTTCGCGGGGCCAACTTTGAGGGGCTCGTTCTCAACTCTGAAAAAGTTTTATCAAATTTTAATACATTTTCTGAACAAAGTACATCTGAAAGATGCTTTTGAGCCCAAATGTGTTTTTCACTCGGGTATCCTTTAACATTAGGCATGACCTTACTCCATTTGCCTCTGCCTTGTAGGGAGGGCAAATATTCCTTGAGCCACCTCTTCCAGAATAGGTCAGCTAGGAACTGCACTTGTCTCAATTTTCTCCTGTACACGTCGGTCTTGTCGAAAACCCCTGGCGGTAAGCAAATGGTCTTCCTCTGCATCAGAAAGTGAGCAGGCGTTAGGGGCTGTAGGTCGTTCGGATCGTCTGAGTTAGCAGTCAGAGCTCTTTCATTCAGGACTCTTTCCACTTCAGTGAGTAGTGTCTGAAGGACTGTGTCAGTTAATACTTACGACCCGACGATGGACTTCAGTACCGTCTTCGCGCTGCGAACCATTCGTTCCCATATTCCCGACATACTCAGTCGATGCAGTGGGAGGTTGGAAGATCCATTTACAACCGCGTTGGATAAGCTCGCGCTCAATTTGCTCCTGGTTCCACTGTTTGAGGCTTTCTCTCAACTCTCGTTCTCCACCAACGAAATTTGATCCATTATCACATCTTAGATTCGTTATTTCGCCTCGACGGTTCATGAATCGTCGCAGGCACATGATAAAATCGTGTCCATAGAGGTCACTACTTCTAGGTGTACACTACGGGTAGTCAGACAGGTAAATAAACAGCACCAGCGTTTCACTGTCCCTCTTCCATGTTTGACATAAAGAGGGCCAAACAAGTCCATGCCTGTATAGGAGAAAGGGGGTTCGTATGCCATCAGCCTTCCCTTGGGCAAGGGAGCCATTTGCTATGTCATCGGCTTGGCGTTAAGCCTCTTGCAGGTAAGACATTGATTAAGAACTGAACGAACTAGCACACGGGCTTGGGGGATCCAGAATTTCTCTCGCAGTGCTGCTATCAGATGTTCGAGACCCAAATGCCCGATGAGGTGATGTAGATGACGGACGACTAGCGACGCAACAGAATGATTCCTTGGCATAATGATCTGCTGTTCTGCTCTGTGAACAACTACCAGCGCTTGAACTCGACCACTCACTCTCAACACGTCCTGGCCATCCAATGCCGGGTTTAACGCAGCGATCTTGCTGGAAGACCTGACTGCGCCTTGTTTCTTCAAGTCCTTAAGTTCTTGCCCATATGTCGAGCGCTGGCCAATGTTGCAGCGTCATAATCTTCAATGGTCAGTCGACCAACGCGGACAGTATTGCGATCGCGGATAAACTGGACAAAGCGGACGAGCCAAGCTACTCTGCGTCTAAGGCGAGTCCAGTCCGAATAGCTGCTGATCAGTCTTTGTATGGGATATTCTAAGAAACTTGATGTATCGACAGCTTCGGGAGTCGATCCTTTTCCCCTTCTCATGTCGTGGTTAGTGCTCACATCCGCACAGTGGACGTGCGTTTCCTTCTTCGGTTCCAACAGCTCCTCAGGAATTTCTCCGCGTTCGTCGTTCGGCCAACAGTATACCGGTTGCCACAGAAATTCGGGGTCCACGCAGCCAGCGGTGGTCAGCATTCAGTAACGACGGGCTCAAGCCTCGTGACACATCGTCAGCTGGATTCAGGACACCAGATACATGATGCCAGTTTTCCACAAGCGAGTTTTCCTTTATCTCTCCGACCTTATTGGCAACATAGGTTTGGAAGCGACGCTTCTCATTCTTCAGGTAGTGGAGTACTATTTCACTGTCAGTCCAGTAAAATGTCTTATCAATGTTTAAATCGAGTTCTTCTCGTAACATCTTATTCACGCGTGTCGACAGAACAGCTGCTGGCAACTCCAGCCTTAACGGGTGCACTCTTTCCTTACCCATCACGGAAGCGCAATGTATATGATCGTCAGGGTACTCGATACGATACGAGGGTATGAAGAAGTACCGTAACCAACTTCAGTGGCATCGGAAAAGAAGTGCATTTGCACTTTGCATTGAGAGATGTCAGTGTCCGGTAGGAAGTAGCATCGTGGGATGCGTAACTCTGACAAGGATGGCAGTTGGGCATTCCATGAGCGCCATCTCTCCAGAAAGTGATCATCCAGTGGGTGATCCCAGTCAACCTGGGCATTCCACAAGTCCTGAATCAAGCTTCGAGCAGCTAACGTCACGGGTGCCGCAAACCCTAACGGATCATACAAGGAGCAGACAGTCGACAGGATACCACGTTTTGTATCAGGGCGGTCGAGCTTTCGTATATCAAATCCCAGCTCATCAGTTTCTGCATACCAGCGGACCCCAAGGGCTCTCTCTACGGGTAATTTGTATTGGTCAAGGTTGAGTTCAGGTTTAGCTCTCTGTTCATTCGGAAGCGCGGCTAGGACCGTCTTAAGTACTGTTCGATGAGAACTTCGTTAGGCGGAAACCACCACGACTGAGGATGTTGGCCATATCGGCCATCATCGATGGAGGGAAGTGCATCATCAACGTAGAAATTATTCTTCACCTCTGCTACTGCACTTGTGCTGAAGTTCCCGCATTGTCATCCGCAACTCGCCGGAGAGTGGAGTTAGCAACAGAAGGAGACGACGCAGCTCCGACGATGTGCACTTGCATCACGTAAACATCAGGAGGGTCATCATAACTGGTCGTCCACCAAAGAAACCGCAGCGCATCTTGGTCTTCTTTCCGTACACGGATCTGATGGAACATCGCCTCTACGTCGGCAGCAATGCCAATGTTTCCTTGTCGGAACCGCAGAAGAACGGCAACTAGATTATTTGTCATGTCCGGTCCGTGTACGAGGTTCTTGTTCAGTGACGTTCCTTCAAATTCTGCCGCAGCGTCGAATACTATACGCACCTTCCCGGGCTTGTTAGAATTAGTCACCGGATGGTGTGGTAGGTACCAACACGTGTTGCTCTCCTTGGTTACTTCCTCCTCTGACAGTTTGTGGGCAAAACCGTTTTTAACGTAACTGTCTATGACTTCACGATATTTATTGGCCATTTCTTCATTACCTGGCTTGGTTAGGCGACGCCGCAGTGATTCTGACCGCTTATCAGCCATGACCCGATTCTTAGGGAGCCGTGGATCATCTTCTCTCCATAACAGACCTACTTCATAATGTCCGTCCGTGATGCGGGTGGTATTCGCAATTATCTTAATTGTCCTCTCGTCTTCTACTGAGAGAGGCTTCCCATCCCTCCTAACAGCACCATAGTCCTCTATTCTCCAAAACCTTTCAATCTGATCGTCTGACTGACGGTCACCAGAGACAAAGTTCATAGAAGCTCCTTTTCGAGTCTTAACATCATTAGGAGAGGAAATACTCCATCCAAGCGCATACCTGCAACCATAGAATCCTTTCTTCTTATTGTCCGGGACTCTAACTTCCTTCCCTATGTGCGCATAAGGAATGTTGTTTCCAACTAGTATGGATACGCGCTTGATATCTACTGCTGGAAACTCAATGCCTTGTAAGTGCGGATATTGTTGTACATCAATCGCTTCCGGAAGAACTCGTTGTGATTGGTTTAGATCAGGGAGAATATAAGCTTCAGCGACATCAATGTCCTCTCCCAAGCCATCTGCAGAGCTCAAAGTAAAGGATACACGCTTAGATCCCACAACGTCATCACTGTTTGTAATTGTGCTAATTCCAATCTGTTCAGGTTTCCCTTGTATACCGGGGTGTTCAGCCAACTCGCAGTCGATTAGGGTGTCAGTGCAGCCACTGTCAAGGAAGGCGTAGGTGGATACGCTGTTACCATTATCCGCAGTTATGGTTACCGGAACAACGTTCAACAATACTTGGGCCTTCGCGGTTCTAACTCCGGCCGAGGATATGGATGTCACGGGTTTATCATTTGAACTGGGCGTTGTATTTTGAACCGTACTTTCTGTCTAACCGTCAGCAGCAAGGGCGGTCACCAAGGGCTTGTCTCGCTTATCGTTAGATCCCTTATTATTTCTTTAGTTGGAACGGCGACCGCTATTGCTGTAGTCCGTATGTAGAAGGTTCAGGTGGCGACCCGAACATTTCGAGCATACAGGCGCTTCAGGGCAAGAACTAGAACCGTGTCCATGCCTTTCGAGGCCGCAATTAAAGCAGAATCTGCACGATGCCGCATATTGTCTTCTGAATGCTACGTGGTCACACTGTTTGATGATGGAACATTGCTGAAACTTGTGTCGTTTGGATTTACAGTTCCACAAACATCCGCACCAACAGCTCGAGGTGCTCTGTCGACGTCCGTGGCGCTAATCGTAGAATTCCTTATTGGTGGGCACTGATCCTTCGTAGACTTAGAAGGACCCTTCGTTTCTTTGTTATCCCGTCTCGAAGACTGCATCCCGAACACTTGGTCATTCCTAATGAACGCTTGTTTCTTCACAAATTCGGCAATGTCTTTCAGGCGAGCGATTTTTCCACGTGTAACGATCTTGTAGTTTTCATTCTGCCATTTTCCGATTAAGTCATTCGGTAGACGATTAACGATCCGTTTAAGGTTTGTTGCAACACTCAACGCTCAACGTTCCCTTGGAGAATCCTCGTAGCCGCATTTAACTTCTCAGAAAAGTTCAATAGTCCAACATTGTCACCGCAACCTAGCCTAGGGCCAGAGACAAGGTCTTCTATGCACGCTTGTGTCACCCTACTTACTTGACCAAAACGTTCTTCTAAAGTTTTCATAATATCCTTAAATGAGAATCTCATGTTCCGTTTGATGACCTCTAATGCATCACCAGTCACAAACTTAGGAGGTCACTTTCGAGGTGTGTCTGCACCTGGTCTCGGAAGAACGGAAACTCTGACGGGTTTCCACTGAATCGTATAGGCTTGATTCCGTTCAGCAGTTGAATCTTCCACATGGCAGCTACGTGGTCACGTGGGGCGTGATCATCATTAACATCCTCTGATTTGACACGACTTTCATCACTAGAAGAAATTGGGGTGATATTGGTTGTATACAGCGCCGCCGGGGGAGACTTGGGCAGGTAGAAGGAGGACCGCTAAGTTTATTCCTGACTGGAGATGAAAGGAACTCATGGAATGAGTACCTCTTTAATCTGAGGAATATGACAACCGGCTGGGCTGATCACATAGCCGTACAGGCAACTGCCAACGTACCAGGTAAAAATCGATTGGTGAATTATTTCCGTCGAGAGTTATATTGGTATTATAATATAAATCACGGGAGCATCCTACGGAACGCGCGAATTCATTGGCTGCTCAGCGTGCTCGATTTTCTTATAATGTCAATCACGGGAGCATCCTAAGAACGCGCGATTTTATTCGCTGCTCAGCGTGCTTGACTTTTTATATATTCAAATTTCGTGCATTGGACAAAATCCAAGTTGGTGATTGGCTAATGAAAGTGCATTACTGGTGAACAAAGCACTCGACCCAGATATACTCTCTTACCTACGGGAAGGGAGGTCTGATACATGTGAGCTGGCCGTCTTCGCTATAGTGTGTTTGAATTGGACGGTTTGAAAAACATCATTCCAATCTCATATTTTACAGTGAAAACGGCAGACAGTTACTAGAAAGGTAACGGCAGGATCATGGGTCTCCTGTGTGACAGAAGATATATATTTTGAGACGAATATAATCGCTCGTTGGAAATGGCTGATTTGCAAGCGCTGGAAGTGCAACGAGTCAACTACCCTGGTTCCAGAGGGGCTCAGGTACGAATATACTGTAATGTGCCGCGATCGAAAGAGTTTTGATTCCCCGAAGGAGTTTTGTTTTGCGTGACGACCGTTGAGCCCCTCTGGCCGCTCGAATAGCCAACCTCCATCTCATGCCCATAGCCTCGCTTTTATGTTTACAAGTCTAGTCAAACTGGTTTCGACTCAGCGGTTAATTTGCATGTCACTTTTTTCACGTGGCGAAGTCGTGTGTGATTCAAAACATAAAACATGCCGTTGTCGGGATTTGTGAAGATAAAGGAAAATTCTCCTCGATTTACTTCGTCGGGTTTGATGTTTGGATCTCCCAATGAGCATGCTTTCATTCCTCGTTGTTCTAGCTCTGTTATGTGGGAGTAAATCAGGGCATTTAGATAGCCTGTGGGACGGCTGACATTCAGGCTAGGCATTTAGAGGGCCAGTACAATTACTCGTTTGCATAATCGAACGTGAAGGAAGAAACAAATGCCAGCCGGGTAAGAGTTAGAAAATCAGCGATTTTCCTTAGCCAGTGGGACATATTGAGAAGACATCACGCCGCTTCAAGAACATGAACATACTTCAACTCGTTTATTTCGAGGCTAACTCAAATTGTACAGCACTGTGAAACTTTGTGTATAATCTGTCAAGACTCGTGAACCGGTTTGTAACACGATCTCAAGATGAAAGCCAATCAAAATGTTCCTTTGATCCTAATGCCTCAGTTTCCATGGCCACAACTCAATCAACCAATCAGGGACGAAGTACAGATTCTGTACCGGAAGAAACCAAAATCTCTACTCGAGCGGCCAGAGGCTCGTCGCTTTGCGACTCGTGCTGAAATCATTTCAGCTGGTCTCGCTTCGCTCGCCCAGACGATTTCGAGCCTCTGGTATCCAGGGCACGAGTCAACATGTGTGGCAGTGAACATAAGTTTCTATAAGAATACTAAGCATAAAAATAATGCACTCTCGAAAGTTTCTTTCCGCGTATCTCGTAGTTCGAATTTTATATTATAAAACAAATAAAATATGGTTCTGCTATGTTCTATAACAAAATAATGAACTTTCTAAATACACTCGCGTTCCGCTCGTGCATTCGCAGTTTTTCAAGACCTCGAGCGTGCATTATTAAAGGTTAGAGACTGATGTGCGTTCTCTATCGGCAAATACAGGCACGCGCTGATTGTACGATGAACGAAAAATAATGAATACTGCACGAGGCCGAAGGCCGAATGCAGTATTAAGACATTTTGAAGTCATCGTACAATCGGCAAGTGCCTGTATTTATTTGACGATAAAACACAAAACATAAAGTCTCTAACTTTAAATATTCAAACTTCGCACACAGCATTTTAACTGAAATCAGTTGTCAATATCCAATTCAAAAGGGGAATGGACAAAACATCCTTTTGTCAGTTTCGGGTTACCTGTAGTCGTAAACGGTTACCTAGAGAAGAGTCTGTGAATCTATTTTCCTCATAACATATAACACATATCTTCAAGAATATAAGAGCAATACTTTATGTAGTTGATTGAGTGGTACTTTCACCCTGTTTGGCAAATCATGAATGCCGGTATTATACGAGCTACAATGATGACAATCATGAATATTATATGAGCTACAGCACAAGGAAGGTATGAAACAAGCTCCTTACAGCAGGTACTTGCCCAGAATAGTATTTCTGGGGGTAGTCCATTTGGATAGTTCATAGGTTAGTCCATGGATTGAGGTCAGTGTTGTGTCCACTCCCACTCAAAAGAAATCAAAGATTCCGGCTGAAATAAAAAAATTCGTAAATATCCACAGAGAAATGTCATTTCAATAGACAATGAATAAAACAGGAATTATTTTATCATTCTAATTGAGTAGATAACTTTCCAAAGAATCATTTACTTTCGGCGTTCGGTCAGTGAAGTTGACGGAAAGAAAACCAACATACAACGTGAAGCCGTCGTGCGATTTCAATTGAATCAGTATTGTACATAACTCGAAAACGTTAACCTTGGAGCCATGTATTCAAATATCAAGTCTTTGGCCGGCTTAACCCATAGACAGTCTACTTTCTTTGGTAGTTTCTTTCATCCGAAAATGAATAAACCTGATTTCAGTGGTTCGCATAGCCGGGAATTGAAATCTTGAATCCGGCCTCCATGTTCACTCTGAGTCCAATGCAAAAACTTTCCAAATTGAAAATTCCTGGATTTTTGACACATCATTCTCGCCGCATTGTTCTTCTTGTTGATAGAGTAAGGTATCGGAAATAAAAGCCACTTCGTCAGTAAGACTGCTAGTGTTTCACAGAGTGTTTCAGAAGCCTCCCAAAGCCGATATTTGTTCACGGCATGCCGGACTTATTTTAGCCTGATTTTCAGACGGTACGAGGTCGTCCGCTCTAAGCCGTGGAGAACGACCTCGTACCATCTGAATTGCATTTCCAAGGAGCGGTTATGCAAATGTTCGTCTCAAATAAATATATATAGACATAATTCAATCCTGCTGTTAACTTTCTAGCAATTATATGCCATTGTCGCTATTAAATATGGGGTTGGAATGTCGCTGGAATGAGGTTTCCCAAACATAATTTATTAATCGGGTTCACACAACAACTTGATAATTCTCCCAAAGGGTAAGAGAGGATCTGGGTGAAGTCTATTATTGGTGTCATGAGTCTTTTGTTCACCAATAAAGCACAGTTTGAATGTTAATTACTCGGGCCAGGCCTTTGGCCGGCACGAGTCAGAAATCGCAAGTTTTTATCCATTATTTTTTGATTTTTTGAGTCCAGATTTTGCGCCGTCAACCAATCAGATTGCACCTTCTTTGAAGTTATTTTCGCCACTGTACCAATCAGATTGCACTGTGCTGGTTACGTGACAATGGACAATTTTCAAGATGGCGATATGAGCAGAGTTTTGACTTAGCAAAACCTTTATTCTTGCTATTATTTTGAGTAAACCAAAGGTTTCTTCAAGTGAAATGCGAAGATTTTTTTTTTTTTTTCTAAAGCTGAGAGGAGTTTCGCGGGTTTTGGACGGGAATTTATCACATATTCAGATCCACTCGTGACAGTCTGATACCGTGATAGATGGCTAAGATGTGATCAACACTAATAGGACTAAGAGTAGCTAAACTGAACATGATAACTTTTATATCAATTGACTGTGGTTGTGTTGTTATTCATTGTTATTAACCTCTCGGAAAGTATAGTAGAAATGACCCGATTTCACGTGATTTCTCAGTTCTCGATCTGACAGGGTCCTTTTAAAATATTAGCAGGATATGGCGTAAACTCTACCCTGGGTACCAGAGGTTCTCACTTCGCAAAAGTTAGGTACGAAGCTCTTCCACCGAGGAGCGAAGCGACGCTTCGCTCCTCGACACTGTCCTTGCTTCGCGTCACGCAGTTTTTTGTTTGCCGACGATTGATAAGAACGGGCTTCAAACTCCGGCTTTGTCATCTTTTTATTTTGCTGAACTGCACAGAAGACCTTGAAATTACCGTTCAATAAATCTACCTTATTTATCCTAAAGAAAGCTTTGATTTTATATACCCTCGAAGAAGGAATTAATTTTACTTTCTTCACTTCGCCTTCTCTTTACGTTAACAATAGGAAATGGACAATCTGAAATCTACAATGAACCTACAATGTTTATCGTCTCGTTTTTCTCGGCCAATGGAAGTCGAGATACCGTGGCGCTGTAATCGTTTCGGCAGCAGAGGTTTCTCGGCGGCAGGAAAGCGAGGAAAGGCAAAGAGATGAGAAACCTCTGCTCACAGGGTAGGAGGGCCACACATTTCACTGTGTATACTCGTTAGTGTTACCCTCTTTAAATAGTTATTTTCCAAGTGGTGTACATGCATGAAATCAACACACAATATTTTATTAAACATTAGGGACTAGTGAAAAATTAGCAGGGAAGATGGGGGGGGGGGGGGGGGGGGGGGGGGGGGTCTTGTCAGTCAGCAAAAAAAAGCCTGACAAACTCTGTTAAATTAAGTTAAATTATAGAGATTTAAGATTTGTTTGCCATCTAATACAACCATGTGATTGCATTCCTGCAAAAGGTCCATTCCATTATATGTAAATTATCACGAGCATGGGTAGTGAATCAATTATCCGGTTCCCCTAGCACAAACCATGTATGGCACAAAAATATGCTAGAACTCCATGTATCAATTAGCCTATTTCTAGTTGGCCCGAGTTAAGGCCACTCAGGGCCTCTTGTTTGAATATTAGTTTGAATATTAATTTGGGCTGTTAGTATAAAAATATTTACAAAAAATCTTAAATCACTACCTTGTAAGAAGCACGAGAAATGTTGAAATAGGTGTATTAATATCTTAAGACATACCAATTGTTCTAAAAAGATCAACCAATTAAAATTGACGATTTTCCCCTCATAACAATTATAATGTCCACACCATCCAAGATGTGGTGACGATCAAATCAGTGAAGAAACCAGTTCATCCTCCTCTATACCTGGGCCTGGATACCAATCATTATATTCTACTCCAGGTATATCAGCCTTATACCAATGTCCTGTAATGAGCCGTGCGTTGTAACATTTTCAAGTTATCAAACCTTTCAGAATGCAATGTACCCTGCGAGCAGAGGTTTCTCATCTCTTTGCCTTTCCTGTCGCCGAAAGAAACCTCTGCCACGAAACGATTGCTTTTCGCGTTGAGCATGCGCCACGGTATCTGGATTTCCATTGGCCGAGAAAAACGAGACGGTAAACATTGTAAATTCATTGTAGATTTCAGATTGTTCATTTCCTATTGTTGGCGAAGTGGAGAAAATAAAATATATTTCCTTCTTCGAGGGTATAAATCAAAGCTTTCTTTAGGATAAATTAAGGTAGATTTATTGAACGGTAATTTCGAGGTCTTCTGAGCAGTTAAGCAAAATAAGAAGAAGTCAAAGCCGGAGTTTGAAGACCTTTCGTACCAATCGTCGGCAAAACAAAAACTCAGTGCGCGATGGCATAAATAACGGCTGCGAAGGATACTGTGGGCTCTTGCAGAACAAGCGAAGATCGCCAAAAAGTCATGCCCGAGCGATATCAAACAGGTAAAACCGGTTTGTAACTGGTTTATCACGTGGTTTACCTCCAAGATTTTGGAGGTTGCAAGTGCGCATGTTCAACGAGAAAAGCAATCGTTTCGTGGCAGAGGGTTTTTTCGGCGACAGGAAAGGCAAAGAGATGAGAAACCTCTGCACGCAGGGTAAATGCAATGTAATCAAAGCCTGTGTTTCTATCCTGTACCACTAAGTACTTAACTGATATCATGACGTCATGATAGTCCTTAAAACACGAACCGTTTGACAAAGAAACAAGAGAATGAAGAACGACCTGGATTTGTGTTTTGTACACTTTACTCCATTCTCATTGACTCTAATAACATTTATTTCCACAGAGATTAGGAATGGGCTAGAAGTTGGCAATAACCAATGGCAATAACCAATGAATTGAGCTCGTGATTCCATAGGAAAGGCTTTACTGGATGGCAAAAAAAAGTCCAAACGCTGTTTCAGAAAGATCGACAAGGAGGTGGATTTATACATAATACTTGGTAGCAACTCGTGGAACGAACCTACAAAAAAATGTAGATGATAGCCTACATGAAGGGAGAACCTAGATGTTAGACAATGGTGGTTGCCATTTAAATAATGGTGAACTCGAGGATATTTCCAATCAGAGGTTATTGTAAAGCAAGGGTATTATAATACTTGGGTTGCCTTGCATCTATAATTGTAGGGCATACTCGAGGGTCCAGCCGGTTGCTTTGCTCCTGTTTCTAACGTCCCCCAGCTATAAAGAACCGCCGTCCTTTCTGGCTAGGGGACTTTAGGACCACAACAACGATTAATTTCTCTCTTAAAATTACATAATTATACCTTATATTTTCAAGTAAAGCTGAGTTGGAGGATGAAACATGAAACCTATCTATAGCCGCGACCTCCATTACACAAAGAAAGGAACTAATGAAGTACAAAAAAAATGAAAAAGGGAGGGAGGGGTATTAAGCTATCTTAATACCCATTTGATTCGGTTTTCTTTGTTCTCGTTGGGTATTCATAACTACTAAATTATCCATCACTTTATAGACAACCCGGTAGTGGGTTGTCTATATGTACAGTATATACATGTATAGACGACCTCTTCAGCTAAATCAGCCCCACATCTGAGAAAACCTCATGCAAATGGTACTAAGTCAGTTATTATCTTGGAGTTAGGGTTATAAATAACTCCGAGGATCTTAGCAGGGGCGGATTTAGGGGAGGGAGGATGGCTTGCCACCCCTCTTTAGACTCTAGATTTTTTTAAGTCCGATACAAATAAATAAACTAAAAATAATTATTGAAAAACTAATCGTATTGCGGTAAAACATAATAAACTGTATTTATGTAATAGTTGCATTATTCTGACCGTCACAAATTAAAGCCATGCAGTATATTTATTACATCCCGAATTTTTTTTTATTCAAAATGGCGCTATGTTTGCAGCCACCCTCCACCCCTCAAAAAAAATCCTAGATCCGCCCCTGCTTAGTGATGTAGATACGCTGGCCCAGGGCGAGGGCGCAATTACGTAATTAAGATTCCGAGTTGCGCCCTCGCAATCTATATCATTAAGATCGTCGGAGCGAGTTTATTCCTTACATAGTCGTTGACTCAAGTTTCCTTTGTTCTCAAACGGTCTTTATCTAAGTTATCAACCCAAAAATTGAATCTCCAGGTTGATAAGTAGGTTATGAACCTCATTAATAAATTAATGAGATTGATAACCTGGAGATTCAATTTTTTTAGGAAACTTCACCACCGAGTCAGTATAAGACGATTATATACCGCTACCTCTACGAGATTTATCAATCCTCAGCTTCGCCTCGGGTTGATAAATCTCGTACACACCTCGGTAGCATAGTAACCTTTACTTACAAACATTATTTTACAAAATTTATGATGATAACAAAAAACATGAGAATGATAAGTAGTAATGATAGTTACTTCATGATAGTAATTTATGATAGTAATAATCAATGATACTATTTAATAAATAAGGTGATAATAATGTGGTATACACTGTAGTTAAGCGTCAGTATATAGGTCAGTTTGTAAATAAGTAAAGATAAAAAGTCTACCCTCAGTATGTAGAAGCAACAGGATGGACCCTCAAACTCGTTTTTGATATATTAACTTAAGATCGCAATAAATATTTCTCGGATCACGTTGCCGTTAGTCGCTCATTTGAATTTATTCTTTTAAATTTAGATATCTGTACGTTATTTATTAAACCGGTGTTGTGTTCAAGTATGTATTAGTATAGGTAATCAAATGAGGACGAGTGAATTTAAGGATAAATATACAGTATTCAAGTAAAATAATGAAAATACTTTCAATCAAGCATCGAAGGAGGGGTTTAACTGTTTTAACCCACCAATCGAACACTGATTCCATGCATGCGTAGTACCATGACGTAGCCCCTTTAAAAGAAAATTAAGGATTTATAGAAAACAAAATCAAATGAGGTTTGAACCTGCAAAAGTAAATAATTCATGGCTACTACACTACTAACACTAACCCTTAAACAATTCACTCTTTTCACCAGGTGGCCATCTTGGATTCAAAGCGAGGCAATCCTTTGTTTTTGCCAGGTTAGCCTCGTTTTGACTATCCCTTACTGCGAGGCTAACCTGGCAAAAACAAAGGATTGCCTCGCTTTGAATTCAAGATGGCCACCAGGTGAAAAGAGTGAATTAGAGCACGAGAAATTTCGTTTTTGTATCACAGCACGTACCAAATTAAATTATAATTAGTGTATACATTAATTTTGTTCTCAGATTGCTAACTGAAGTATTCTCAGTTGGGTTCAGCCCAAATTCCAAAATTTAGAACAACGGCTTCAACCATTTAGCATATGTGAACCGGTGTTACCAAGAGACCTCAAATCTTCGGTTAAAACTTAATCAATATTTGAACTGACCTGTCCCTGGCATTGAAAAGCGGGACTAATGGCTTCTAATTGCTGACCATTGTGTTTTCTTTGTGCTGGACGTGTGATTGTTTTTCCTTGGTATGTGTGACCTACAATATGGGGAAGTTTGCACTGAATTGAGCCGCCACACAATATACTAGATTTTCTCTTCATAGACGCGCAACACATAAAAATAAAATATCAGAACTTTTTCTTTCGAATACATCGATCTTTGTATAGATGTTGGGTTTATTTTAGGGTTCAGTTCGATTTCCCTTTAAGTAGGAGGCCTAGGAAAGCACCGACCAAACTGGGCCTGCACACTCAATAATTGGTCTTACTACTATTGTTTTGTATTGTGTTAATTATATTGTAATTTGACAGCAATTCATGTGTTGCCTACATGAAGGGACCACCAATATATGGCTACAATGCAAGCTCTTTCGTAAAGTAGCCTGCCTTCCTTAACTGGCGAATGATATAGAGTCGTTTAGTAGCTTTCTTGATTATGCAGTCACAGTGAGTGTACCAAGTTAGGTCGCTACTAAAGTTAACACCTATAAGAATAAAAGACTGTACAGATTCGATAGAATTGTCACCAATAAACAATCGCGTCTGGACTGGAAGGCGATATCGTAAGGTATTAAATAGCATTTCTTCGGATAAAGGGGCATGCCTCTTGCACTAGCGAACTGGTAAATGTCATCCACAATATAAAGCATAACACTAGGCGAGCATCGCGGAATTACCTCAATAACAGATACTTTTTAGGTCATCTACGCATATTTAATTCTAAAGTTCCATTATCAACTAGGGAGTTAACTAAGATCGTAAATAGTATCGGGCCTAATTTTGTGCCTTGTGGTCATGATTCCTCCATTCATTGGCTTGAACTCAGATATTGTACTATTTATCCGGACACATTGTGAATGCTTCGTTAGGAAGGATCTTATCCATCTAACGACGAGGGCCGGGTGAATACCAAGCTTGTCCATCTCTGCACACAGCGCATTGTGGTCTACCAAATCGAAACCTTTGCTGAAATGGTGTCCCAAAATATGTTTTCCTGCAACATACTCGCGAATGAGGCCAAAGTTTTCGTTTATGTATTTTTTCATATTAGATAAATTCAAAATTGGCGTTTTTCATCAAACCAAATATTCAAAATTAACCTTCATCTAGTGATATATATACTCCGTATTCTCATATATGGGGAAAACTGACTTACTAGTTGAGAATGTGTTATTTTATCCTAAGTTGTGGTTAGAAGAGAATTCGTAAGCAGTGAATCCCTTGATCTTCCGTACATTACTTTAAAAGCAATTTCATGAAACGTTGTTTTTAATAGACAGAACATGAGAGAAAACACACAATAATGTAGTTTTTAGGCCTCATCATTGCTTCTCTCATTAAATTTTACCATTATTCACAATCAGTAAACTTTCTTAAATTTATAGTATATAAGAAAAACAATAAAAAGATTTAGCAACGAGGACAGAACGACAAAAAAGGCTTTGTTAAAGCTCACAATGAGCTTATGTCATGAAACAACAAATTTACAGGGGAAAAATCCGAACGAAGTTCATAACTATGGTTATGAGATTGTGCTGTAGAGCATTCGTGCGTGGTAATTCCCTTGTCCTTTCATATATAGATAATGCTAAAAACCAGTAGAAGCTTTTTCAATTCAAACGACAGAAAAATATACAAATAAACTAAAAGTCTCACGTTATTTATATTAGTTTTCATATAAAGTAAACAAAAATATATGAAGCCTGTGAAGCCGAGATGCAGTAAGGCGTTTACATAAGACAAATGGAAAAAACCGTTCGGGTCAGGGCATAAAAGTTTTTTTTAGAGAAATGATAATTTGTTTTTTTTAGATTTCAGGCCCCTGTATATCAAAGCAAAGATTCTGGTTCTCTTAGTAAGAGCTGTTAATAATTAAAAAATAAATCCAGTGATTACCCTCACTCCTAGGATACCTCGATCGGGCTTTGAACAATTGGGTATTGCCACCGCCACACCTTCTACATCGTTTCTCGAGTGCTGGTTTGTTAAGTCTTATGGAGGAATCTGAACCCGGTTGAAGACTAAAGAGTCTATTAATGGGGTCTTTATTTATGAGCGGGACTAACGGCTTCTAATCGTGGATTGTTTTTCCTTGGTATGTGTGACGTACAATATGGGGAAGTTTGCACCGAATTGAGCCGCCTCACAATATAGATTTTTCAGCGAAAAATCGAACTTGAAGACTAATTTTCTCTTCATAGACGCGCAACACAGAAAAATAAAATATCAGAACTTTTTCTTTCGAATACATCGATCTTTGTATAGATGTTTGGTTGATTTTAGGGTTTAGTTCGATTTCCCTTTAAGTAGGAGGCCTAGGAAAGCACCGCCCAAACTGGGGCTGCATACTCAATAATTGGTCTTACTACTATTGTTTTGTATTGTGTTAATTCTATTGTAATTTGATAGCAATTCATGTGTTGGTACATGAAGGGGCCACCAATATATGGCTACAATGCAAGCTCTTTCGTAAAGTAGCCTGCCTTCCTTAACTGGCGAATGATATAGAGCCGTTTAGTAGCTTTCTTGATTATGCAGTCACAGTGAGTGTACCAAGTTAGGTCGCTACTAAAGTTAACACCTAGAAGAATAAAAGACTGTACAGATTCGATACTTTTTAGGTCATCTACGCATATTTAATTCTAAAGTTCCATTATCAACTAGGGAGTTAACTAAGATCGTAAATAGTATCGGGCCTAATTTTGTGCCTTGTGGTCATGATTCCTCCATTCATTGGCTTGAACTCAGATATTGTACTATTTATCCGGACACATTGTGAATGCTTCGTTAGGAAGGATCTTATCCATCTAACGACGAGGGCCGGGTGAATATCAAGCTTGGCCATCTCTGCACACAGCGCATTGTGGTCTACCAAATCGAAACCTTTGCTGAAATGGTGTCCCAAAATATGTTTTCCTGCAACATACTCGCGAATGAGGGCAAAGTTTTCGTTTATATATTTTTCATATTTAGATAAATTCAAAATTGGCGTTTTTCATCAAAACAAATATTCACAATTAACCTTCATCCAGTGATATACTCCGTATTCTCATATATGGGGAAAACTGACTTAGTTGAGAATGTGTTATTTGATTCTAAGTTGTGGTTAGAAGAGAATTTGTAAGCAATGAATCCCTTGATCTTCCGTACATTACTTTAAAAGCAATTTCATGAAACGTTGTTTTTAATAGACAGAACATGAGAGAAAACACACAAGAATGTAGTTTTTAGGTCTCATCATTGCTTCTCTCATTAAATTTTACCATTATTCACAATCAGTAAACTTTCTTAAATTTATAGTATATAAGAAAAACAATAAAAAGATTTAGCAACGAGGACAGAACGACAAAAAAAAGCTTTGTTAAAGCTCACAATGAGCTTATGTCATGAAACAACAAATGTACAGGGTGAGGGAAAAAATCCGAACGAATTTCATAACTATGGTTATGAGATTGTGCTGTATAGCATTCGTGCGTGGTAAACCCCCTGTCCTTCCATGTATAGATAACACTAAAAACCAGTATATTTTAGATGCTTTTTCAAACGACAGAAAATATACAAATAAACTAAAAGGCTCACGTTATTTTTATTAGTTTTCATATAAAGTAAATAAAAATGTATGAATCCGAGATGCATAGTGAAGGCGTTTACATAAGAGAAATGGGAAAGGCCGTTCTGGTCGTAGCCTGATTATCAGACGGTACGAGGTCGTCCGCTCACTTCCTCCCCCTCAGGAAGTGAGCGGACGACCTCGTACCGTCTGATAATCAGGCTATTCTGGTCGCGGCATAAAAAGTTTTATTTAGAGAAATGAGAATTTGTTTTTAGAATTCAGGCCCCTGTATCAAACCGAAGATTCTGGATTCTTAGTAAGAGATGTTAATAATTAAATAATAAATCCAGTGATTATCCTTACTACAAGGATACCTTAATCGGGCTTTCAACAATTGAGCCCAGATGTTTACACAAACCAAATGTCATAGTAACTAAATAGAAACGGTAAAGGAATGGTAGACTGAAGTAAACAGTTCTGATATAGTCCCCTAGCGAGAGTAAACATTTATTTAACGCTAATCAATATTTCTACTTTCTAGAATATCTGAATTTCTACGAGCAGGCGAGTATCTTGTATTTACAGCGATCGAGCACGAGCAATTAAATGCCGCTAGCACCGAGCATTCCAGCCCACAATAGTTTTACGAGCATCTGAGCCAAGGCTAAAAACGACTTTGACATTTTGGCAGCCCATTCGCAAGTCCTACAAAAGGTCTACGAATTTGTTAACATTTATTGTCATCTTGACATGCGCAGACAAACGGTAGCCCAAGAAACCCGGTGGGGGGTGGGGTGGGGTATGTTATACGGGTATGAGTGCAGCCCAGTTCGAAATAGGGTCTTAAATTTCGTAAGTTTAGTCTGGAATTGGGGATGATTTTGACATGGGAGTATAGGAGGCCGCACATGTCCATTAATTTATCTTCAAAATAAATAGAGAAAGAAACCACGTTGAAATTAAAATGTTATTGGATTAGATAACGTGATTTTTGCACGGCTACAGATTTTCGGGGTCAGGTCTGAAAAGGGAATGGAAATCATATAAAATTATTTTGGTCTGAAATAGGGTTAGGGTTTTGAGACCCGGGCGGCACACGTCAATCCCCACCCAAAATCCCCCCCCCCCTCCCCCCCACCCCACCCCGCGCTAAGAACGCTATACGATTATGCTTTTATTTTCGTATGATTTCTTAAGACTGACATTTTATCGTTAACAAACGTTCCTTGAAGGCTATGGTATTGTATTCCAGCACTTTCTTCTATAGAGTTAGCAATCGGTAACTCGTCGATGTCTGTAACATTTGGACACCTCTTAATTAAAATGAAAACATATTTTGTATGTGTTTGCCCCAAAAGGAAATAAAAGCTTATCTAGGGGGCTCACATTAAAATCCCTTAAACTTTGGATTTAAATCACGTGACATTGGTTGCTAATAGCATATCGGTACTACTAAAGAAAGCAGTTCTCTTTTGGGGATTCACAACTCCTAGGGGCTCGAGGGAGCAAATATATTTTTTAACTGGCTCATAGAAGGCGAAAGTAAATCGGAATACTGGTCAAGATGATGTTTTTCGTCTTTAAAATTGTTCTTTTCACGTCGTTTCTTACAGCAACTTTGGCTGTCCAAGGTAAGTATCGTTTTACCAAAAAATAGGATTTCAATTAAGAAACAGCTAGATGGGAAACTTTTTTCAAGCTTTTCGCCTGGTGTTTGAAAAGTCGTTTTTCAAAAACATAACGCTCCCGTTATTGTTAAGTTAATGAGGTGTACTCTGTTGCAGTTTATGCAATAATATTTTCGCCTGGCTAGTAGTGCAAGTATATTAATTTAAAGAGATTTGTGCTTGAATTGAAATGATAACGAATATTTCTGTGGAAAAACCAAAACCGGAGAACTCGAGGAAATTAATTAATACTGCACGAGAGTGAGATACCAACATATTGAAATCACAAGTCGTAATGCGTTCGGAAATTAAATCGAAACGTGGCCAATGCAAAAAGGCAAAGCGCTTCCATAAGCCCTGTCCCAATGTTCAATTCCCCGAAGGATTTTCTCTGTTTTCTCCATTTTCTCAAGCTTTTCTTCCTTAAAGTGCTACTACGATCAAATTACACTTTTCCTTTTTGCTTCAGATTCGGAAAGGAAAAGTACTAAACTGACCTACCATTTCGAATCTTAAGACAAAATTCCAACGGGTTGTCTGACTATTTTAGCCGTAAGTTCGAGTTCAGACTGACCACCATGATTACAAACGAGCGATCTTTTGTTTAGCGGTCTTTTTGTGACGTCATCTAAGGAACAGACATTGTACGCGACGGATTTTACAAGGTTCAAACGATGCCAGTACAAGATCTCTCAGGGACGGCGGAGCGAAATTTCAAGTGGGGGTGGGGGCTAAAATGGTCATTGAGCCGGTATGACCAAACTATAGTCTTAAATCGACTGAGAACGTTTCTATATAATATGACTCATTCCTTCTGAATACTAAAGTAGCCACGGTTAAAATAATCAGACAACCCGTAGGAATTTTGACTTAAGGTTTTGAATGGTAATTATTTAGTAAATTTACTTTTCGAAGCTGAAGAAAACAGGAGAAGTGTAATTTGATATCATGGTAGCGCTTAAGCCAGAAATCATTCAGCTGCACTAATTGTTTTTGTTGATTTAAATTTTGGGCGTAGATTGGTAAACATGACATGATCGGTAACATATGGATAATCAACTACTGAGCTGAATAAATTTATCAATTCTGGAAAAGACAAAGTAAATAAAGAAATGTTGAAATAGTTATCTTGTAACATCACTGTTTTTCTATCACAAGGGAGTGTGGTCAAATCTGGAAAAGTTCAATTCAACAGAACTTCGGACAGCCCTTACGCTTGTCATGACGTCATCTACCCCTCAAGATTCAGTCGATCCGAAGATATTAGAGTCCAGGTCTCCCTCAGTCATGGAAGTCGCTTTACTAAAGTCCATGATCCAGGGGTGTTATGGGTAAAGGAAGTGACGTCACAGGGCTTTAAGATTTGTATTCGAGAAGCGGGAATCGGATCTAACGGCAGTGCTGTTGTTAACTGGATGGCATTTCAAGGAAGCTACAGCGGTCTGGAGCAGGGTTACGTTGACTTTGATGACTGGACTGTCGGCACACAATGTAAAAGAGTGCAGCCTAACGGGGTATGTACATTTCGTTTTGATTTTTTGTACATTTCGTTTTTGATTTGTTGTGCATTTATTCTGTATTATCACTCGAAGGTGGACGGAGAACCTCAACAGGATTAAAGCCCTTCTATGGAGGGTTCCGAGGGCCTACGATTTATCGTCCTTATCCGAGAAGACGTGAAGGTCTAACCGTTTACAGTTGGATTGTGTAAAGGCAGCACCTTCTACTCAGTTATTTTAAGGGTTTGAATCCGCGACCTCCCGCTCGACAGACCTTAACCACTGAACTAACTGGGACTGATGCGCTTTTTAATTGAAATACAAATGTTGTGGTTTTAATTATGTTTGGCTGAACGTAGAATACGGGCACACCGTGAGATCGATGTCACCCACTGGTAGTGTATTAAGAATATTAAATTCACCAGACTTTGCAACCACAATCCATTTCGGTCTCGTCGAATGTCGTTTGTCATTTTCCGGGACAACCTTTTTGAAATAGCTGTATATACGGCAATGTAATAAGATACCTACACTTGCAAATACTGTGCTCTCTGCAGCATCTAATTTATAAGGAAATTATATCTATACTTCGTACAATTATATATAATGTATACTCTTAATTTTAAATATTTGATGCCGTAGTATTAGTTTGCTAGTGTGCAATATAATTTGTAATTCATATAATTCATTCATATGTAAATAGTCTTCTATTTTATCATTTTCAATTTTATGGAATAACACATGCAGTTGTGTAAATACCTTTTTAGCAGATTTTGTCATATTTTACCTTACACTATTAATTATCTTATTTATTTTACAGTATTTCGTTATAGTGCCCTCTATTAGTAGGGGGATTCTATAATTCGACACTTAAATAAAGTTGTTGTTATTATTATTATTATACCATTACGATGGCATGGGATATGATGTGATACGATACGATAAGATTAGTGTGATACGATGGGATGGGATGGGATGAGATGGGATGGGATGGGATGCGATGCGGTGCGATAAGATGGGATGAGATTAGCCTCCTTTGCAGGCGTCCTTAGTGTTGGTCCTAAACTCCGTCGGGTTTAGGACCGACACTAAGGACGCCTGCAAAGGAGATTAGGATGAGATGGGATGGAATGGGATGAGATGTGATGTGATGTGATGGGATGGGATGGGATGGGATGGGATGGGATGGGATGAGATGAGATGAGATGAGATGAGATGAGATGAGATGAGATGAGATGAGATGAGATGAGATGAGATGAGATGAGATGAGATGAGATGGGATGAGATGAGATGGGATGGGATGGGATGGGATGAGATGGGATGAGATGAGATGAGATGAGATGAGATGAGATGGGATGGGATGAGATGAGATGAGATGAGATGGGATGGGATGGGATGGGATGGGATGGGATGGGATGAGATGAGATGGGATGGGATGGGATGGGATGGGATGGGATGGGATGGGATGGGATGGGATGAGATGGGATGGGATGGGATGGGATGGGATGGGATGGGATGGGATGGGATGGGATGAGATGTGATAGCCGGATAGGATACGATATGATTGGTTAGTACCTCCATTATAAGACATGACATGATATGATATGATCTGGTAAGATATAGGGGTATAGAATGGTCAAATCCTTGAGACGCAGAGACCCTTGTTTCAAAATCCGAGCCAGAGACTTACTTCTCTAAGGGGTATAGAAGGTTCAAATCCGAGACTCGCCGAGACGCCGACTCCTTGTTTCAAAATCCAAGACTCTTTTTTGAAACGCCGAGATTTCGGGACTTGCTTGAATTTTGCCGAGACTCACGATTTTTTGAGGGACCATTCTACACCCCTAGATATGATGTGATGTGATGTGATGTGGTATGATGTAATCTGATGTGATATAATGTGATGTGGTATGACAGTCGAATTAGCATAATATCATAAGTGAATATCAAAGACATTTATAACGTGACTAGTGAACCAAATATCAGATCCAATAAAATAGTAAATAATTATCTTGTGACAAATATGTGCATACTTTACTAGTATACAGTTCATTGGAAACAGGCAAACACTTTTCGTACAACAAGCATTTACTTTCAATCAAGGAAAGCAAGAAAGGAATTTTAGATGTACACCAGTTACCCATATTGATATTCGTGAAGTACTTAGAACTAGAAAAGGAAGGTGAAAATCCTTACTGTAATATCTGGCTCGTAAATCCCAGTTTTTGATATTTTATTTATTTTTATTGCAACGTGTAAGAGAGGACTACTATACTACTATACCAATACACGTTTGAATCTTATTTAAAAGGCCTACTCCGGTGCTCTACATGTGTTTGCCAGTGTAGTAACTCCAGATGGGAGCACAAAACATGATGCAATGAATGTATGGGTGGAGGAAGGACGAAACTGGTATGAGTTTGACATATGTGCGAGGGAGATGACCAACTTTGACGGAATCCATCGTGGTATAAAAGTGGTAAGTCTGTTACACATTATATACTTTCTCAAAAACCCACATTTGTTTTTTACATTTTACATGAGTGTAAAGAAGTACGCGAGACTGTATTTTCGTACTCGTATTAACTCGTACTCTAATTCCGAAATATAACCAAACAAAAGAGCAACGTTGACCGTATTTCATCCACCATACGGAAAAACGATGGCGGCTGTACTTTTGACCACAATTCCTAGCGAACCTAACACAGTCCAAATAACACGTAGAAATCCTCTATTCTCTTAAATGACACTATACTGGCAATGGTACTTGTACTGGCATGATTGTAAGATTTAAAACCTCTCTCCCGTGATTTTATGACTGAAGGACTTGAAGTTTTTCGCGCGCAAAGGATTTTGGGTAAAAGTACAAGCCGCCATTTTGTCTGTACCGTACGATGGATACGGTACGGTGGTTACGGAACGATGGATACGGTACGATGAATACGGTACGGTGGATACGGTACGATGGATACGGTACGATGGGTACGGTACGATGGGTACGGTACGATGGATACGGTACGATGGATACGGTACGATGAATACGGTACGGTGGATACGGTACAATGGGTACGGTACGATGGGTACGGTACGATGGGTACGGTACGATGGATACGGTAAGATGGATACGGTACGATGGATACGTACGATGGATTGCATTTCTAGAGCAGATTTCGTATGAGTGGGACAAACTACGGCATGTCCGTCACCGTGCTGTAACTTACTGTACTGTAATTCTGTGATTTGATTGGATCAGCAGGTCAAAAATAATGGGAAACCATTTCAACGTCACGGCATGCCGTACGGTAACCGTGCTGTAGTCAGTGCTGTACTAGTTTGTCCCACTCATACGAAATCTGCTCTTCCTACGATCAATCGTTAATTAACGTATGATCTCCTACAAGACAATGGATTTTGACCATGGTTCAGTTCATGAAACTAAAGTATCCAAACAACATCTAACTGATAAAAAGTCTTTAATCATAGAAACCTCCTAGAAGCTCGGCCTCAGTGAATTAAGTACATGTAAGCTCTTGAAAATAGGGCATCTTTACACAAGTTTCGAGACTGTATCATATTATTTTTATCAGTGCTTTCCTCTGTTATTTGAGATCATCAATATCATTCTGCTGTGTAACTGTTTTTATTGTTTAGAACTGGTTTGCCTACGATGAGAAGCCAAATTCCTGGAATTTTACCGAGTCCAGTCAAATTATCTTTGACGCAAGTGCTATCCCATCACAAAAGAACAACTACGCTTTTTGTCAGGTAGTATTAAATATGTTACTGTTATTGTTGGGGACCGGGATCAGATTGTTAGAGTGCCTATCACCCTTTTGAAATTTTGATAGCTTTAATGAACCTCCGAAAAGTTTTGAGTACTTCTGTGAAGAAAGTTTTGGTTTAAAGTGAATACGTTATGTTCTACGCTTGTTTGAAATCGTGTAAATGCGACCTTTCCTGACCCATGACCGCGTAAGTAAAAGCCTGGGTCGAAACCTGGGTAGACGTTATCTTGACGTCATATAATTAATTCGGCTTTGCAATCATTTGAAGAAATACTTAACATGTTGACTAAAATGACTTTTTTCTTTACTGACAACTCAAAAACTGTGTATATTTTCTATGCATCGATATTGTTGTGATAAAAAGGCGCCATAGAGAATAATGCATTAATGAGATGACGTCTACTCAGGTTTTGACCCAGGCTTTCACTTTGAGTTATCTCTAAGGATCCAGATCAACGGCCAACTACTGTGTTCAAATGGAACTGTTCAAGCTCTTTATATCTTCCTTTGTGATTTTCACAAACCTGCCGCCATCTCGCAAATGTGACGTCATAGGTATATATTCACTGGTGAAGGTATGGAGCGTTTTCACGTGACGTCATAGCCGCCATGTTGGTGTGCCTTTAACAATAGATTCTTCGTTAGCTTCTTTTGTTAGGTACACCAACATGGCCGCCATGGCCTTTGTTATTTGAATCTCTGGGGATTGAGTAAAAACCCTCTATAGAAAATACGCCTCTCAAGACGCGGATGTTGTTTCGTATGACTTCTACCAGTGGTTTATTTCTTATTAAAACCCTCCTGCCCATACAATAAAAACGTATATTACCAAATACGTTGATTACTTATTTGCCCTTCATTCATGATCAGAATGTGAACTTCACTGGTGCATTCTACGCTCCACCAGTTGTACTTATCACCGCCATTCACCAAACAAATAACTCAATGTCAGGGACACCCGAGTGCAACGCTATCAATGCATGGATTGAGGTAATGTACACCCATAGCTGTACTTTGGATACTTAAACAAGAGGTTCCGGTATAAATGGGTTAGCTCCACCTCTTTTCACGCCTGGCGAACTCGAAATCTGACTGATTCAAATTCACCAGAGCAGTGAAGAACGTAGGCGAGTGAATCAGCCCCGGGGGGTTCTTAAAGGTAAAAAAGGTAGAGATGACCGTCGAAAAACCTCGAAAAATATCCTAAAAAATACCAAATTGTGAAATATTTCCCACCCTAAAATATGCCTCATGGTCTAAAAATCACCCTAAAAATAGATTTCGCTTGACCAACCCCTAAAAAATACCGGATCGCCGATTTCAAACCCTAAAAAATACGACGATCACCCCTACCAGCCGAATATAGGAGGAACCCCCCCGGGGGAATCAGCCTCTCCTGCATGTTTAAAATCAAACAATCCATCAAAAAGTCAACAGAGGGAAGGTAGTTGTTTATTAAAGACTTCAGGCGGTATTTTACGACTGTTTACGAACTCTGTAGACTTTACTATTAAGTTTTAATGTGTTTGATTTGAATTTTGCACGATAAGCAATCAGTAGGGATCCACAGGGAGCCCAAGCGTAGTTTCTGAGTTATCAGTGTAATATACGAAATTGTCAAAATAAAGTTTGAATATCGTGTTTAAACTATGTCTGGTCATTATTTATGTTAGTTTTGAACTTTACCTAAAAAATATTCTCCCCTTCATAATGAATGGAAAGGGTGGAGAGTTCAGCTCGAAAATCGATTCCAGCAATCACAACAAGCTCCACAAAATCACAAATTTTACCAGGAAATTCGCGTCGAATCGAGCTCAAACTTATGCAGCACACAGTACGATAATTATCTTACCTTTGTATGCATATAAAACGGTAACATCACAGCTACTCGCGAAGCGAAGCTCAAACAAACTCAGCTAAACTTTCTCATAACAGCCATTTTGAATACCATTCATTGAAATCGGTGGCGTTTGGGAGCATAATTGATTACCACTGGGAGGTGACGCGCAATTGTTGACCCGAAAAATTAATATCCAAGCCCCACACTAGCCTGACAAATTCATATCCCGACCCCACACTAGTACTGACGGATTCACGGACACGAGGTCAGGGAAAACCTCGCTAACTATTTTTAACACGTGCGAAGAAACGAGAAAAGCCATTTCTGTTTCGATGATAGCCATGGACAATGTTGTCGACAATGAAGCGGAGGTTTGAAAATACGGATAACTCATGTCAAGCCAAGAAAAGGATTCGGATCACTAACTTTCTCGTGCTTATTTTGTACGTGAAATATTTTCGCATATTGCGATTGGTTGGTTAAAAATTAAGTAATGATCCGTGTAAAATTTAAAGTACGATAAAATCCATTGTTTGCGGTATTGTGCCTCCCTCACATGGGATTTGTCTGTGTTTTAGACTACGAAAACACTGGGTGCTAATTCACTCTTTTTACCTGGTGGCCATCTTGGATTCAAAGCGAGGCAGTCCTTTGTTTTTTGCCAGGTTAGCCTCGTTCTGACTATCCCTCACTACGAGGCTAACCTGGCAAAAACAAAGGATTGCCTCGCTTTGAATCCAAGATGGCCACCAGGTGAAAAGAGTGAATTATAGATATTCTGAAATAAAAGTAGTAAAAAGTCTTAGTTCCAACCAATTAATAGGAACAGCCAAAAACAATAGCTACGAAACAGGCACGATTGATAAGGTTCCGAACATACGATTTGCTTTATAAACGACATTTGGAACCGCAGTGTTTTCGTGATAATTATAAATATTCTAGCATTTCCCTGATTTTGTATCCGTGAATTTGTCAGTACTAGTGTGGGGTCGGGATATGAATTTGTCAGTACTAGTATCGGGTCGGGATATGAATATTTCGAGTAAACAATTCTGAGCTACATGAAAATAGTTCGGCGGAAGACTAGACCAGTGGTAGGTTAGTGTAAACTTAAATTACAGGGAAACCAGTTCAGAAACCATCGTGGTCAAATTGTTTTTCAATATATTATTGAACTTTACCCAAATTTAAGCCAGGGCGAATAAAGGTAGTCGACATTTCATCACTCGAACTCCCGCGCTCAGTCAAACAGTACGCCATTTTGGTTCTGCCTGCCATCCACATGGCGGCATAGCAACAGTTGCTAGGAAGTCACGCGATGGTACAAAACCTCTATTTCATATATAACACTGATAATTCAGAAACTACGCTTGGGCTCCCTGTGGCTAGGAACATGCGTAGTGGAATAAATTACATGTACATTCATGCGACGTTTCAGTGATATTCAATGGCAGTTGTTACGGTAATTTTACTGAAAAACGTACGTACGGCTTACGTTCTATTTTACCGTGACTCACAGAGACAGCAGAGAAGGTTATTCGTAGAGGTACGCACACATGTATTGTCTAAATATGCTATTCGTAGACGCCATTGTAATATCAGCTATTCGTAAAGCCTGGTTCACACTAGCAGCATAAGCATAAGCACAAGCAACATCAGTAATAGTCTAGTAATGCCTTGATCATTAGCGGTGCTAGTTCTTATCTCACGATTACGCGCGGCGTTTGCGTATGTTGCTTGTGTTTATGCTTGTGTTGCAAGTGTGAACTAGGCTTAATAGTTAACACGACTTTGACTTTTTTCGCAGGAAATAACCAAGTCTACTTTCCGAGTGTGTGTAAAAGAACTTCAGAGTGAGATTCCATCTGCCGAGACATTATACATAAAATACCTAGTAATCGGAGGTGAGTATCGGTCAAATCAGAGGAAAGAGCTAACTTGTGTTAGTAGTAATATTGTAATTTCTCATGATTAGGAAACAAGAAAGCACCCTAAATATTTCAGTCATACAAATTATCAAAAACGTTGGTTACGGCTTGATCGCATGATAAGAGTTTGTTTCGAAATATAGCAGCTTAACAAAGGCCCCCACAGTCAATTTTCCGGGATACCCTCTGTCTATGTTATTGGTTTGATTTTGCATTGGTTTACGTAGTTCCATTTTCTATTTCTCGCATTAGTTTGCAAGTTTATCAACACATGTTACGCAATGCTTTTCCACAGATCTTGACCCATGCCTAAATGTATCGTGTGATTACTTCACTGTTTGCAAGGCCTTTGCACCTCATGATGCCCGTTGTGTGTGTGTGGAGAATTGTCCCTCGTACGAAGAACAAGTCTGTTCTACCAATGGCACCACATTCAAGAACAAGTGCTTGTTTGAATTGGAGATGTGTCGTTTGAAGAGTAACCACACACTACATCACCCTGGTAGCTGTAGAGGTACCAGCTTCTCTTCTCCACAACTATTCATATTTTCAACGTATCTTTTACTTCTATTAAACAAACACTTCTGCAACATTGTTATCTACGGGGCCACTATTTCACCCTTTAGGGGAGGGGTGGAAAACTGAGCATGAGCATGTACACCTTCCCCTTCCTCCCAGGGCATGTACATTTTTTGCCTTTGAATTCCTGATGAGCCTTTTTTTTTCCATGGAATGATTGATATTTATTCTTGCTTGGAACACCAGTGCGATTTTTTCCTTGTCTGCACTGAGCTTTGGTACAAAACAGCTTAATTGCAGAATATATTTTTCACAAACATTTCCGACCCCTCCCCTATACACAGGTTTAATTGTTAGTCCGGCTTTGACTTAACCACATCATACATTCCAATATCTTTATCTAAATATGTTAAAATATTAACTTCGGTCAAATTAAATAAAATCAGAATTGACTCGAATGGAAAAAATCAGAATGGCTTTAAGTTCTTGGTTCAACTGCCTTTATTTCTTTTTCAGGTTTTCCGCTTGAGAAAGGCAGACTTGCACTCATTTCCTCGTCAAAAGAAGAAACAGTGTGCAAAGAAGTACGCTTTCGACCGTTTGCTTTTTATCCTGACAAACAAGTTCACGTTCAGATCACAGTGAATCACATCAATACCTCCAACCTTAACTTCGTGCATGACGCCACTGCATCATGGGTAGAAAACGTCGATTTTCAAGGTTTCACTGCCTGTGTAACGACCGCTGGACGTAATGAACGTGTTCGCATGGCAATGGCAAGCGTTGATTGGTTTGCATATCAAGGCGCACCCGCAGGTGGCGTGGCTGATAGAACAATGTTTGGATCATGGTGGACTGGCACTACTTGTAAAACCATTGACCTTCCCGTGGTTAGTGCAATGAACCTAGTTAATCTAGGAATGCAGACATTCCAAATATATACTTTCCTTGTTCACATGCGACTTAGCTTCGTTAGATACTACCTTCTTGACAATGATTTAACCCATTTACAGTAACAAACATCTTACATGTTCTTTGAAATATTCCTTTAAAGGGCAAATTCCAGGGTGAGCCGACAGTTCTTGCTACTGCTGAACACATCGGTGCGTCATTCAAACACGATGGCGCCAGTCTCTGGATTGAAGGCATAACAAGCACGTCTTTCAAAGCCTGCCTTAGAGAACTGCAGAATTTTGACGGCCTTCATCTGGACATACAAGTGGTATTGTACTTAGACTCGAAACTTGAAACCCTCTTTTGAACTTTTATTCGTATTGTTGTTCGCGTTGCAGTTAGTTCTGTTTGTGAGCGACGACAAACGTTTGAGGATAGGGGGCAGGGCTTTTAGCTTGTTATAATATATTTTGTCCTCGATCGTTGAAGCGGATTTGTAAAGTCCAACTGCAGGCCCAGTTGTTCGAAAAGCGTATTAGCTATCCAGTGGACAACTATCAACCTATTATCTTATCCACTTAGAATATATCAGTTGTTTACTGGCTGGAGGTCCGTAAAGAGAAAAGCTGTGCCAGAGATCAGTACTTTCAAGACCGAGGGCACAGTTTTTCTCTATACGGACCGACCCTAAGCCGGTAAATAACGTATTTTTATCTCTATTCTCTTTCGACTTGAGAGACAAATTACTGAAGAAACTCCAATGGATTGAGAGCACACGCACTGGTTACCGTGACGTGGTTAGAGATAAGATAAAGCCGCCCTATCCAAGAACCAATCAGATCGCAGGAAATCGTAGGTTACCGCCAACTCGCGCGCGAAAAAAATAATAGGACTTCTTCGGTGGATAGCACGTTATCCGACCTTTGGACAACTTGGTTAGACCACAGGGAGCCCACACAACGCGTTTGTATTTAGGTTTATAGGACTGAAATGATTAACCTCCTCCGCAGGCAACTCAAAAGGGGATTAGGGGCTTCCTGTGGCGGGAAGCGAATACGAGAGAGGGACTAGGGACGACGGACGTCAGCCGGGACAGGGACTAGGGACGAGGGACGTCATACGGGAGAGGAACTAGGGACGAGGGACGTCATACGGGACAGGGACTAGGGACGACGGACGCCGAATGTTTCCTTCTATCTCGTTTGCCACAGGAAGCCCATTCTCTGTTCACCACAGGAAGCCCCTAATCCCCTTATTCTTTAATCTTCTCATAATACGAGTTGCCTGCGGAGGAGGCTAGGAAATGATGAGGATTACGGAAAGGTTAGGCGAAATATCGCAAAGTACATGCAATATTTGAATACGAAAAAAAAATTTATTTTCTCCATATTTCGCCACCCTTCAAACCTATAACATTTAATACATACAAACATGTTGTGTGGGCTCCCTGTGGTTAGTCGCTTGAAGTATCAAAGTAGCCGCTTGTCGTGAAAAAGTCTTCTGATTATTTAATGAAAAGTGAATGTGCAAATTGTTGTTATCCAAACTCTTCTTTAATTTACTTCATTTTCTCAAGGACTGGATGGCTTTCGAAGATATTCATCGTCCGTTGTTTACGGAGAAGGGAATGACGTTTTTCTCGAACATTGAACAACCTCAAGTGGAATACAATGGGGCGTTCTGTAAGGTAATGATACCAAGCAAACTGCTCCATTTTGTGTCATTTATCAAATCCAAAGTTTCTGGTGACGCTTTAAAGTGCATATAAGCCCTAGAATCTTAATATTTTGCCGACATTTTCGCAATACAATAAACCAATTCCGGTAAAAAAATGAATTCGATGATACCCTCGATTTTTTACAAGCTGACAAACTTGCGCATCCAGAAATAGTGTTCGAGTATTTGGGAGACTGAGACCGAGCACTTCTGTGACATCATGTAAGTGATCGAGTGTATTCGCTTCGTCTCCGTCTCAAAGAGTGGAATTGTCATCGATTATCTCCTGCTCTAAAGTCTCTATCACATCGCTATCTTCTAAATCTGTGCGACTTACATGACGTCACGGGCGTTGTCAACTCGAAACTCGGTTTCAGTTCTTTTCTGCCCGGCCATGTTTAACACAGGTAACCCAAATCAGCGGTGTTTTTTTTGCCGGGTTTTCGCCCTAAAAAACTGGGTAGTAAATTACATTTTATCGATTTTTTCCTAGCTCAATAGAAACATACCTTTATTTCCAACATCGAGGGCTAAGAAAATTCTAGGGCTGATATGCACTTTAACGTGTAACACATTTATTGATATTTGCCGATATATAGGATGTGACATACTCGAAGTCATATACTCAAGTGCCTACAATCGTGCTTTCAACCAATCACACATCGTCTGGTGGCAGCTTGAGCCCAGTCTGCAATGGAGTGTCAACATGGATTGAGGTATGTCTTTCATCGCAATGTTCCAAAAGGTGAAATTGTGCACCGCCAAATGTTTTTGACAGATGGTCGGCGTGAACGGAACTCCATGTTTATCAAATTTTTCGAAGATATGAATGTGAAAAGTAATTAAAGGCGAACGAAGGAAATAGTAAACATCATATTTAGGGAGAAACCATTTTTCTAGGTGCCGTCCTCGCTAGGTAACTATTCTAACTTAAAGCTAGACTAGAGCATTAAACGTACAGTATGTTCAATGACATATTTATTTCGTCGTCAGAAGTCAGGAACTTAAAATGACCATGACGCCGATGGCACAAACTATAAACTTAGTCCAATAATCACAACACAATAACTGCACGTCAACAGGCATGCAGTTGCGGACATTTTCGTCGTTGTTTGCAAATATTACGTTACCCAGATCAGGCGTCATTTTTTTCTAAAACCTGAATGTAAAAAGAATAAATAAAAGGCGAAGGAATCGAAGAAAGGATAAAAATAAATATTCGATTATTTTTACTCAACTCTATCAATTGATTATAACCTGTATAAATTTAAGTTAATGTGACAACCATATACTAACCTAATCTGCAATATTATATGCCCGACAAAGCCAAACCTACCTCTGTTTACGTCCAAAGTTCATCCTGATCGCATGCTACTGCAAGCATGCCATTTTAAGCTGGCTAATCATATTGAAGCTCTCTATATAATTGCTTCATGGTGTCACAAAAATGTAGTATCAGGTTTTAGTATATACCACACAAGTGAATAGTGCTTTTCACGCGCTCTGATTGGCTACTCCGAAGGTGAATATCCTTTGCTATTCATCTCCGAGCGAAGCAGCGATCACCTCGCGCGAGTTTTTGTCCAATTGACAGAAAATAAAATAACTATTCACCGACACGTTTGACTGGGATACATATTTTTGGGAGGGGGTCTTGTAATTTCGCGTCATGACACTGACAAGTGTGTTTTCCAGCGTATTGCCATGGAGCACGGTCTAGAGGGCCGGGTGGTCAGGGGTTCGAACCGACCGCATCCTTGGGCAGGGACGTATAAGCCGTTGGTCTTGTCTCCTTCCTCTCCTAATCTATACGAGGGGGACGTGAAATAACCTGTTATGTTATTTCGAGAAAGAGTAGGGATTATCTCCCAACACAACAGCCTGGTATTCTGAGGTACTAACAATCACTCATGATTGTAAACTGCACTGCGGCACATTGCGCCACAATAGCAGTCTGTATCACAAAAATGACCTTGTAAAGGTTGAATATATTCGTCGCATTTGATTATATTCATATAGCTACGCTATATAAATGAATGCCTTTACCTTTATTATATATATAACTTGATGTCATCTTTATTTCAGTACATGAACACGACCGGCTTTCGTATTTGCTTGAAGGAACTGTACGCTTCGAAGTACGAATCACTGACGGTCAGCTATGTGGTACTCTCTGGTGAGAAAACCCCCACCCCTCCCCCACACTTCACCCTAACCTGTAATGTTAATCATTAATAGAACGATGCATATCTAAGGGAGGGGTGGGTGGGTAGTTTCCCAGAAACCGGGATTGAGCCGTGACATGTGACAATAGGCCTGATATAATATTTCATTAACGAATGAATTGAGCTCGTGATCCCCATGGGAAAGGCGTTGCCATAGATGCCAGATGGTAAGTTGTCTTTTAAAACGCCGTTTTAGAAAGATTGACAATCGTTTGGAGGTGGAAAATAGCATGTACAAACAGATTTTGCTAATAACACTACATATCTCGTACAAGTGCCTTTAAATATATCAATTAAGATCTTTTGCCACCCAGTACAACCACGTGATTGCATTCCTACAAAATTCCCATTGAACAACTAACCGCAATTATTCCCCTCAGTGGAGGTGTAGTGGATATTTACCGAGCCTCGATTCTCCACAAATGTGGATTAAATTTACTAATGCATTTTGGGGGCTTTAAATTAATAGTATTGATTTTTTGTGAAACTGACTCATTTGCGGTTTTTTTATTTTAACGCTATTTAAACAAAATGATCTCCTTTCTCAACAGATATCTGTTCTCCAGGATGGAGTTACTCTGGTGGAATCTGTTTTAGTACAAGCTCATCGTGTGATACTTGGGTGAACTCTGAGAGACATTGTAGATCAGCAGCCGCCAACCTGGCCACCATTCGATCGCAGAGAGAGAACGTCCACGTACAACAGAGGCTTAACGGAGACAAGGGATGGATTGGTCTGAACGACAGAAGCATAGAGGGTGACTTCCGGTGGTCTAGCGGCATACGCAAGAATTGGACCTACTGGGCCGCTAACCAGCCAAACAACGCTAATAACGAAGACTGTGTGCATACTCTAGGGATAGGACATGGATATCGCTGGAATGATGTGCAGTGTACTGACTGCCACAACTACACCTGTTCAAAAGGTACTTAAATAATTTTAATAATCTGATGTATTGTTTCATATACGAGTGACCGGATTCTACGGGGGTTTCAAATCCGCGTGCGCCCTCCAGTTTTGAAATTTTAGAATCCGGTAACGAGTATTAATATTAAACATCTTCTACTATACTCATTAATTATTATATGCACGTGTACATGTATGTAAAGACTGGTTTTCACAAGCGACATAAGCGTAAGCAACAACACAGTAATGCGTTGATCATTAGCGGTACTTGTTCTTATTTCACACTGGCGACATAAGCACAACCAACATACGCAGATGCAGTAATGTATTGATCATTAGCGGTACTTGTTCTTATCTCACACTAGCGACATTAGCATAAGCGTAAGCATTGATCATTAGCGGTACTTGTTCTTATTTCACACTAGCGACATTAGCATTAGCGTAACCAACATACGTAGACGCAGTAATGCATTGATCATTAGCGGTACTTGTTCTTATCTCACACTAGCGACATTAGCATTAGCGTAACCAACATACGTAGACGCAGTAATGCATTGATCATTAGCGGTACTTGTTCTTATTTCACACTAGCGACATTAGCATAAGCATAACCAACATACGATGACGCAGTAATGCATTGATCATTAGCGGTACTTGTTCTTATTTCACACTAGCGACATTAGCATAAGCATAACCAACATACGTAGACGCAGTAATGTAGCGGTACTTGTTCTTATCTCACACTAGCGACACAAGTACAAGCGTAAGCAACATACGCAGTAATGCATTGATCATTAGCAGTACTTGTTCTTATTTCACACTAGCGACATTAGCATAAGCATAACCAACATACGCAGATACAGTAATGCATTGATCATTAGCGGTACTTGTTCTTATCGCACACCAGCGACATAAGCATAAGCGACATACGTAGATACAGTAATACATTGATCATTAGCGGTACTTGTTCGTATCGCACACCATGCAGCGACGTATTAAGCATAAGCGTAAGCAACATACGCAGACGCAGTAATACACTGATCAATAGCGGTACTTGTTCTTATCTTACACAAGCGAAATAAGCACAAGCAACATACACAGACGCAGTAATACACTGATCAATAGTAGCGCTTGTTCTTATCTCAAACCTGTGAGTAGAACAAGTACCGCTTAATGATCAGTACCGCTAATGATCAATACCTTACTGAGTCTGTGTATGTTGCTTGTGCTTGTGCTCATTTCGCTAATGAAAACCAGGCTCTCTCGGGCGATGCGTTTTGATTGTGGCTCCCAATGCGAGACGGCTGTAATTATACAAGTCATAAAGTCTCCCACAAACTTGGGAGAATTTACATTCACATCAGTACATTTCACATATTTGAATTAATCGCAAATGTGATTAGAACGTATACCGGCTGAAACTTTGCACAATAACGTAGAATAACATGGTCTTCAAAACTTTATGGGGGGATTTTGATATTTTTTCTTTACACGAATTTTATGGAAATGTTTGTTCACTTTTTCATGGCTTCCACCCAGCGTTTTCACAAGTTTGGCTATTTTTAATTCATTTTTCCCGCCAATTGACCGATTTAGCTTGTACGTTTGTTGTCCCAATTCAGATCATGTGGATTTGAAGGTTTGTTTTCCAATTAGAGAAATGTAACATTTCCTCTTGGGATACAGAAAAACAACAAAACATTATTCAAGAGAACAGTCAGGTGACCCAAGCTGAATCGATCAATTAGTGGATTGCACCAGTGGCGGAACAGAAATGCCTCATTAGCTACTTTTGTTATACCAATCAACATGTCTGCTACGCTTTTGTGATTTTATTCCCTTAGAAATTGTTACAACCCAAGAATAGCTGGAAACCGTTCTAAAAATAACCTAACCTGTGAAAAAGCTGTGACAAGACCTAGTTTGGGTGAGGGACGCTCCTAGTTATGGGTTCCTGCTTCCACTGATTTTCACCTTCAAATGGCAATCCTAATATTTTCCTGTAAATCTAATAAAACGTCCCCTCAACTACCGCCGAGTATGTGGCCAAAGTATGTTAAAAAGTATATTTCTATATTGAAACTATAGACTTCGACGAATGTCGTACGGCCAGACACGGTTGTCATGACGATGCCATTTGCACCAATTCCTATGGTTCGTACTCGTGTCGCTGTAAAACTGGATATGCAGGAAACGGAATCGACTGTTCAGGTTCGTAAAAGTACTCCTCCCAAAACCTGTTTTAATTCCAGTGTCCATTTGGTTGTTTTGGGAACGACAGAAGCATTTAAAAATAATGTTTTATCCTGTGTTCTATAAAATGACTTTGTACATCATTGCAACTTTTGTAAGGTTTTATTTATGTGTGTCATAATAGGGACCTTAAGCAACCACAACGACGACGTCTAGGACGACGGCATAATACAATAGTCTTCATTACAAAATACAATAACTGCACGTGAAATGCACGCAGTCACCTACATTTTGACCGTTCTCTGATCTTGAAAAACAGAACGTGAAAAATCCAAGTTTTACGTTCAAAGCAGAACGCGAACGTAAGAAGGTAAATCACACCGTTTGTCGTTCGGCCTGAACGGAACTCTGTCCTGATCACATTTTTCTAAAATCTGATTATAAAAAGCACCTAAAGGCAAATAAAGGAAATAGTAAATAGCAAATTTCGGGAGAAAACACTTTTCTACGTTCCGTCGTCACAGCCGTCGTCGTCTTGGTTGCTTAAGCTCCCTAATCAGTGTTGCATTTAACTACACAATTAACACTAGCGAAGTCAAATGTGGAGTCAAATAATAAAATATCTGACGAACAAAAGAAATCCTGTGAGGGTTTGTTAACAATAGAAGAATGCCTATCTGCATTAAAAAAGTTCAAGAGCAACAAAACTCCAGGGTCGGACGGACTCCCTGCGGAATTTTACCTCTTTTTCTGGAATGACTTAAAACACCTTATAGTAGACAGTTTCAACAATGCTTTCAGTACAGGTAAATTATCTATTAGTCAAAGACGAGGCATCATTACGCTTCTGCCAAAGAAAAACAAACAGAAATGTTTTCTTGAAAACTGGCGACCCATCTCGCTATTGAACGTGGACTACAAAATAGCAACAAAGGTATAATCGCTAACAGACTAGAAAAGGTACTGCCTAGTATAATCAATCCAAATCAAACTGGTTATGTCAAAGGCCGTTATATAGGGGAAAACATCCGTCTAATTTCCGACTTAATGGAACACACTTTAAATCACAATCTGTCCGGAATTGCATTGTTCCTTGACTTCAGGAAAGCTTTTGACACAATAGAGTGGACATACATTCAAAAAGTTTTACAAAAATTTGATTTTGGTCCGGAGCTAATACATTGGGTTAAAACATTTTATACAGATATTTCAAGCTGTATAATAAATAATGGGTATGCTTCTGATTTCTTCAACCTGGAACGAGGCGTAAGACAAGGATGCCCCCTCTCAGGATTACTTTTTGTTCTAGGGATTGAAGTACTCGCACTTGCGATTAATAGTAACAAAAACATAATAATAATAATAATAATAATAATATTTTGACAGGAAAGCTCCACTCACAATTTGTGATTTTCAGGGAGGTCCTGTATTAAAAATATATATTTCACTAATATATGGAAAACAGAAAAGATAAATGGTTGAAATAAAATAGAAATAGAACAAGGATTATTATGAAATTAAGTTATGTGCCAGTAAGATTTAAAAATTGATAATGTAGTTGATTGTATAACTTCAGAGTCTAAAGAGTTCCAGTCTAATAGTGCATGGTAGGTAAACTTCTGTTGTCCCCAATTCCTACGTGCGAATGGCAAATGTAGATTGTGCTGACACGTGGATAGAGTCAGTAATAAAGTCAATCAACGTCTTGGCATCATCCGCCGGGTAAAGCATTTGCTGCCCTTGCATGCGCGGCTAACTCTCTATAAATCTCTTGTCCTTCCCTTACTTGACTATGCCGATATCGTCTGGGGAGATAAGAATAATACCGTCCTCATGGATCACCTTCAAGTTCTTCAGAATAATGCTGCTCGACTAATGCTCGACTTTCCCTCAAGCTCTTCTGCATCTCAAATACTCGAACTATTAAACTGGAAACCACTATACCTTCGACGGCGCTATCATCGCTGTATTACTATCTTCAAATGCTTAAATAGCATGGTGGTATTGACGTATTTGGAGAAGAGATTAAACTAACACAATATGCCGATGATACCACCTGTTTTCTAAGGGACACAGAGTCAGTAGTACATCTTAGCGAGCTCTTAAACTCTTTCAGTCGTGTCTCCGGTTTAACCATAAACAATTCTAAGACGGAAGCAATGTGGTTAGGCAGTGCGCGAAGGTCGCGTGAAAAACCATTTGACTTTAACTGGCCACAAAAACCTATTCTGGCACTAGGGATATACTTTTCTTACGATACAGATGCAACGACCAAGCTCAATTTTCTTGATAAACTTGAACATCTTAAAAATTGTCTCATGGTGTGGGAAAAAAGAAATCTCACGTTATATGGCCGTATAAACATAGTGAAAACTTTGGGATTATCGAAGCTAGTCTACAATGCATCTGTTTTGCCCATACCAGAAAAAATATTCCAAGCAAGTGGATGAAGTTACATACAAATTTATTTGGAAAAACAAACCCCCTAAAATAAAAAAGTCAACTTTAATTGGGCGTAAAGAAGATGGTGGCCTTTGTATGATTAATTTTGGTGATATTGAAAAAGCAATCAAAATCAGCTGGTTAAAGAGGCTGGCAGACACACGTGTCGCAGCATGGAAAACAATCCCCTTGAGTCCCCTGGTAAAATACGGGGGCGCTTTTCTATTTAAGTGCAACTACGATGTTAAACATCTAACGCTTTTAGAGCTTCCACTGTTTTACAAACAAATTCTGGTATATTGGCAGGATTTAAAATCGGAGTGGTTTAAACAACACCCTACAGCTTCCATAGAAAGCGAAATAATCTGGAACAATAGTAAAATCAAAATAGGAGGAAGCCCAGTATTTTACAAAGAATGGTTACAAAAAGGGATCTACAGCTGTGACGATTTGTGTAATGATAACCACAAACTGCTTAATTATCATGAATTTCAAACCAAGTTTAAAATTAAAACAACTTTTATACGGTTTATAGGGCTCATAAATGCAATAAAAACGAATAAGCGAGTAAATGTGCGTGAATTACCAGTTAATTTACCTGTACCCGTACCACATCCACCTGAATGTTTCACAAACGCGCAAAATATTACAGCCAAAAAGACTCGCGGAGTACTCATAGAGCAACAATTCAAAGCACCAACCGCTCAAAGGAAATTAAAAAGCCAAGGGGTACCCGAAAATAAGTTAAAGGAAATTTACACACTTCCGTTCGCTATTACAAAAGAGATAAAATTAAGCATATTCCAATACAAGATTAACCACAACATTCTTGCTACAAATCATTTCCTCTTCAAAGTAAAAATAAAATACAGCGATCAATGCCCGTTCTGTGTTGAGAGAAACACTTTAGAACATATGGTCGCCCAATGTGTTGAAGCCAAAACTTTCTGGGAATGTTTCAAGAAATGGTGGTTAAAAAACACATTGCAAACGTTAAACCTAAACACCGCACATATCCTGTATGGTCTTGTTGATCCTATTGAAAATAGCAAATTGCTAAACCATGTATTGATAATTGCAAAGTTTCATATGTATACATCATTTATAAGAAACACGCCCTTCTGTTTTGAAAGCTTCCTTATCCTCTTAAGCAAAAAAGCAATCATTGAAAGAGAATCTGCCATCAGCAAACAAAAATATGAAAAATTCCAAACGAAATGGCACCCCATGCATATATGACTGGCTAAAACGAGAAAATGTAATTACTGAAGGATAATTTGTACTGTGTAAATTGTAATATGTTTTTGTATTCGTATTCGTATTTATTTATTATTTTAACTTTTTTATTTATTTTTATTTTTAATATTGTTTTTAGTTTTGCACCATTGCACTTGTAAAGTTATGTGGTTGTAGTATAAATAAAGGCAATTGTATAAAAAAAAAAAAAAAAAAAAAAACACTAGCGAAATAAATGTGTGTACAAGTATACCATAAAGATGCTTGTAGTTATTACAAACATCTTTACTCATGATATAATCCTATTTACAGTATATAGAACACGGGAACCTACATAGATCAGTGCAATTTGATTGGCTCGCTATCTCGAAATAATGAGCAATAGCCACCTACAAAACTCGGGATAATTTTGAAACAAAATGGCAGGCGTAAATTCACGTTTTGCGATTGTTTCCGATGCGGAAATTTTAGAAATTCAACAAAATGCAGTGCCCAAAAGCACTAAAAAAGCTACAAAATATGGCTTTCGAGTGTTTCAAGGTAAATATTGTTTTGCCGTAGAAAAAGCTATTTAAGAAATAAAACTAAAAAAACAGTATAATTCTCATTTTGTGTTGAGGTTCCCGTGTTGTATATACTAAAACAATTATTCGCCTCAGGCTCAGTCGATATTGGTGTATATTCCCCGCGACTTCGTTTCGGGGAATATTCAGCAATATCGACTTCGCCTCCGGCGAATAATTGTTAAATAATTCCACTTGTACGTTTACCAACATTTCTTTGCGCGCGAAAAGCTTTAAACCATTATAAAATCGCAGTAGAAAGTTTTTAACCCTTAAAAATAAACCAGTACAAGTGAATACACTGTCATTGAAGAGAAGAAAGGATTTCTATGTGTTTTTTTTTTACTGTGTTAGGTTCGCAAGAGATTGTGTTCAAATCATCCGCCATCTTTTTCCGTACGGTATTTGGTCAAGAAGCTCATCAAGCTCATTTATCAGTTGGCAGTCAAATAATTGTGTTATTTTTGCTTACTAGACATCGATGAGTGTTCTCCATCGTCTCCATGTGATAACAATGCCACGTGTACCAACACCAAGGGTTCGTACGTGTGCCAGTGTAGTGCGGGATACTCCGGCAATGGATTCACATGCACGGGTAAGTGAGGTATAAGACACACAGAAGATTTAGGCTCATTGACTTAAAGCGCAAGTAAAGCCATAAAACAACACTGCAGGAGCCCATAACTAGGAGCGCCATCCCACATACTAGGCCTATGTCACAACGTTTTCACAAGTTAGGTTATTTTTAGAACGGTTTCCCGCTATTGTTGACTTGCAATTATTCCTAAGGGAATCAAATCACAAAAGCGTAGCAGCCATGTTGTTTGGTATAACAAAAGTAGCAAATGAGGCATCTTTTGTTCCGCCACGGTGCAGCCATTAATTGGCGGGGGAAATAATCTAAATATAGCCCAACTTGTAAAAACGCTGTGACGACTATATATGCATGGATGCTCCTAGTTATGGGCTCCTGACAACATGAACTCTTTTTGCCCAAAATTCTATTTCTGATATACTTCAATTTTCTAACTTAGTTTTCTTTGAGAGGCAGGAGCAGAAATTAAACTAGAATAAACGCTACCCGAATTGCGGGATTGATTCATCTTTTGATGTCACAAAGAATACGGGATTCTATTGTAATAGTTTTCTCTAGTGAGGGAGTCGATTCATCTTATGACGTCACAGCATCCATGAAAACTAATCAAAATTAGGGATTAAATGCCAGAGATGTTACAAAATTTGCAAGATTAATACTTTTTGTGAGAAACAAACACAATAGTACAATATATATTTTTCTTTTTTTGACATGATACTTGCACTTTAATGAATGACATTTTCCGGGACTTGCAAAGCTAAACGACTCTTCGCAACATGAAATCGAAGTGATGCATATTTGTTTAAAATCACCAAATCGAAACTAAATGTGTTTATGTATACTTCTACTAACATTAATTATTTATGAAAACGACTACCAACCAGATCTCTCAATTGCTCGTTTTCACGTGACGTCATCGCCGCCATCTTGGTTGACGTCAACAAAAGATTCCTCGTTCGATCAACCATAAAACCAAAATATTTCTTTGTTTGATCAGTTCAACCAACATGCCCGCAACGTCTTTGTTATCTGAATCTCTGGGGATTGATTACAATAGACCAGTTGTGCAAACATGGCGTTTGTATGGCAATCCGATGCCAAATAATTTCCGTAAAATCGAATTTCTGAAATATTCTCTGTCTGCAAACTTATGATACCAGGTAAAAGATTAAGTGATCTTTGAGGGATGTAGCTATGCTGGGAAGCGTGCAATCGTATTTTCAGTTTTGTATGCATTTGTCTGTAACAACGGGTCAAAGTCCGCGGGAAATTTACAGTAATGGTCCACGCAAGAGGTAGGCATTTCTAATGCATGGATGTAAAAAGGTGCTAAGTGTAGTATTGTTTCAATCGTCCACCTCATTGGCTGAAACATCAAAATCTATCAAAACTTGAAGAAGAATAAATTTTCTCAGCTTTTTTAAACAGATTTGAATTGCATCTAGTGTGAACTCTCATAACTTTAAATATGAGCAAAATTTAATGTGGGGAACAGTTTAAAATTGAAAGCTTTCTTGGTTACTGTTTTGGACTCTTCTGGTTGGACGAAATGTTTTCACACAAAATGAAAGTAGTTTTAAAACACAGTTTCAGTGAATGTGATATCAGAAATTTCTCATTTAAGGGTTGATGAGTAGTCAGTATGAAATACACTGAAAATTCTAATGTGGGGAAAGCAAATTGCATCTGAACCATAGAATTGTGCCTAGTTTTTACACGGATTATTTCTTAACATACTCGTCACCGGATTCGAAGGACCTCAGGCTGCGCCCTCAACATTTGAAATTTCACGCCGACTCCGGTGACGTTTATGAAATATTACTTAAAATTTAAATTTTAAAACTTAAAATTAGGCATAGCTGTATTTTGTTTCTAATAAAAACAATGGTTGGTTGTTCTGTTTATTGTTTGAATTCCAGATATCGACGAGTGTACATTGTACTTCCACGCCTGCGATCGTAACGCTGTGTGCACAAACACACAGGGATCCCATGTATGTGTTTGTAGTGGTGCTTATTATGGCAACGGGACATTTTGCGAAAACCGTAAGTTTACAAACATTTCAGCTTGTGAACATGCTGTGTCCCTTTTGGAGCTATATGCATTCACGTGATTGTGCAGGATTGTACTGGATGGCAAATAATATCTGACTTCATTCATTTAGAGGCCTTGTAGGAGATCGGTATTGTTATTAGCAAAACCTGTTAGTAATTGCTATTTTGCACCTCCAATCGATTGTCGATCTTTCTAAAACAGCATTTTCTAAATTGGAAATTTGTTGGAAAAAAGAGAATATATTTTAGTTTTTGAAAAAATCGATAAAAGTATCAGCCATTTTGAGATTTGAATATCGCACTAGCGGCTAAATACAGGATCGGCAATGGCTGCTAGACGTCTGGGAACTATTAAATTTACATGGTTATAAAAGTTAAAATTTGACACAATTTGAGCGATAATGCATGGTTGTTTAGCGTAGTAGTCAGGGGTGGATCCAGGGTAGTTTATGTGATTTCCGTAAACTATTCAACTTTTTTCAAACCTCTAAATTTTAGGTAGTTTATTACTAGGAGGGGTGGGGTGGGTGGGGTATGAGTTGATTGGTCTGTCAGAGTAAACTACTCAGTCCAAACCCTGGATCCACCCCTGGTAGTAGTATTATTAGTGGTTACGACAATTATTGCTTTACGAGCAAGAGATCGGGGGTCCGAGTTCCTGGAAAGCTGTCATTTTTTGTTCATTTTTTTTCTCGTTTAAGTGTGAACCCAAGCTACAAATTAGCCCTAAAGGTCGCTACACACGAAGGGACAAGTCCCCTCGTCTGATCTTGTCGCGGGGACAAAATTCCTGGGACTTGTCCCTTCAAATCAAACTGGTTTACATTGAGAGGACAAGTCCCGGAGACAAAATAACAAGATTTTTCCTAGTTCACACGAGGGGACTTGTCCCTGGGACTTGTCCCCTTCGTGTGTACGCAACAAGGGATTTGTCGCCGGGACTTGTCACTGGGACTTGTCCCTTCGTGTGTGCCGACTTTAAAACCTCGTCGTTTACCTGCGAACGTATGTTCACTGACGGTTAGGGTATTTTTATGGTTCAGGGTAGGGTTTTAGTTTGTATTGTCAGAGGTCAGAGCCATTCCTGTATTTAACCGCAGGTATAGTAAATATAGCGGACGCCGCCATCATGGATCTGGTGACGTTTCACTGTGGTCACAAAATAGCGGACAACAGGGACCGCCGTGTGACGTCATCACATCCAAGATGGCGGCGCTCCTGAAATTCAAAGGCCACATGTAGAATGGCTTTACTAATATCCTTTTTTTTTTCAGAAACTAATATAAATTTTCCATTTTTAAAAACTTTTTTTTTTATTTCCAATTTATTCTATATTGCCAACAATTTAACGGCAAATTCAGCAGGGGTCCTTTAACGGGAGTCGCATGATGTTTGTGAATATTGTACGCACCACAGACACGTTCAGTATATGTTCTATGTTACAACAATAAGCCTTAATAGCTTCCATGTCCAGATTTGAGGACGTCTCTGTGTTTATCACGGTTCTGCTTTTCACAATTCTTGATAAGAAAAGGTCAGAAAAGTGCAATAATCACACAACAGCTCACCTAGCTAGTTTTCTCAATTGATCTCTATTTACTAAAATGGTTCTTTATAGGCGTAATAATAATATTTAGGGACTTTAAGAAACCAGGACGGCGACGGCTGTGACGATGGGTCGTGAAAAGTATTCTTCAGTCAAATAGTGTGTTTATCGTTTCTTATATTTGCCTATAATTGCTTTTATTATTCAGGGTTTAGAAAAATTGAATGAGCACAGAACTCCGCTCCATTTTTTGTTATTGTAATTATCAGCCAATCAAGCTCTAAACTAAAACCAAACATTGTTTGAACTTCCAAGGAGGACTCGAGGCATCCAGTATCCTTAGCGGCTACGGCAACACCAGTTACTTCAAAACGTTATACAGTTACCTCGACCCGGTGTTACAGAATCCTGTTTCAAGCCGCTGGACTAGGTGCTGGCGGGCTCAAACGAACGGTTGGGCAGGATCGACGTTCCACTCACGATGCAATGGCAAAGGTCCCACAGTAACCATAGTACGTGTGGGTAGCTACGTGTTTGGTGGATACACAGATGTGTCCTGGCACAGTAAGTAAATACGCAATCAATTATTACGTCATGAATATAACGAGGTCGTCAAAGAACCACCGTACTACACCCGGTGTATCGATGATGTCTCGTATAATAGTCCACTTTCGATATATGCTTCACTTGTCACGTACAAAGGTTTCAACACGAGGCTCCGGGATAAATTAAATTTATTATTTTCTCTTTTCACGAATCACTGAGCATTATACCCTAGAGCCTCGTAATGAAACCTTTGTGCGTGACAAGTGAAGCATCTATCGAAAGTGAGCTATTGAAAACCATCACAATACAATTGCACAGGGAGCCCACATGTAAGACTCGGACTGGGCTGGAAAGCATCGCGCGGGGAGGCTCATGTTGCTTTAAGGGGCTAGATCACCAAAATTCAAAACACAAGTGTCTTTTGGAACTGACCGATAAGACCAATCGGTTCATGTAAATGGAAGTGCTAAGTTAAGACAATAATCAGGGAAATGCAGGCATTAATTTGAGACAAACACGTCGACACCCTGTGACAATTGAATATTTAATATACACGTTTATTGCACAAGAACGCAAGAAATATGAAAGCATGTTGGGGTGGTGGTTAAGATAAAATTGCTTCCCGGTTACCTGCATAGTGTAGCTTTTTGCAGATAAATAAACAACTCAACTAAAAGCTCGCCAAAAATACACACGACTCGTAAGAACACATAGCCGTAGTACATGTAGCTGTACGCGCGCGCTTAGCCGACTAATAACCTGTATGTATTCTAATCATCTATACACACGACTCGTAAGAACACATAGCCGTAGTAGCTGCTTTAAGCCGACTAATAACCTGTATGTATTCTAATCATTTATACACACGACTCGTAAGAACACATAGCCGTATAGTAGCTGCTTAGCCGACTAATAACCTGTATGTATTCTAATCATCTATACACACGACTCGTAAGAACACATAGCCGTATAGTAGCTGCTTAGCCGACTAATAACCTGTATGTATTCTAATCATCTATACACACGACTCGTAAGAACACATAGCCGTAGTAGCTGTTTAGTCGACTAATAACCTGAATGTTTTCTAATCATCTATACACATGACTCGTAAGAACACATAGCCGTAGTATCTGTTTAGCCGACTAATAACCTGTATGTATTCTAATCATCTACTTCGACTAACAATGTCCACTTCTCGTCCACCAGGTTTGCCCAGTACACAACATCATGACATGACTGCCTGCATAGCATCATATCCAGTATTATTAATGTATTATTCTCATCTGTTCTAGGTAACAGCGCCTATTCGTCGTCCAGCCGATCGTTCTTGTACACACTATATAACACCAATGGATATTATCCCATCAAGCTGACCCTCACCGGCAGATATAACCAGTACGCAATCTATGCGGCTTCAACTTATGGTCCAACATTTGGCGGAGATCACGACGTCTACATCAGTGATAACGCCTATAGTAATCGGAATTCTTATACTAACCCCTGGTCATACCAACCTCCCCCTGGATGTAGTCATCGTGACGCGCGATGCTCCTTCTTAGCCGGTAGCTATCAGTTCACTCCAAGTGACGTAGAGGTGTTTTATGAGACCACCACCTGATCACAGCATTGTACTTCTGTTGCTTACTAACAGGTTCAAGGACTAAGTTACGATAGAGCGGTTTTCGATTGTGTCGAAAATAATAAGTGATTGCTTTGGTTTTGCGTTTGGTTAGCTTTTCTGTTGGCTGTGAGAAATGTTTTCTAAACTAAAACCAAACGCAATCACGTAAACAGGTTTTGCTTTAGCGATAGTATCGACGATTGCGTTTACTTCGCTTCGTGATTGGTTCAAGTAAAATTAATCGTGAAGGACTTCAGTTCGTGATTGGCTTATTGTTTTCACTTGCTCCTGTGATTGGCTGTGTACTTACTTTGGTTTTGGTTTTACTGAAAACCGGTCTATGTTACTAAAGTAGATTTCATATAAATGGGCAAGTTACGGCAATGACTTACGGTACGGTTACTGTACGGCATACCGTGACATTGTAATGGTTTCCCATTGTATTTGCCCTTCTTATCCAATCAAATTACAGTGTTACGGTACGTCACAGTACGGTTACGGTAAGGCCACGGACATGCCGTATTTTGTCCCCCTCATATGAAATCCGTTCTAGTTCTACCTACATTAGAGTAAAGGGGTTCGGATCAATACCGTTGAAACTACTATTTTAGATGCATAATTATCTGATATCATGAAGGTCTTGCCATTTATACTTGGCGAATCAGGCGAATAGTCCAATTTATAGTTCTTGGACGCTATTTTGAAAGGTAACCAGAGGTGTGTATCTAGTTAGCAAGATATTAAAAATCTATCCATATTCATAAAAAGAGGGTTTGTATCAGTGCAGGGTCAACTCTAGCCTCCATGCGATGCTAAGGTTACCATGGTTACCATTCAAGAACTAAGAATTGGATTATTGTCTTGCTACTTCATATTAAATAATGTTCAGATATTTTCTTCTTGTATAGTATAAAATAAGATGCACCAAAAAGTACGTACGTACATCGATACGGATTGATGTAGTGCTATGTCGGGACACCAAATGTTACTGAGGAAAATGCCATGCATGCAGCATGCAGAAGAATTCAGCGTTATATTAAAACAATAAAAATTGGGTTTAAACATAGAGTATATGAGTTAATTGATGATTGTCGGTTTCTTATATATAGTATATAAAACGATGACGATGATATGTCAGTTGGGTCCGTTTCAGACGGAGAACATTTCATGGGCAGAACTTAAAGTGCATGTGAGCCCTAGCCAGTTATCATTGATTTAAAGGTCAAAGTGCATGTGAGCCCTAGCCAGTTATCATTGATTTAAAGGTCAAAGTGCATATGAGACTTAGCCAGTTATCATTGATTTAAAGATCAAAGTGTATGTGAGCCCTAGCCAGTTATCATTGATTTGGAGGTCAAAGTGCATATGAATCAATGATCTAAAGGTCGAGATGCAATGATACCTAGCCAGTAATCATTATGTAAAGTTCAAAATTTGTAAATGCTATTTTCCACCTCCAATCGATTGTCAATATTTCTAAAACTGCGTTTTTAAAGATCGCTTGGCATGCTCAGCATCCATGGCAACGCCTTTTTCATGGGGATCACGAGCTCAATTAGTTCGTTAAAGGGGAACTGAGCCCTAAAATCAACCCAACGTCTTTACAAAGATGTATTCTAAAGAAATAAGTTCTGCTATTTTATTTTTCTGTGTTGCGCGTCTATGAGGAGATAAATAGTCTCCAAGTTCGATTTTCCGCTGAAAAATCTATATTGTGTGGCGGCTCAATTCAGTGCAAATTTCCCCATAACGTACGTCACACATACCAAGGAAGAACGATCACACCTCCAGCACAAAGAAAACACAATGGTCCGCAATTAGAAGCCATTAGTCCTGCTATTCAATGTCGGGGACAGCATGGCAAAACTAATTTATTCCCCATATACTACGTCACAAATTACGAGACTTGAGCCGTCTGTACATACCGGAGGCTGTGAGTAAGGTTTTCGGATTTTCTCTTCCTAGACGCGCAACACAGAAAAAAATAATAGCAGAACCTATTTATTTCGAATATATGTTTGTATAGACATTGGGTTGATTTTAGGGTTTAGTTCCCCTTTAATGAAGTCTTATATCAGCCCGTGACTGTTAGCTGCAAAACCTAAGCCTTCCAATGGAAAAGGCTTTTCTTGGAGGCCAAACAATCTGCAGTTTTAGAAAGATCGACAATCGATTTGAGGTAGAAAAGAGCATTTACAAACAGGTTTTGCTGATAACACCCCACCGATCTCGTACAAGTGCGTTGAAATAATTGAAGTCAGACATGTTTTGCAGTACAACCACGTGATTATATCCTGCATAAGGCCTATTTCATTTGGCAAGATAAGTTGAGATCGTAATGCAAAGAATTACATGTGGGGCCCGAACCAGGGCACAGATATTTCAACTCGTCGCACTATAAATTTCACTCCTTTATCTTGATAATAACAACAGCAGATTACAAGCGTACGGTGTAAACTAGAACGAATAAACAAAGACATAAATTCAATGAATCACAAACTGAAATTGTGCCCAACACAGACTCCTGGAGTAAATAAATGTCTTAACTTACAATTCTGCGCGGCTGGGTAGAACGAAAGTCAAAAGGGAACTGGCTCTGCAATGCATGCATTCAAGAATCTCAGACCATGTGCCGTAAGTCACGTGACTTTTGGCCACAGGCAGCCCGCGCGCAATGTCAAACGAAAACATGTACAGTTTTCAATTATCTAAACAGTTCGGCCGAAACAGGCCCAAACATCCCGCCGGCCTTGGGACGATCTGATAAGGAGACCCAACATCACTACGCAGCTACTTCAATCTCCATGCGGACTCGAGGTCGTTCTCTAACAAACAGAGCTTCTGGATCGGGCGAACATGCATAGACCGCATCCTTGGTCCTCACTTTCACGGTTCGTACTAAACCATCTGAACCAGGGTACGTCTCCAAGACGCGTCCAAGACTCCAACGGTCCCTGGGTGCGTTGTTGTCAACTAATAGCATGAGCGCATTAGGTTTAAAGGGATACCCGAGTGAAAAACACATTTGGGCTCAAAAGCATCTTTCAGATGTACTTTGTTCAGAAAATGTATTAAAATTTGATAAAACTTTTTCAGAGTTGAGAACGAGCCCCTCAAAGTTGGCCCCGCGAAGACCTGGGCGCCGCCATCTTGTTGACATTAATTCCAATGACGTTTTTTACGTCACTTCGTCCCACCGGAGTCTTGCGGTTGACTTGTAGCGACTTGTTTTCTTTGTATAATTTTTACACGCTCGAAATTAGAGTAGATTTTCATCGATATGGCAGAGCAATTTCGTACTAGTACAAAAATATGATGAAGACGATATTGTGAGAGAAGTTCAGAAGACTGGGAGGACGAAAAAAAACATGTGGATAGCGAGAAGATCAGACGAACAACAAAAGGCGACTACCGAGCAAGTGCTATAAAGATTCGCTGTGTGTTTTTCTGTGGAACTTGTCAGCCTTAAACACAAGACTAAAGGTAGATTATGACAATATTGATATAGGCATGGCAATCGAAACTTGTTTAATTTGACCCAAAGAGATAATCAAGGTGTAGCAAGCCACATAATTTTTAATTTCGTTTACCTAACTGATGTGTTGTGAACAGCGCGCGCCAAGTTCCACCACACACATGCCGGGCTTGATCGCGCTAATGCTTACACACAATTACATTGTAAGGGAATGGAATTATTTTTGCAATAAAATTGCTCCGAGTGTCTCGTTCTTGTGTCATTGCATATATTCTGCTATGTTGGGCTATATAGTTATGATCGGTTTTACAGGGAGGTTTTAACTTTTCAGGTGTTTCCTTTCAGTTGCACAAAGCCATGCAGTCAGTACAGATCGAACCGAAAAACTCGCAAATTATATAGCTCCAATAATACATAAGTTTCGAAAGCAATGCCAATATCAATGTTGTCATAATCTACCTTAGTCTTGCGTTTAAGGCTGACAAGTTCCATACAAAAACACACACAGCGAATCTTTACATCATAGCACAACACCAGTATTAGCACTAGCTCGGTAGTCGCCTTTTGTTGTTCGTCTGATATTCTCGCCTTCCACATGCTTTTCTTCGTCCTCCCAGTCTTCTGAACTTCTCTCACAATATCGTCTTCATCATATTTTTGTTCTAGTACGAAATTGCTCTGCCATATCGATGAAAATCTACTCTAATTTCGAGCGTGTAAAAATTATACAAAGAAAACAAGTCGCTACAAAGTCAACCGCAAGACTCCGGTGGGACGAAGTGACGTAAAAAAACGTCACAGGAATTAATGTCAACAAGATGGCGGCGCCCAGGTCTTCGCGGGGCCAACTTTGAGGGGCTCGTTCTCAACTCTGAAAAAGTTTTATCAAATTTTAATACATTTTCTGAACAAAGTACATCTGAAAGATGCTTTTGAGCCCAAATGTGTTTTTCACTCGGGTATCCCTTTAACATTAGGCAAGACCTTACTCCATTTGCCTCTGCCTTGTAGGGAGGGCAAATATTCCTTGAGCCACCTCTTCCAGAATAGGTCAGCTAGGAACTGCACTTGTCTCCATTTTCTCCTGTACACGCCGGTCTTGTCGAAAACCCCTGGCGGTAAGCAAATGGTCTTCCTCTGCATCAGAAAGTGAGCAGGCGTTAGGGGCTGTAGGTCGTTCGGATCGTCTGAGTTAGCAGTCAGAGCTCTTCTATTCAGGACTCTTTCCACTTCAGTGAGTAGTGTCTGAAGGACTGTGTCAGTTACTACTTGCGACCCGACGATCGACTTCAGTACCGTCTTCGCGCTGCGGACCATTCGTTCCCATATTCCCGACATACTCGATGCAGTGGGAGGTTGGAAGATCCAATTACAACCGTGTTGGATAAGCTCGCGCTCAATTTGCTCCTGGTTCCACTGTTTGAGGCTTTCTCTCAACTCTCGTTCTCCACCAACGAAATGTGATCCATTACATGAGAGGACGCAAGTGGGTGTGTACTGTAAGTACGTCGGCTAAAACATTTGTACCTTATCCCGGATTCCATTCATACTTCCCATTACCTACGCTATGTTTCAAGTTTCGGGATGTCTAGATCCCCAATAATCCTATCAGACGATTCTATACGCTTCTACATCACATCGCCAGAAATCGAGGACATGCGATTGCGCAATCGATTTTGAAAGCCGCCGCGATCGTGAAAATGAACGCAGTGAAGTACAAAGAAATGTATGGACGTAGAAATTGTTCAAAAGATATCTCGCAAATAAATAAGAAAAGCAAAAATGTGAATAGCCAGTACGAAAGATAGATACGATATATAATAAAACACACTGCATAGAAATTTAAGTATAGGCTACAGATTTCATGTGTATTTACCGGGGTATTTACGAAACTTTTCTGTGATCACTTTCTTACAAACGTTTATATGAATTTAACGAAATCCCCAAAATACATAGTTTATAAACTTCGATTATCGGCAAACTGAGCATGATAGTAAAAATGTGCAAGTGGGTATGATAAAAATATACTTTGCATCAACTAACCTACCTGTCTATATCACTATCCGATAAGTTTTGTTGTGTATCTGCTCCAGTTGAAAACTGTGCATAAAGGAGATCCTTGATATATATTGGTAAACATTCCACGGTAAAAGCCAAACAATCGGCTGTTTTCAAACTGCGATATCTCGCTCGAAAACTGGTCAAAAGTATTAGCAAACCCATCGTTGAAAAGCTTGTTTACTCTATGTTTTGACTGTTTCAAAATACGTTTGGTCAGTGGTTTCTACATGGGCATAAACTTTGTTTAGTTGCCGCTGCTCTGTTTGGTTGTGGCGTCACAACCTCGTTCCAAGATGGCGGAACTGCCCTGGGAAAGAGGCTGGTAGCGTCAGAAATGAGCCTGAACGAAGGCTTACTGGACAGCAGAGCACAGCAAACGTGAAAGAATTTAAAATTTCATACTGGACACGAGGAACTCTGCACTTTCTGTCCGCCGCCATCTTGGATTAATGACATTAGCCGCTAACCACGCGCGGGCTCAAATGTCCTCGATTTCTGGCGATGAAAGGATAAACCAGATCAAATTGCTGAAACAATCCATGACCGTCAGTAGATGATAAACAAAACCAGAATACATTTTTCCTCATGGTTTTCCAAATGCTTAGAACTAAATTTTGACTACAAAATGACCAATAATGGTGAGTACATCGGTATAGTCATCGATTTAGTTGGAAGGCGGTTGAGATTGAAAACCGGCAAGGCATCCCCGGCCGGCTTCGAAAGATACTGGACCGGCATTGGGCTGTTTTATCTTCTTCGAGTATCCAGTCGTATTCACCGGGATAACCCGGCTTGGCCGACTATAGTCTGCAATTTCATTTCATTTCTCACACAATGAGTAAGGAATTGTTATCACTGAGTGTGTTATAGACATAATTAGAATAGTTGAAGGGATAAATACTTTGTTTTTCATTAGATTAGAGTACTTCAGCCGGAAGGAAATCAATATCAAGTCATTATTTTAAAACTGTTTTTATTATAACATTTATGTGACAATTTTATTTTATTCCATTATTTACTGTTGATGATTTCTACGGTTTATCGCTACCAGTAGCACACTCCGACGGACCGTCTGGATGCCACTGGCCTTACCTAAGTTACTGAGTAGGCATTTTAAAATGTTTGCAGTCTAAGAATACAGTTTATCTCTAGCAGTAGCACGCTCCGACGAAACATCTGGGTGCCACTGATCTGGCCTAAAGTTACTCCGAACGCATTTAAAATGTTTACATACAAAAAATACAGTCTATTGCTAGCAGTAGCACGCTCCGACGAAACATCTGGGTGCCACTGGTCTGACCTAAAGTTACTCCGTACGCATTAAAAATGTTTACATACAAAAAATACAGTCTATCGCTAGCAGTAGCACGCTCCGATGAAACATCTGGGTGCCACTGGTCTGACCTAAAGTTACTCCTTACGCATTTAAAATGTTTATATACAAAAAATACAGCTTATCGCTAGCAGTAGCACGCTCCGACGAAACGTCTGCGTGGCACTGAGCTGACCTAAAGTTACTCCGTACGCATTTAAAATGTTTACATACAAAAAATACTGATTAATATTTGAAAAAACTGCGTAAAATAACAAGCATAGTTGGTACCTCAAGGCGTTCCTGACAGAGAGAGATTCTGTTTAACAGGAGTTTTTACGCAGTCATAATAGCACCAATATTGTGCCCTCTTTAGGGTTTCTTTAGGTAATACACAGATCAAGAGAAAGATGATAAATTTCAGGAAATATTATTAATTTAGAAAATGTTAATTGTACAGTATAATAATTATTGTTTTAAAACGGAAACGCCGAATGGCCGCATTACAAAACAAACCTGGGTTGAATTAGGTACGGATACTAGACCTATGGCCCTTGCACATGCTACGTATTGAATTCAATAAAATACAAAATAACAAATCTTACCTCTGTCTTTTCCAGTTTTGTGATCTGTGAGTTACTCACCGCCTATCATGTGTTTCCAAATACCCTCTCCGCAGTTTTAAATTTTAGGCCAGCCCAGCCAAGGCCCGCATCACCTCCACATAGTAGAAGAAGGATCTCCAATATAAATTAATTATGAAAATGTTTTTTTTTCCTTCACATCCTATGCTTGAGATAGCTGGGTAACTGATAGCGCACATCACGTTTACAAAGATCAGTTAGTGTTCTTAAACTATGGCATGTATAGCATTGATTGGCTCATACATATCTTTAACAGAAATGTCTTCTCAGAGAGTAGAGTATCCTGTCTGTATTATGGCAAATATCTTTCGTATTTAGAGATTGTGACGATGACGAGTCGACTCACTGGTTTCGCGCCAGAATAATTATTTGTTGAGGTCAAAGGAAAGCACACCGATTCATAGCGATATCCGAAACAAGTATTTGTCGAAATTGAACGAGACATTTGATGATGTAGTAGAATTACTCCAATCAGACCAAAGAATGAGACTAAATTGTCATCTTCAGAGGACGACTCTTGTTCTTCATACGGACGGCATTTTTCCAAATTGAATGTAATTACTTTTCAACTTTGGAATTATGTCCACCGGATAACTCAAAGTGAGCTTGCACATACCGAAGTATATTTGGGGTTTAATCCACAGATTCTGAAGCTGAGGACATATCCGTGACCGTCTGCTAGTATAGAGCAGTTGTAAACTACAAACACTGCGGAAGGGCAAAAATCCCTTCTTTAGCGCCATGTCTAGAACGGTGATCTCAGGTTGCGAGAACCGGATTATGATTTTTTATAAAATGCATCACACTAAAATGAGTTTGAAATATAAAGACCATCATGACAGCTTTAGTCAGTTTCATTGACAGAACATAACACCTAACCTGACCACAACTTAATTACTTAATCCTCGGGTGTACTTACAGTACAAACCCACTTGCGTCCTCTCATGACATCTTAGTTCCGTTATTTCGCCTCGACGGTTCATGATAAAATCGTGTCCATAGAGGTCACTACTTCTAGGTGTACACTACGGGTAGTCAGACAAGTAAATAAACAGCACCAGCGTTTCACTGTCCCTCTTCCATGTTTGACAAGTCCATGCCTGTATAGGAGAAAGGGGGTTCGTATGCCATCAGCCGACCCTTGGGTAAGGGAGCCATCTGCTGTGTCATCGGCTTGGCGTTAAGCCTCTTGCAGGTAAGACATTGATTAAGAACTGAACGAACTAGCACACGGGCTTGGGGGATCCAGAATTGCTCTTGCAGTGCTGCTATCAAATGTTCGCGTCCCAAATGCCTGATGAAGTGATGTAGATGACGGACAATTAGCGACGCAACAGAATGATTCCTTGGCATAATGATCTGCTGTTCTGCTCTGTGAGCAACTGCCAGCGCTTGAACTCGACCACTCACTCTCAACACGTCCTGGCCATCCAATGCCGGGTTTAACGCAGCGATCTTGCTGGAAGACCTGACTGCGCCTTGTTTCTTCAAGTCCTTAAGTTCTTGCCCATATGTCGAGCGCTGGACAATCCTTGCGATGGCCAATGTTGCAGCGTCATAATCTTCAATGGTCTGTCGACCAACGCGGACAGTATTGCGATCGCGGATAAACTGGACTAAGCGGACGAGCCAAGCTACTCTGCGTCTAAAGCGAGGCCAGTCCGAACAGCTGCTGATCAGTCTTTGTATGGGAGATTCTAAGGAACTTGATGTATCGACAGCTTCGGGAGTCGATCCTTTTTCCCTTCGCATGTCAGGGTTAGTGCTCACATCCGCACAGGGGACGTGCGTTTCCTTCTTCAGTTCCAACTGCTCCTCATGAATTTCTCCGCGTTCGTCGTTCGGCCAACAGTATACCGGTTGCCACAGAAATTCTGGTCCACGTAGCCAGCGGTGGTCAGCATTCAGTAACGACGGGCTCAAGCCTCGTGACACATCGTCAGCTGGATTCAGGACACCAGATACATGATGCCAGTCTTCCACAAGCGAGTTTTCCTTTATCTCTCCGACCTTATAGGCAACATAGGTTGGGAAGCGACGCTTCTCATTCTTCAGGTAGTGGAGTACTATTTCACTGTCAGTCCAGTAAAATGTCTTATCAATGTTTAAATCGAGTTCTTCTCGTAACATCTTATTCACGCGTGTCGACAGAACAGCTGCTTGCAACTCCAGCCTAGGGATACTCGTGAACTTAACGGGTGCACTCTTTGCTTTACCCATCACGAAAGCGCAATGTATATGATCGTCAGGGTACTCGATACGAAGGTAAGAAGAAGTACCGTAACCAACTTCAGAGGCATCGGAAAAGAAGTGCAGTTGCACTTTGCATTGAGAGATGCCAGTGTCCGGTAGGAAGTAGCATCGTGGGATGCGTAACTCTGACAAGAATGGCAGTTGGGCATTCCATGAGCGCCATCTCTCCAGGAAGTGATCATCCAGTGGGTGATCCCAGTCAACCTGGGCCTTCCACAAGTCCTGAATCAAGCTTCGAGCAGCTAACGTCACAGGTGCCGCAAACCCTAACGGATCATACAGGAAGCAGACAGTCGACAGGATATCACGTTTTGTCTCAGGGCGGTCGAGCTTTCGTATATCAAATCCCAGCTCATCAGTTTCTGCATACCAGCGGACCCCAAGGGCTCTCTCTACGGGTAATTTGTCTAGGTCAAGGTTGAGTTCAGGTTTAGCTCTCTGTTCATTCGGAAGCGCGGCTAGGACCGTCTTACTGTTCGATGAGAACTTCGTTAGGCGGAAACCGCCATGACTAAGGATGTTGGCCATATCGGAGGCCATTCAAACTGCAGATTGCTCATCATCGTTGGATGGAAGTGCATGAACAACGTAGAAATTCTTCTTCACCGCTGTAACTGCACTTGTGCTGAAGTCCCCCGCATTGTCATCCGCAACTCGCCGGAGACTGGAGTTAGCAACACAAGGAGACGACGCAGCTCCGAAGATGTGCACTTGAACATCAGGAGGGTCATCATAACTGGTCGTCCACCAAAGAAACCGCAGGGCATCTTGGTCGTCTTTCCGTACACAGATCTGATGGAACATCGCCTCTACGTCGGGAGCAATGCCAATGTTTCCTTGTCGGAACATCAGAAGAACGGCAACTAGATTATTTGTCATGTCCGGTCCGTGTACGAGGTTCTTGTTCAGTGACGTTCCTTCAAATTCTGCCGCAGCGTCGAATACTATACGCACCTTTCCGGGCTTGTTAGGAATAGTCACCGGATGGTGTGGTAGGTACCAACACGTCTTGTTCTCCTTGGTTACTTCCTCCTCTGACAGTTTGCGGGCAAAACCGTTTTTAACGTAACCGTCCATGACTTCACGATATTTATTGGCCATTTCTTCATTACCTGGCTTGGTCAGGCGACACCGCAGTGATTCTGACCGCTTATCAGCCATGACCCGATTCTTAGGGAGCCGTGGATGATCTTCTCTCCTTAACAGACCTACTTCATAATGTCCATCCGTGATGCGGGTGGTATTCGCAATTATCTTAATTGCCCTCTCCTCTTCTACTGAGAGATGCTTCTCATCCCTCCTAACAGCACCATAGTCCTCTATTCTCCAAAATCCTTCAATCTGATCGTCTGACTGACGGTCAACAGAGACAAAGTTCATAGAAGCTCCTTTTCGAGTCTTAACATCATAAGGAGCGGAAATACTCCATCCAAGCGCATACCTGCAACCATAGAGTCCTTTCTTCTTATTGTCCGGGACTCTAACTTCCTTCCCTATGTGCGCATAAGGAATGTTGTTTCCAACTAGTATGGCTACGCGCTTGATATCTACTGCTGGAAACTCAATGCCTTGTAAGTGCGGATATTGTTGTACATCAATCGCTTCCGGAAGAACTCGTTGTGATTGGTTTAGATCAGGGAGAATATAAGCTTCAGCGACATCAATATCCTCTCCCAAGCCATCTGAAGAGCTCAAAGTAAAGGATACACGCTTAGATCCCACAACGCCATCACTGTTTGTAATTGTGCTAATTCCAATCTGTTCAGGTTTCTCTTGTATACCGGGGTGTTCAGCCAACTCGCAGTCGATTAAGGTGTCAGTGCAGCCACTGTCAAGGAAGGCGTAGGTGGATACGCTGTTACCATTATCCGCAGTTATAGTTACCGGAACAACGTTCAACAATACTTGGGCCTTCGCGGTTCTAACTCCGGCCGAGGATATGGATGTCACGGGTTTATCATTTGAACTGGGCGTTGCATTTTGAACCGTACTTTCTGTCTTACCGTCAGCAGCAAGGGCGGTCACCAAGGGCTTGTCTCGCTTATCGTTAGAGCCCTTATTATTTCTTGAGTTGGAACGGCGACCGCTATTGCTGTAGTCCGTATGTAGAAGGTTCAGGTGGCGACCCGAATATTTCGAGCATGCAGGCGCTTCAGGGCAAGAACTAGAACCGTGTCCATGCCTTTCGAGGCCGCAATTAAAGCAGAATCTGCACGATGCCGCATATTGTATTCTGAATGCTACGTGGTCACACTGTTTGATGATGGAACATTGCTGAAACTTGTGTCGTTTGGATTTACAGGTTCGACAAACATCCGCACCAACAGCTCGATGTGCTCTGTCGACGTCCGTGGCGCTAATCGTAGAATTCCTTATTGGTGGGCACTGATCCTTCGTAGACTTAGAAGGACCCTTCGTTTCTTTGTTATCCCGTCTCGACGACTGCATCCCTAACACTGGGTCATTCCTAATGAACGCTTGTTTCTTCACAAATTCGGCAATGTCTTTCAGGCGAGCGATTTTTCCACGTGTAACAATCTTGTAGTTTTCATTTTGCCATTTTCCGATTAGGTGATTCGGTAGACGATTAACGATCCGTTTAAGGTTTGTTGCAACACTGGCTTTGCGTTCAACGTTCCCTTGGAGAATCCTCGTATCCGCATTTAACTTCTCACAAAAGTTCAATAGTCCAACATTGTCACCGCAACCTAGCCTAGGGCCAGAGACAAGGTCTTCTATGCACGCTTGTGTCACCCTAATTACTTGACCAAAACGTTCTTCTAAAGTTTTCATAATATCCTTAAATGAGAATCCCATGTTCCGTTTGATGACCTCTAATGCATCACCAGTCACAAACTTAGGAAGGTACTCAACACGCTGTGCATCAGTAAGCAGGTCACTGTCGAGGTGTGTCCGCACCTGTTCTCGGAAGAACGGAAACTCTGACGGGTTTCCACTGAATTGTGTAGGCTTGATTCCGTTCAGCAGTTGAATCTTCCACATGGCAGCTACGTGGTCACGTGGGGCGTGATCATCATTAACATCCTCTGATTTGACACGACTTTCATCACTAGAAGAAATTGGGGTGATATTGGTTGTATACAGCGCCGCCGGGGGAGACTTGGGCAGGTAGAAGGAGAACCGCTAAGTTTATTCCTGACTGGAGATGAGGGGAACTCATAGAATGAGTACCTCTTTAATCTGAGGAATATGACAACCGGCTGGGCTGATCACATAGCCGTTCAGGCAACTGCCAACGTGCTAACTAGGGACCTAATCATTATGGCAGTGTATCAGGTAAAAACCTATTGGTGAATTATTTCCGTCGAGAGTATTAATAATAGTTATGATAAAGCTAATGGTTATATTGGTATTATAATATAAATCACGGGAGCATCCTAAGGACGCGCGATTTCATTGGCTGCTCGGCGTGCTCGATTTTCTTATAATGTAAATTACAGGAGCATCCTAAGAACGCGCGATTTCATTGGCTGCTCAGCGTGCTCGATGTTCTTATAATGTAAATTACGGGAGCATCCTAAGAACGCGCGATTTCATTCGCTGCTCAGCGTGCTTGACTTGATTTCAGTGGTTCGCATAGCCGGGAATTAAAATCTTGAATCCGGCCTCCATGTTCACTCTGAGTCCAATGCAAAAACTTTCCAAATTGAAAATTCCTGGATTTTTGACACATCAACTGAATTCTCGCCGCATTTTTCTTCTTGTTGATAGAGTAAGGTATCGGAAATAAAAACCACTTCGTCAGTAAGACTGCTAGTGTTTCACAGAGTGTTTCAGAAGCTTCCCAAAGCCGATATTTGTTCACGGCATGCCGGACTTATTTTAGCCTGATTTTCAGACGGTACGAGGTCGTCCGCTCTTCGTACCACCTGAAAATCAGGCCCTTAATTGCATTTCCAAGGAGCGGTTATGCAAATGTTCGTCTCAAATAAATATATATATTCTGTAATGCAGGAGAGACATAATTCAATCCTGCTGTTAACTTTCTAGCAATTATCTGCCATTGTCGCTATTAAATGTGCGGTTGGAATGTCGCTGGAATGAGGTTTCCCAAACATTTATTAATCGGGTTCACACAAGAGCGTCTGAATGGGGGGGTCTACATGTCAGTTGTCAGTTAAAATTTTGGCCATTTGTCAGTTGTCAGTTAGCCCTAGTTAATCATTACTAGAGAAAATTTGCAATGTTTGACCGACAAAAAACAAATTTGTCAGTTGTCAGTTATTTTTCGGTTGTCAGTTGTCAGTAAAAAATCGTCATTTGTCAGTTGTCAGTTATTTTTAAGGCCGTTTGTCAGTAGTCAGTTAACCCCATTCAGACCCTCACACAACAACTTGATAATTCTCCCAAAGGGTAAGAGAGGATCTGGGTGAAGTCTATTATTGGTGACATGAATCTTTTGTTCACCAATAAAGCACAGTTTGAATATTAATTAACGGGCCAGGCCTTTGGCCGGCACTAGTCAGAAATCGCAAGTTTTTATCCCTTGTTTTTTGATTTTTTGAGTCGAGATTTTGCGCCGTCAACCAATCAGATTGCACCTTCTTTGAAGTTCTTTTCGCCACTGTTCCAATCAGATTGCACTGTGCTGGTCACGTGAACAATGGACAACACAGTGCTTGTTTTTCAAGATGGCGATATGAGCAGAGTTTTGACTTAGCAAAACCTTTATTCTTGCTATTATTTTGAGTAAACCAAAGGTTTCTTCAAGTGAAATGCGAAGATTTTTTTTTTTTTCTAAAGCTGAGAGGAGTTTCGCGGGTTTTGGACGGGAATTGATCACATATTCAGATCCACTCGTGACAGTCTGATACCGTGATAGATGGCTAAGATGTGATCAACACTAATAGGACTAAGAGTGAGACAACAGTTTGTAAATGTAAGTAGCTAAACTGAACATGATAACTTTTATATCAATTGACTGTGGTTGTGTTGTTATTCATTGTTATTAACCTCTCGGAAAGTATAGTAGAAATGACCCGATTTCACGTGATTTCTCAGTTCTCGATCTGACAGGGTCCTTTTAAAATATTATATGCACATGTTTATATAAATTTGGGAACGAAAATCTAGCAGGATATGGCGTGAACTCTACCCTGGGTACCAGAGGTTCTCACTTCGCAAAAGTTAGGTACTAAGCTCTTCCACCGAGGAGCGAAGCGACGCTTCGCTCCTCGACACTGTCCTTGCTTCGCGTCACGCAGTTTTTTGTTTGCCGACGATTGATACGAACGAGCTTCAAACTCCGGCTTTGGCTTCTTTTTATTTTGCTGAACTGCACAGAAGACCTTGAAATTACCGTTCAATAAATCTACCTTATTTATCCTAAAGAAAGCTTTGATTTTATATACCCTCGAAGAAGGAATTAATTTTACTTTCTTCACTTCGCCTTCTCTTTACGTTAACAATAGGAAATGGACAATCTGAAATCTACAATGAACCTACAATGTTTACCGTCTCGTTTTTCTCGGCCAATGGAAGTCGAGATACCGTGGCGCTGTAATCGTTTCGGCAGCAGAGGTTTCTCGGCGGCAATAAAGCGAGGAAAGGCAAAGAGATGAGAAACCTCTGCTCACAGGGTAGGAGGGCCACACATTTCACTGTGTATACTCGTTAGTGTTACCCTCTTTAAATAGTTATTTTCCAAGTGGTGTACATGCATGAAATCAACACACAATATTTTATTAAACATTATGGACTAGTGAAAAATTAGCAGGGGAGATCGGGGGGGGGGGGGGGGGGGGGGTCTTGTCAGTCAGCAAAAAAAAGCCTCACAAACAATGTTAATTTAAGTTAAACAAGAGCCCATCTGGGCTTTCACTCGGGCCACATGAGATTGAAGATGAAATACACTTTCATTTGAAATCCTCTTAGTAATAACCAAAGGGAAGAATTATTAGCTGAATTTAGCAGTCTTTAGGAGTGGCCGGTAGCGCGGTGACTTTCATTCTTTGCTTCCCTAGTATATATGTAATTTAATATTTTTGTTTTTCTCGTATGTTGACCTTTTAATTTAAACACTACTTATTCGTTTAACACACTGCATTTGAGCAGGCATATATTCATTGGTTTGAACCCGAGAATTAACCGTACTACCGTACTTCATGGTCCCTTTCTTTAGTAGTGGGTTGTCGGTCAGGTGATTGTAAACTCTCGTCATTTAGCACAGAAAATGTATTCTGATGAATAGGGATCGGGTTGTCATGTAAGAAAGATGGCTCTTGAACAAACTGATAAGCTTCAGTAGGTTGGGTAGTCTCGGAACACTGGAGACCTTGGTCTTTCATTGTCTTCTTTTTTGTATTCTTGATTATTTTTTTTAAGTTTGAAAGTCGGATCTCAGCTTTATTATATCCGCTTTCAACTCGCCATTTTCAACTACGTGATGACAGCATCTTGATTTCGGTCTTGTATATATTATCTTGCTGCACTAATTTGTCTTCCAAATGACTGAGTTTCGTTTTGATGTGACCAGAGTAAGAATTCATTACGCATATCAGTTAGGTCAGCCTCCATGTTACAAAGATCGACTGACGTTAAAAACTGTTCAGCTAAAGACCAAGGGCTGTTAGTATAAAAATATTTACAAAAAAACTTAAATCACTACCTTGTAAGAAGCACGAGAAATGTTGAAATAGGTGTATTATTATCTTAAGACATACCAAATTGTTCTAAAAACATCAACCAATTAATATTGACGATTTTTCCCTCAGAACAATAATGTCCACACCATCCAAGATGTGGTGACGATCAAATCAGTGAAGAAACTAGTTCATCCTCCTCTATACCTGGGCCTGGATACCAATCATTATATTCTACTCCAGGTATATCAGTCTTATACAAATGTCCTGTAATGAGCCGTGCGTTGTAACGTTTTCAAGTTATCAAACCTTTCAGAATGCAATGTACCCTGCGAGCAGAGTTTTCTCATCTCTTTGCCTTTCCTGTCGCCGAAAGAAACCTCTGCCACGAAACGATTGCTTTTCGCGTTGAGCATGCGCCACGGTATCTGGATTGCCATTGGCCGAGAAAAACGAGACGGTAAACATTGTAAATTCATTGTAGATTTCAGATTGTTCATTTCCTATTGTTGGCGAAGTGGAGAAAATAAAATATATTTCCTTCTTCGAGGGTATAAATCAAAGCTTTCTTTAGGATAAATTAAGGTAGATTTATTGAACGGTAATTTCGAGGTCTTCTGAGCAGTTAAGCAAAATAAGAAGAAGTCAAAGCCGGAGTTTGAAGACCTTTCGTATCAATAGTCGGCAAAACAAAAACTGCGCGATGACATAAATGTAACGGCTGCGAAGGATACTATGGGCTCTTGCAGAACCAGCGAAGATCGCCAAAAAGTCATGCCGGAGCGATATCAAACAGGTAAAACCGGTTTGTAACTTGTTTATCACGTGGTTTACCTCTAAGATTTTGGAGGTTGCAAGTGCGCATGTTCAACGGGAAAAGCAATCGTTTCGTTGCAGAGGTTTCTTTCGGCGACAGGAAAGGCAAAGAGATGAGAAACCTCTGCTCGCAGGGTAAATGCAATGTAATCAAAGCCTGTGTTTCTATCCCGTACCACTAAGTACTTAACTGGTATCATGACGTCATGATAGTCCTTAAAACACGAACCGTTTGACAAAGAAACGAGAGAATGAAGAACGACCTGGATTTGTGTTTTGTACAATTTACTCCATTCTCATTGACTCTAATAACATTTATTTCCACAGAGATTAGGAATGGGCTAGAAGTTGGCAATAACCAATGGCAATAACCAATGAATTGAGCTCGTGATTCCATGGGAAAGGCTTTACTGGATGGCAAAAAAAAGTCCAAACGCTGTTTCAGAAAGATCGACAAGGAGGTGGATTGATACACAATACTTGGTAGCAACTCGTGGAGCGAACCTACAAAGAAATGTAGATGATAGCCTACATGAAGGGAGAACCTAGATGTTAGACAATGGTGCCGGGTTGCCATTTAAATAATGGTGAACTCGAGGATATTTCCAATCAGAGGTTATTGTAAAGCAAGGGTATTATAATACTTGGGTTGCCTTAATGCATCTATAATTGTAGGGCATACTCGAGGGTCCAGCCGGTTGCTTTGCTCCTGTTTCTAACGTCCCCCAGCGATAAAGAACCGCCGTCCTTTCTGGCTAGGGGACTTTAGGACCACAACAACAATTAATTTCACTCTTAAAATTACATAATTATACCTTTTAATTTCACTCTTAAAATTACATAATTATACCTTATATTTTCAAGTAAAGCTGAGTTGGAGGATGAAACATGAAACCTATCTAGCCGCGACCCCCATTACACAAATAAATGAACTAATGAAGTACAAAAAAAAATGAAAAAAAGGGAGGGAGGGGAATTAAGCTATCTTAATGCCCATTTGATTGGGTTTTCTTTGTTCTCGTTGGGTATTCATAACTACTAAATTATCTATCACTTTATAGACAACCCGGTAGTGGGTTGTCTATACGTACAGTATATACATGTATAGACGTCCCCTTCAGCTAAATCAGCCCCACATCTGAGAAAACCTCATGCAAATGGTACTAAGTCAGTTATTATCTTGGTGTAAGGGTTATAAATCACTCCGAGGATCTTAGCAGGGGCGGATTTAGGGGGGTGGGGGTGGCTTGTCACCCCTCTTTAGACTCTAGATTTTTTTAAGTCCGATACAAATAAATTAACTAAAAATAATTATTGAAAAACTAATCGTATTGCGGTAAAAATAAATAACCGGTATTTATGTAATGGTTGCATTATTCTGACCTTCATAGATTAAAGCCATGCATTATAATTTTTTTATTACATCCCGGAAAAAAATGTATTCAAACTGGCGCTATGTTGCAGCCACTCCCCCCCCCCCCCCCCCCCCCCCCTCCCCCCAAAAAAAATCATAGATCCGCCCCTGCTTAGCGATGTAGATACGTTGGCCCAGGGCAAGGGCGCCCTCGGAATCTATATCACTAAGATCGTCGGAGAGAGTTTTATTCCTTACATAGTCGTTGACTCAGTTTCCTTTGTTCTCTAACGGTCTTTATCTAAGTTATCAACCCAACAATTGAATCTCCAGGTTGATAAGTAGGTTATGAACCTCATTAATAAATTCATGAGATTGATAACCTGGAGATTCAATTTTTTTAGGAAACTTCACCACCGAGTCAGTATAAGACGATTATATACCGCTACCTCGGCGGTCAGTCTACGAGATTTATCAATCCTCGGCTTCGCCTCGGGTTGATACTCGGGTTGATTAATCTCGTACACACCTCGGTAGCATAGGAGGGTCTGAATGGGGGGGTCTACATGTCAGTTGTCAGTTAAATTTTTGGCCATTTGTCAGTTGTCAGTTAGCTCTAGTTAATCATTGCTAGAGAAAATTTACAATGTTTGACCCACAAACACCAAATTTGTCAGTTGTCAGTTATTTTTCGGTTGTCAGTTGTCAGTAAAAAAGTCGTCATTTGTCAGTTGTCAGTTATTTTTAAGGCCGTTTGTCAGTAGTCAGTTAACCCCATTCAGACCCTCGCATAGTAACCTTTAGTTACAAACATTATTTTACAAAATTTATGATGATAACCTGAATGAAAGAACATGAGAATGATAAGTAGTAATGATAGTTACTTCATGGTAGTAATTTATGATAGTAATAATCAATGATACTATTTAATAAATAAGGTGATAATGATGTGGTATACACTGTAGTTAAGCGTCAGTATATAGGTCAGTTTGTAAATAAGTAAAGATATAAAGTCTATCCTCAGTATGTAGAAGCAACAGGATGGACCCTCAAACTCGTTTTTGATATATTAACTTAATATCGCAAAAAATATTTCTCGGATCACGTTGCCGTTAGTCGCTCATTTGAATTTATTCTTTTAAATTTAGATATCTCTACGTTATTTATTAAACCGGTGTTGTGTTCAAGTATGTATTAGTATAGGTAATCAAATGAGGACGAGTGAAATTAAGGATAAATATACAGTATTCAAGTAAAATAATGAAAATACTTCCAATCAAGCATCGAAGGAGGGGGGTTTAACTGTTTTAACCCACCAATCGAACACTGATTCCATGCATGCGTAGTACCATGACGTAGCCCCTTTAAAAGAAAATTAAGGATTTATAGAAAAAGAAATCAAATGAGGTTTGAACCTGCAAAAGTAAATAATTCATGGATACTACACTACTAACACTAACCCTTAACATGACAACCAATAGGTTCTGTACAGAGTTAATCTAGGATTAACACTAATCGGGCTTTGAACAACCCGGCCCAGGTGGCCATCTTGGATTCAAAGCGAGGCAATCCTTTGTTTTTGCCAGGTTAGCCTCGTTTTGACTATCCCTTACTGCGAGGCTAACCTGGCAAAAACAAAGGATTGCCTCGCTTTGAATTCAAGATGGCCACCAGGTGAAAAGAGTGAATTAGAGCACGAGAAATTTCGTTTTTGTATCACAGCACGTACCAAATTAAATTATAATTAGTGTATACATTAATTTTGTTCTCAGATTGCTAACTGAAGTATTCTCAGTTGGGTTCAGCCCAAATTCTAAAATTTAGAACAACGGCTTCAACCATTTAGCATATGTGAACCGGTGTTACCAAGAGATCTCAAATCTTCGGTTAAAACTTAATCAATATTTGAATTGACCTGTCCCTGGCATTGAAAAGCGGGACTAATGGCTTCTAATTGCTGACCATTGTGTTTTCTTTGTGCTGGACGTGTGATTGTTTTTCCTTGGTATGTGTGACGCGACGTACAATATGGGGAAGTTTGCACTAAATTGAGCCGCCACACAATATAGATTTTTTAGCGAAAAATCGAACTTGAAGACTGAATTTCTCTTCATAGACGCGCAACACAGAAAAATAAAATATCAGAACTCTTTCTTTCGAATACATCGATCTTTGTATAGATGTTGGGTTGCTTTTAGGGTTCAGTTCGATTTCCCTTTAAGTAGGAGGCCTAGGAAAGCACCTCCCAAACTGGGCCTGCATACTCAATAATTGGTCTTACTACTATTGTTTCGGTATTGTGTTAATTCTATTGTAATTTGACAGCAATTCATGTGTTGCCTACATGAAGGGACCACCAATATATGGCTACAATGCAAGCTCTTTCGTAAAGTAGCCTGCCTTCCTTAACTGGCGAATGATATAGAGCCGTTTAGTAGCTTTCTTGATTATGCAGTCACAGTGAGTGTACCAAGTTAGGTCGCTACTAAAGTTAACACCTAGAAGAATAAAAGACTGTACAGATTCGATAGAATTGTCACCAATAAACAATGGCGTCTGGATTGGAAGGCGATATTGTAAGGTATTAAATAACATTTCTTTACATTTCTTCGGATAAAGGGGCATGCCTCTTGCACTAGCGAACTGCATGGTGAATGTTATCCACAATATAAAGCAAAACACTAGGCGAGCATCGCGGAATTACCTCAATAACATGCAGATACTTTTTAGGTCATCTACGCGTATTTAATTCTAAAGTTCCATTATCAACTAGGGAGTTAACTAAGATCGTAAATAGTATCGGGCCTAATTTTGTGCCTTGTGGTCATGATTCCTCCATTCATTGGCTTGAACTCAGATATTATACTATTTATCCGGACACATTGTGAATGCTTCGTTAGGAAGGATCTTATCCATCTAACGAGAGCCGGGTGAATATCAAGTTTGTCCATCTCTGCACACAGTACATTGTGGTCCACCAAGTCGAAACCTTTGCTGAAATGGTGTCCCAAAATATGTTGTCCTGCCTGCAACATACTCGCGAATGAGGCCAAAGTTTCCGTTTATATATTTGTTTCATATTTAGATAAATTCAAAATTGGCGTTTTTCACCAAACCAAATAGTCACAATTAACCTTCATCCAGTGATATACTCCGTATTGTCATATATAAACATTTTAGGTGCATGTATGCCGCGGGATAGGGTATGGTTTTCGATGTGCCGTACCCTTAAATAGGGTCTCATATTTCGTATTATCATCCTAAAATAAAATATCCGATTCTTAAATAGGGTACGGTTTTTGCTTTCCCTTATAAACTCTTGATTTCCAATATCGTGCATTTGCTAAACGCCCGCTAAACGTAACAATTTCAATAAACGTAAATCATCGCATATAGTATTTATTTAATCATTACGACCAGTATAGCTAAATCATAGTTAAAGTGCATATAAGCCCAACCAGAAATCATTTATTTGGGCGCAGTAAAGTGTCCTAAATCTTGTTCAACCATTTTTGGGCGATTTATCGTCGTAGTATTGCTATAGCGATGTTTCGTGATGATAAACATTGCAATTGTTATGCTAATGTACCAACCATGATCTGTAAAGCCCGCTTTGTGTTAGGAACTAATGGATCTCTGGTTGGCACATTAATCAGTGACAATAGATGACGACACATGAAACATCGCTATAAAAAAAAAACATTACAAATCCTTGTACATGACGTCATTTAAGGGTGTTATGGTAATGAGTTGAAATGAATTGAGTTATAACATTGAATTTCTTCATTTATACAGTTGTTTTACAGGTGTCAGACGTTTGATACTTCCAATCTTAGAGAATGATCTTTAGTTCTTTTAGTGTTAGGAACCAATGGATCTCTGGTTGGCACATTAATCAGTGACAATAGATGACGACACATGAAACATCGCTATAAAAAAAAACATTACAAATCCTTGTACTGACGTCATTTAAGGGTGTTATGCTAATGAGTTGAAAATGAATTGAGTTATAACATTGAATTTCTTCATTTATACAGTTGTTTTTCAGGTGTCAGACATTTGATACTTCCAATCTTAGAGAATAATCTTTAGTTCTTTTAGTGTTAGGAACCAATGGATCTCTGGTTGGCACATTAATGACAATAGATGACGACACATGAAACATCGCTATAAAAAGCATTACAAATGAGTTGAAAATGAATTGAGTTATAACATTGAATTTATTCATTTATACAGTTGTTATTCAGGTGCCAGACATTTGATACTTACAATCTTAGAGAATGATCTTTTAATAAGTGGAGCTGACAAAAACAGAGCCAAAGAAACTATAATTACTAGTTATCACTTAAATTACGTCATTCAAATTTGATCCTTAATAAACGAAATTGGCAGACTATAATTAATATTTTCCTATGTCGCTCAATTTGTTTCCCAGTTTGACTTTTAAATCAAAGATAACTGGCTAGGGCTTATAGGCACTTTAATAGAGTAGAATGGTTATGAAACCCAGCAACCTTCTTCGTTATATGTCTTTGTTGGCCTTTATCAATCGTCACCGTGCACAAGACACAATAGATATTGGAATATGTTAATCAATCAGCCAATAGAAACGTTTGGGCTCAGTCATTCAGGGGACGCTAATAAGCTATGACCGTGCACAATCTTGTGTCTTACCCCCTTCCAACCTAAATTGCAGCACCTTTGTTAGCCCCTTCGAAGTTTGCCGGGTTTCCTAACCATTCCCCTCTATTAACCATGGCTAAAACAATTAAATTATCAGTATTCACTTACCCCTTAAATAGGGTCTCAGGTCTAGGCCTTGGAAAGGGTACCAAGTTTCCCATTTTTCACCCTTTAGGGTCAGGGTTTCGATATCTGCGGCACACCCCTATCCTAAATTTCCTTTTTGTAAGAGATTGGCGAACATAATATTTTGTGGTAACATTTATATCTCCTTTGCTGTAGAAGTTCCATGCCATCGATTCAGTTATTGAAACTCGTTTAACAAAGCTCATAGATTAGTTAATCGATAATAACAGCATTTAAATTATATATATCTTCTCGTTTTGAAGATGTTCGCTTTTTAAACAAAACTAAGTGGTCGAAAGAAGCACTTATATCTCCAAAATATTATATCTCTTGGAATTCTGTTTTTGTTTCGTATTCTTCAATAGAAACAAATACACGGTCTAAAACAATCTCAATGATCGACCAAAAACTTCCCGCTAAAAACTTCACAATACTGCGGGCCACCTTAAATGGGGAAAACTGACTTAGTTGAGAATGTGTTATTTGATCCTAAGTTGTGGTTAAAAGAGAATTCATAAGCAGTGAATCCCTCGATCTTCCGTAGATTACTTTAAAAGCAATTTCATGAAACGTTTTTAATAGACAGAACATAAGAGAAAACAGACAAGAATGTAGTTTTTACTGAGGCCTCATCATTGCTTCTCTTATTAATTCTTGACATTATTCACAATCAGTAAACTTTCTTAAATTTATAGTATATAAGAAACACAATTTTAAAAAATTAGCAACGTGGGTAGAACGACAAAAAAGGCTTTGTTAAAGCTCACAATGAGCTTATGTCATGAAACAACAAATTTACAGGGGAAAAATCCGGACCAAGTTCATAACTATGGTTATGAGATTGTGCTGTAGAGCATTCGTGCGTGGTAATTCCCCTGTCCTTCCATATATAGATAATGCTAAAAACCAGTAGATGCTTTTTCAATTCAAACGACAGAAAAATATACAAATAAACTAAAAGGCTCACGTTATTTATATTAGTTTTCATATAAAGTAAACAAAAATATATGAAGCCTGTGAAGCCGAGATGCAGTAAGGCGTTTACATAAGACAAATGGAAAAAACCGTTCGGGTCACGGCATAAAAGTTTTTTTTAGAGAAATGACAATTTGTTTTTTTTAGATTTCAGGCCCCTGTATCAAAGCAAAGATTCTGGTTCTCTTGGTAAGAGCTGTTAATAATTAAAAAAATTATCCAGTGATTACCCTCACTCCAAGGATACCTCGATCGGGCTTTGAACAATTGAGCCCAGATGTTTACACAAACCAAATGTCATAGTAACTTAATAGAAACGGTTAAAGGAATGGTAGACTGAAGTAAACAGTTCTGATATAGTCCCCTAGCGAATAAACATTTATTTAACGCTAATCAATATTTCTACTTCCTAGAATGTCTGAATTTCTACGAGCAGGCGAGTATCTCGTTTTATGGGTATTGTCACCGCCACACCTTCTACATCGTTTCTCGAGTGCTGGTTTGTTAAGTCTTATGGAGGAATCTGAACCCGGTTGAAGACTAAAGAGTCTATTAATGTTTTCTTTATTTATGAGCGGGACTAACGGCTTCTAATCGCGGATTGTTTTTCCTTTGTATGTGTGACGTACAATATGGGGAAGTTTGCACTGAATTGAGCCGCCACACAATATAGATTTTTTAGCGAAAAATCGAACTTGAAGACTAATTTTCTCTTCATAGACGCGCAACACAGAAAAATAAAATATCAGAACTTTTTCTTTCGAATACATCGATCTTTGTATAGATGTTGGGTTGATTTTAGGGTTCAGTTCGATTTCCCTTTAAGTAGGAGGCCTAGGAAAGCACCGCCCAAACTGGGGCTGCATACTCAATAATTGGTCTTACTACTATTGTTTTGTATTGTGTTAATTCTATTGTAATTTGATAGCAATTCATGTGTTGGTACATGAAGGGGCCACCAATATATGGCTACAATGCAAGCTCTTTCGTAAAGTAGCCTGCCTTCCTTAACTGGCGAATGATATAGAGCCGTTTAGTAGCTTTCTTGATTATGCAGTCACAGTGAGTGTACCAAGTTAGGTTGCTACTAAAGTTAACACCTATAAGAATAAAAGACTGTACAGATTCGATAGAATTGTCACCAATAAACAATCGCGTCTGGACTGGAAGGCGATATCGTAAGGTATTAAATAGCATTTCTTCGGATAAAGGGGCATGCCTCTTGCACTAGCGAACTGGTGAATGTCATCCACAATATAAAGCATAACACTAGGCGAGCATCGCGGAATTACCTCAATAACAGATACTTTTTAGGTCATCTACACATATTTAATTTAATTCTAAAGTTCCATTATCAACTAGGGAGTTAACTAAGATCGTAAATAGTATCGGGCCTAATTTTGTGCCTTGTGGTCATGATTCCTCCATTCATTGGCTTGAACTCAGTTATTGTATTATTTATCCGGACACATTGTGAATGCTTCGTTAGGAAGGATCTTATCCATCCAACGACGAGGGCCGGGTGAATATCAAGCTTGTCCATCTCTGCACACAGCGCATTGTGGTCTACCAAATCGAAACCTTTGCTGAAATGGTGTCCCAAAATATGTTTTCCTGCAACATACTCGCGAATGAGGCCAAAGTTTTCGTTTATATTTTTTTTTTATATTAGATAAATTCAAAATTGGCGTTTTTCATCAAACCAAATATTCACAATTAACCTTCATCTAGTGATATATATACTCCGTATTCTTATATATGGGGAAAACTGACTTAGTTGAGAATGTGTTATTTGATCCTAAATTGTGGTTAGAAGAGAATTCGTAAGCAGTGAATCCCTTGATTTTCCGTACATTACTTTAAAATCAATTTCATGAAACGTTGTTTATAATAGACAGAACATAAGAGAAAACACACAAGAATGTAGTTTTTACTGAGGCCTCATCATTGCTTCTCTTATTAATTCTTACCATTATTCACAATCAGTAAACTTTCTTCAATTTATAGTATATAAGAAAAACAATAAAAAAAAATTGTAACGAGGGCAGAACGACAAAAAAAGCTTTGTTAAAGCTCACAATGAGCTTATGTCATGAAACAACAAATTTATGGGGGAAAATCCGAACGAAGTTCATAACTATGGTTATGAGATTGTGCTGTAGAGCATTCGTGCGTGGTAATTCCCCTGTCCTTCCATATATAGATAATGCTAAAAACCAGTAGATGCTTTTTCAATTCAAACGATAGAAAAATATACAAATAAACTAAAAGGCTCCCATTATTTATATTAGTTTTCATATAAAGTAAACAAAAATATATGAAGCCTGTGAAGCCGAGATGCAGTAAGGCGTTTACATAAGACAAATGGGAAAAAACCGTTCGGGTCACGGCATAAAAAATTTTTTTAGAGAAATGATAATTTGTTTTTTTTAGATTTCAGGCCCTTGCCTGATCAAAGCAAAGATTCTGGTTCTCTTAGTAAGAGCTGTTAATAATTTAAAAATAAATCCAGTGATTACCCTCACTCCTAGGATACCTCGGTCGGGCTTTGAACAATTGAGCCCAGATCTTTACACAAACTAAATGTCATAGTAACTTAATAGAAACGGTTAAAGGAATGGTAGACTGAAGTAAACAGTTCTGATATAGTCCCCTAGCGAGTAAACATTTATTTAACGCTAATCAATATTTCTACTTCCTAGAATGTCTGAATTTCTACAAGCAGGCGAGTATCTCGTTTTGTGGGTATTGTCACCGCCACACCTTCTACATCGTTTCTCGAGTGCTGGTTTGTTAAGTCTTATGGAGGAATCTGAACCCGGTTGAAGACTATAAAGAGTCTATTAATGGGGTCTTTATTTATGAGCGGGACTAACGGCTTCCAATCGCGGATTGTTTTTCCTTGGTATGTGTGACGTACAATATGGGGAAGTTTCCACTGAATTGAGCCGCCACACAATATACTAGATTTTTCAGCGAAAAATCGAACTTGACTGGGACTAATTTTCTCTTCATAGACGCGCAACACAAAAAAATAAAATATCAGAACTTTTTATTTCGAATACATCGATCTTTGTATAGATTTTGGGTTGATTTTAGGGTTCAGTTCGATTCCCCTTTAATAGGAGGCCTAGGGAAGCACTGCCCAAACTGGGGCTGCATACTCAATAATTGGTCTTTAACACTACGCAAACTGCAAAATATGGCTACAATGCGAGCTCTTTCGTAAAGTAGCCTGGCTTCCGTAACTGGCGAATGATATAGAGCCGTTTAGCAGCTTTCTTGATTATGCATGCAGTCACAGTGAGTGTACCAAGTTAGGTCGCTACTCAAGCTAACACCTAGAAGTTTAAAAGACTGTACAGATTCGATAGAATTGTTACCGGCAATAAACAATGGCGTCTGGATTGGAAGGCGATATTGTAAGGTATTAAATAGCATTTCTTTACATTTCTTCGGATTAAGGCGCATGCCTCTTGCACTAGAGAACTGGTGAATGTCATCCACAATATAAAGCATAACACTAGGCGAGCATCGCAGAATTACCTCAATAACAGATACTTTTTAGGTCATCTACGTATTTAATTCTAAAGTTCCATTATCAATTAGGGAGTTAACTAGCATCGTAAATAGCATCGGGCCTAATTTTATGCCTTAGCTTGTGGTCATGATACCTCAGTTATTGTATTATTTATCCGGACACATTGTGAATGCTTCGTTAGGAAGGATCTTATCCATCCAACGACGAGGGCCGGGTGAATATCAAGCTTGTCCATCTCTGCACACAGCGCATTGTGGTCTACCAAATCGAAACCTTTGCTGAAATGGTGTTCCAATATATGTTTTCCTGCAACATACTCGCGAATGAGGCCAAAGTTTTCGTTTATATATTTTTTCATATTTAGATAAATTCAAAATTGGCGTTTTTCATCAAAACAAATATTCACAATTAACCTTCATCCAGTGATATACTCCGTATTCTCATATATGGGGAAAACTGACTTAGTTGAGAATGTGTTATTTGATTCTAAGTTGTGGTTAGAAGAGAATTCGTAAGCAGTGAATCCCTTGATCTTCCGTACATTACTTTAAAAGCAATTTCATGAAACGTTGTTTTTAATAGACAGAACATAAGAGAAAACACACAATCTTGAATGTAGTTTTTAGACCTCATCATTGCTTCTCTTATTAATTCTTACCATTATTAACAATCAGTAAACTTTCTTAAATTTATAGTATATAAGAAAAACAATAAAAAGATTTAGCAACGAGGACAGAACGACAAAAAAAAGCTTTGTTAAAGCTCACAATGAGCTTATGTCATGAAACAACAAATTTACAGGAAAAAATACGAACGAATTTCATAACTATGGTTATGAGATTGTGCTGTAGAGCATTCGTGCGTGGTAAACCTCCTGTCCTTCCATGTATAGATAACACTAAAAACCAGTAGAAGCTTTTTCAAACGACAGAAAATATACAAATAAACTAAAAGGCTCACGTTATTTATATTAGTTTTCATATAAAGTAAACAAAAATGTATGAATCCGAGATGCATATAAGAAGGCGTTTACATAAGAGAAATGGGAAAGACCGTTCTTGTCGCGGCATAAAAGGTTTTTTTAGAGAATTGAGAATTTGTTTTTAGATTTCAGGCCCCTGTATCAAACCGAAGATTCTGGATTCTAAGTAAGAGATGTTAATAATTAAAAAATCAATCCAGTGATTATCATTACTTCTAGGATACCTAAATCGGGCTTTGAACAATTGAGCCCAGATGTTTACACAAACCAAATGTCATAGTAACTTAATAGAAACGGTAAAGGAATGGTATACTGAAGTAAACAGTTCTGATATAGTCCCCTAGCGAGAGTAAACATTTATTTAACGCTAATCAATATTTCTACTTTCTAGAATATCTGAATTTCTACGAGCAGGCGAGCATCTTGTTTTTACAGCGATCGAGCACGAGCAATTAAATGCCGCTAGCACCGAGCATTCCAGCCCACAATAGTTTTACGAGCATCTGAGCCAAGGCTAAAAACGACTTTGACATTTTGGCAGCCCATTCGCAAGTCCTACAAAAAGCCTACGAATTTGTTAACATTTATTGTCATCTTGACATGCGCAGACAAACGTTAGCCCAAGAATCCCGGTTGGGGGTGGGGTGGGGTATGTTATACGGGTATGAGTGCCGCCCAGTTCGAAATAGGGTCTTAAATTTCGTAATTTTAGTCTGGAATTGGGTATGATTTTGACATGGGAGTATAGGAGGCCACACATGTCCATTGATTTACTCTTCAAAATAAACAAAGAAAGAAACCACGTTGAAATTAAAATGTCATTGGATTAGATAACGTGATTTTTGCACGGCTACAGATTTTCGGGGTCAGGTCTGAAAAATGGAAATCATATAAAATTATGTTGGTCTGAAATAGGGTTAGGGTTTTGAGACACGGGCGGCACAGGTCAACCCCCATCCAAAATCCCACCCCCCGCGCCAAGAACGCAGTACGATTATGCTTTTATTTTCGTATGATTTCTTAAGACTGACATTTCATCGTTAACAAACGTTCCTTGAAGGCTATGGTATTGTATTCCAGCACTTTCTTCTATAGAGTTAGCAGTCGGTAACTCGTCGATGTCTGTAACATTTGGACATCCCTTATATTTGTTTTAATGTTGAATGTGTTTGCCCCAAAAGCAAATAAAAGCTTATCTAGGGGGCTCACATTACAATCCCTTAAACTTGACATTCAAGATTTGGATTTAAATCACGTGACATTGGTTGCTGATAGCATATCGGTACTACTAAAGAAAGCAGCTCTCTTTTGGGGATTCACAACTCCTAGGGGCTCGAGGGAGCAAAGAGATTTTTTAACTGGCTCAGAGAAGGCGAAAGTAAATCGGAAGACTGGTCAAGATGATGTTTTCCGTCTTTAAAATTGTTCTTTTCGCGTTGTTTCTTACAGCAACTTTTGCTGTCCAAGGTAAGTATCGTTTTACCAAAAAATAGGATTTCAATTAAGAAACAGCTAGATGGGAAACTTTTTTCAAGCTTTTCGCCTGGTGTTTGAAAAGTCGTTTTTCAAAATAATATCGCTCCCGTTATTGTTAAGTTAATGAGGTGTACTCTGTTGCAGTTTATGTAATAATATTTTCGCCTGGCTAGTAGTGCAAGTATATTAATTTAAAGAGATTTGTGCTTGAATTGAAATGATAACGAATATTTCTGTGGAAAAACCAAAACCGGAGAACTCGAGGAAATTAATTAATACTGCATGAGAGTGAGATACCAACATATTGAAATCACAAGTCGTAATGCGTTCGGAAATGAAATCGAAACGTGGCCAATGCAAAAAGGCAAAGCGCTTCCATATGCCCTGTCCCAATGTTCAAATCCCCGAGGATTTTCTTCATTTTCTCAAGCTTTTCTCCCTTAAAGTGCTACTACGATCAAATTACACTTTTCCTGTTTGCTTCAGATCGGCCTGAGGAAAAGTACTGTACCAAACCCGAAATCGGATCCCGAACCCGAAATGATCACCAAATTCGAAATGATCCGCAAATCCGAAATGATCCCCGAAACTGTTCAAGTCGAGCCTGAAATGATCCCCGATCTGAAATGATCCCCAATCAGTATCCGAAACGATCCCGCAATAAAATATAGAATGAACTAAATGATTTTGGACTTTCGGAAGAGCAAAACTTTCGCTAAACGTTTAAAAAGAAAGAAATCTCAAAAGTAAAAACGTTTACTGGTTTTTACTAATAGGACAAACCAACACCAACAAATAACCACGTGACGTCATCGATCACGTGACCCTAGCGAAAATCGCCTAGCCATACTAATTCACGATAGTCACTAGCCATTTTAGTACTGCTGCTTTGCTTTTAATTTCTTTTGTCGAATTCCTAATCGGTCGACTGCATGGTCTGCCTGGAATTGGAACCAGTAGCACAAAGTGACAATCATGACTCAGTAAGAAAATCACGTCCCTATCGATGGAATTGTTATCACGTAAGCACATTTGATGATCAGACCTGAATTATCTTCCCAGCGGTCATGTAAAGTTACAAATCGCAAAATAGAGACAAAAGTCAGGCGCGGATCCAGACCGTTTCCACTATTTTACGGAAAACGGTCAGATTGTGTCTAATTGTTCATTTTGTCCATTTTTGCTCTTGATTTAGGTTGATTGTCGAGGAAATATTGCATCGAAAACGCTGGAAATAGCGTTTAAGTACTTGTAAATTTCAAAATTTCCTTCGTTTAGCTCGGAAAACGGTCAGTTTTTTCCTTAGATCCGCGCCTGAACGAAAGTTTATACAAAGTTTTTTGTGCTCAGTCTATAGGCAGTTTGAGAGAAATGTATTGTTGACAGACCTTTGCTGGGTTGGTTATTACTCAAGTTTTAGTTACGCCCAATAAAAATACATATGACCTTTTTCTTCTGGTCAATTGAGCATGCGTTTCTCATTCATCATTGACACTTTGCTATAGAACTATTTCACCTTTGGTCGCAGCACGTGTTATTCGATTGCTTTCTTCTGCGTATTTTTATGCTTTTTGCTTGGACGTGATGAGGCGGCCATATGTAGATTCCCGGACTGACTTAGTAGAGTTTTCTTTCGTTTTACTTGTTCCTGTTCTTGTTATATACAAATTTTGAAGACATCATATAAATAAAACATTTCATAAAAATGTGATGGGTACTCACCAATGACGTTGCACGGTTTTATTGAAAGCTGCTGCCAATAGGCCCTTTACAGGACCTGGTCACGTGACCTTTATGCCTGTCAATTAAAAAAATTGGCGCTAGAACAACATGAATGCCAGAAATGGAAAGAGCAAGCCAGAATTAGTAAAAACCCAAGTTTCAGGTGACTTGTTCTGGCTGTTTTGCTGTTTATCCCAAGCGGAGTGATTTCCGCTATCGTCACATGATCCGATGACGTCACGTGGTTTGATTGACAAGGGTTGTTTGTTGTTTGCTAGTGTTGGTTTGTCCTATTAGAAAACACTAGTAAACATTCTTACTTTAGAGCTTTATTTCTTTTAGCAAGAAGTTTAGCGAAAATGTTGCTCTTCCGAAAGCCCAAAATCCTTTAGTCCATTCCCAGTTTTATTGCGGGATCTTTTCGGGTACTGATCGGGGATCATTTCGGGTCGGGGATCATTTCAGGTGCGGCTTGAACAGCTTCGGGTATCATTTCGGTTCGGGGATCATTTCGGGTTCGGGATCATTTCGGGTTTGGTACAACACTAAACTGACCTACCATTTCGAATTTTTAGTCAAAATTCCTTCGGGACGTCCGACTATTTTAGCCTTAACTCTTTTTCGTCCGATCGTGTGTGAGCTCAATTGGTGAAATCCTGAGTGCTAACTCAACCCTCCCCCCTCAGTTCAAGTTTGGCTAGCCCGGGGTAGTTAAATACTGCTGACTTTTTAAGCCGAGGGCTCAAACTTTCTCCACAATGCCATTCGCGTGAATTCTACGAACTGGTCGACGGTAGGTATTGCAACTTCTGTAGGGTTTCCAATGAAATGTGCTCTAATTTTGGAGGAAAATGCCACTGTCAGAGAGCTTGATGACATCATTAAGTCTGAGGACGGCTGAAAATTACTTGGTTTGCTTTTAGTAGGCCTTGTGAGGGGATTTCACAGGGTTTTTCCGTTGTGTTTGTGCTTTCAGACACAGGAAAAAATTCTTCAATGAAATCCTTGAAATCCTGCAGTTGGCTGTCTTTTACCCCTGCTCAACCTATTAGGATGTGTTTTTGTCACTTTAAAGCAACGGCTTGAGTCCAAATCACCGCTCTTGGCTGTATGGGTAAAAAAAAACCTACCGGAGTCCCAGAGGGGGGGAACCCTTGTAGATATTTTGTCCATTACCCAGCATGCAATCGGAGGTGGGAGCAGGAAAATGTGGTCGAGTGAAATGCAGTGCAAACATCGGCGTGGTTCACCGTCGCTTGGTGTGTTTTGTGAAAACAAACCTGCTGGTTGGAAAGATTAAACAAGGTACTGTAACGACTGAGTGGTTATTTTGTGTTTGCTCTTGATTTCAAGTGCGAATGGGAAGGTTTTTTTGAGCCGATTTTCAGCTCCTCGAAATTCGCCAAAACAAATGGGCTTTTCTCCATAGTGAAAGAGTCAAGCGATCCCTGTTATAGCTCTGACTTTGAAGCCATACATCCCTTCGCATAATATCGCAACATCGTCTTTCCAGCATGTCTAGACGTGATGCAATAATTTTTCTAGTAACGGACTCATGCGTCTCCTATTTACAGGCTCGGACGGTAAAGAGTTAAGGAACCATTCATGAATTATACGTAGGGGTGGGCTGGAGGAAAATTAAACAATACCAACAAACATCCCCCCCCCCCCCCACGAACTTTGAATCTTTTGTTTAGCGGTCTAGGCGTCTTTTCGTGACATCATCTAAGCAACAGACATTGCACGCGACGGCATTTTATAAGGTTCAAAAAATCTCTCAGGGACGGCGGAGCAAAATTTCAAGTGGGGGTGGGGGCTAAAATTGATCATTGAGCCGGTATGACCAAACTATAGTCTTAAATTGACTGAGAACGTTTCTATATAATATGACTCATTCCTTCTGAATACCGGATAAAGTAGCCACGGTTAAAATAATCAGACAACCAGTAGGAATTTTCACTTAAGATTTTGAATCGTAATTATTTAGTACATTTACTTTTCGAAGCTGAAGAAAACAGGGGAAGTGTAATTTGACACCGTGGTAGCACTTAAGCCAGAAATCATTCAGCTGCACTAATTGTTTTTGTTGATTTACATTTTGGGCGTAGATAGGTATACCTGACATGATCAGTAACCATATGGACAATCAACTATTGAGCTGAATAAATTTATCAATTCTGAAAAAGACAATGTTGAAATAGTTATCTTGTAACATCACTATTTTTCTATTACAAGGGAGTGTGGTCAAATCTGGAAAAGTTCAATTCAACAGAACTTCAGACAGCCCTTACGCTTGTCGTGACGTTATCTACCCCTCAAGATTGAGTCGACCAGAAGATATTAGAGTCCAGGTCTCCCTCAGTCATGGAAGTCGCTTTACCAAAGTCCATGATCCAGGGGTGTTATGGGTAAAGGAAGTGACGTCACAGGGCTTTAAGATTTGTGTTCGAGAAGCGGGAATCGGATCTAACGGCAGTGCTGTTGTTAACTGGATGGCATTTCAAGGAAGCTACAGCGGTCTAGAGCAGGGTTACGTTGACTTTGATGACTGGACTGTCGGCACACAATGTAAAAGAGTGCAGCCTAACGGGGTATGTACATTTATTTTTCATTTTTTGTACATTTATTCTGTTTTACCATTCGAAGGTGGACGGAGAACCTCAACAGGCTTAAAGCCCTTTTATGGAGGGTTCCGAGGGCCTACGATTTATCGTCCTTATCTGAGAAGACGTGAAGGTCTAACCGTTTACTGTTGGATTGTGTAAAGGCCGCACCTTCTACTCAGTTATTTTAAGAGCCTGAGTGTTGGTCCGGCCGGGGTTTGAACCCGCGACCTCCCGCTCAACAGACCTTAACCACAGACTGAGCTAACCGTGACTGATGCGCTTTTTAATTGAAATACAAATGTTGTGGTTTTAATTATGTTTGGCTGAACGTAGAATACGGGCACACCGTGAGATCGATGTCACCCACTGGTAGTATATTAAGAATATTAAATTCACCAGACTTTCAGCTGCAACCACAATCCATTTCGGTCTCGTCGAATGTCGTTTGCCATTTTCCGGGACAACCTTTCTGAAATAGCTGTATGTACGGCAATGTAATAAGATACCTACATTTGCAAATACTGTGCTCTCTGCAGCACCTAATTTATAAGGAAATTATATCTATACTTCGTACAATTATATATAATGTATACTCGTAATTTTAATTATTAGATGCCGTAGTATCAGTTTGCTAGTGTGCAATATAATTTGTAATTCATTATATGTAAATAGTCTTCTATTTTATCATTTTCAATTTTTTGGAATAACACATGCAGTTGTGTAAATAACTTTTTAGCAGATTTTATCATATTTTACCTTACACTATTAATTATCTTATTTATTTTACAGTATTTCGTTATAGTGCCCTCTATTAGTAGGGGGATTCTATGATTCGACACTTAAATAAAGTTGTTGTTATTATTATTATTATACCATTACGATAGCATGGGATATGATGTGATACGATACGATAAGATTAGTGTGATACGATGGGATGGGATGGGTTGAGATGGGATGGGATGCGATGCGGTACGATAAGATGGGATGAGATTAGCCTCCTTTGCAGGCGTCCTTAGTGTTGGTCCTAAACTCCGTCGAGTTTAAGGACGCCTGCAAAGGAGATTAGGATGAGATGGGATGGGATGGGATGGGATGGGATGGGATGGGATGAGATGTGATAGCCGGATAGGGTACGATATGATTGGTTAGTACCTCCATTATAAGACATGACATGATATGATATGATCTGGTAAGATATAGGGGTATAGAATGGTCAAATCCGAGAGACGCAGAGACCCTTGTTTCAAAATCCGAGCCAGAGACTTACTTCTCTAAGGGGTATAGAATGTTCAAATCCGAGACTCGCCGAGATGCCGACTCCTTGTTTCAAAATCCAAGACTCTTTTTTGAAACGTCGAGATTTCGGGACTTGCTTGAATTTTTCCGAGATATGATGTGATGTGATGTGGTATGATGTAATCTGATGTGATATGATGTGATGTGGTATGACAGTCGAATTAGCATAATATCATAAGTGAATATCAAAGACATTTATAACGTGACTAGTGAACCAAATATCAAATCCAATGAAATTATATTGTAAATAATTATCTTGTGACAAATATGTGCATACTTTACTAGTATACAGTTCATTGGAAACAGGCAAACACTTTTCGTACAACAAGCATTTACTTTCAATCAAGGAAAGCAAGAAAGGAATTTTAGATGTACACCAGTTACCCATATTGATATTCGTGAAGTACTTAGAACTAGAAAAGCAAGGTGAAAATCCTTACTGTAATATCTGGCTCGTAAATCCCAGTTTTTGATATTTTATTTATTTTTATTGTAACGTGTAAGAGAGGACTACTATACTACTATACCAATACACGTTTGAATCTTATTTAAAAGGCCTACTCCGGTGCTCTACATGTGTTTGCCAGTGTAGTAACTCCAGATGGGAGCACAAAACATGATGCAATGAATGTATGGGTGGAGGAAGGACGAAACTGGTATGAGTTTCACATATGTGCGAGGGAGATGACCAACTTTGACGCAATCCATCGTGGAATAAAAGTGGTAAGTCTGTTACACATTATATACTTTCTCAAAAACCCACATTTGTTTTTTACATTTTACATGAGTGTAAAGAAGTACGCGAGACTGTATTTTCGTACTCGTATTAACTCGTACTCTAATTCCGAAATATAACCAAACGAAAGAGCAACGTTGACCGTATTTCATCCACCATACGGAAAAACGATGGCGGCTGTACATTAACCACAATTCCTAGCGAACCTAACACAGTCCAAATAACACGTAGAAATCCTCTATTCTCTTAAATGACACTATACTGGCAATGGTACTTGTACTGGTATGATCGTAAGATTTAAAACCTCTCTCCCGAGATTTTATGACTGAAGGCCTTGAAGTTTTTCGCGCGCAAAGGATTTTGGGTAAAAGTACAAGCCGCCATTTTTTCTGTACCGTACGATGGATACGGTACGGTGTTTACGGAACGATGGATACGGTACGATGAATACGGTACGATGAATACGGTACGGTGGATACGGTACAATGGATACGGTACAATGGATACGGTACAATGGATACGGTACAATGGGTACGGTACGATGGATACGGTACGATGGATACGGTACGATGGATACGTACGATGGATTGCATTTCTAGAGCAGATTTCGTATGAGTGGGACAAACTACGGCATGTCCGTCACCGTGCTGTAACTTACTGTACTGTAATTCTGTGATTTGATTGGATCAGCAGGACAAAAACAATGGGAAACCATTTCAACGTCACGGCATGCCGTACGGTAACCGTGCTGTAGTCAGTGCTGTACTAGTTTGTCCCACTCATACGAAATCTGCTCTTCCTACGATCAGTCGTTAATTAACGTATGATCTTCTACAAGACAATGGCTTTTGACCATGGTTCAGTTCATGAAAAGTATCTAAACAACATCTAACTGATAAAAAGTCTTTAATCATAGAAACCTCCTAGAAGCTCGGCCTCAGTGAATTAAGTACATGTAAGCTCTTGAAAATAAGGCATCTTTACACAAGTTTCGAGACTGTATCATATTATTTTTATCAGTGCTTTCCTCTGTTATTTGAGATCATCAATATCATTCTGCTGTGTAACTGTTTTTATTGTTTAGAACTGGTTTGCCTACGATGAGAAGCCAAATTCCTGGAATTTTACCGAGTCCAGTCAAATTATCTTTGACGCAAGTGCTATCCCATCACAAAAGAACAACTACGCTTTTTGTCAGGTAGTATTAAATATGTTACTGTTATTGTTGGGGACCGGGATCAGATTGTTAGAGTGCCTATCACCCTTTTGAAATTTTGATAGCTTTAATGAACCTCCGAAAAGTTTTGAGTACTTCTGTGAAGAAAGTTTTGGTTTAAAGTGAATACGTTATGTTCTACGCTTGTTTGAAATCGTGTAAATGTGACCTTTCCTGACCCATGACCGCGTAAGTAAAAGCCTGGGTCGAAACCTGGGTAGACGTTATCTTGACGTCGTATAATTAATTCGGCTTTGCAATCATTTGAAGAAATACTTAACATGTTGACTAAAATGACTTTTTTCTTTTCTAACAACTCAAAAACTGTGTATATTTTCTATGCATCGATATTGTTGTGATAAAAAGGCGCCATAGAGAATAATGCATTAATGAGATGACGTCTACTCAGGTTTTGACCCAGGCTTTCACTTTGAGTTATCTCTAAGGATCCAGATCAACGGCCAACTACTGTGTTCAAATGTAACTGTTCAGGCTCTTTATATCTTCCTTTGTGATTTTCACAAACCTGCCGCCATCTCGCAAATGTGACGTCATAGGTATATATTCACTGGTGAAGGTATGGAGCATTTTCACGTGACGTCATAGCCGCCATGTTTGTGTGCCTTTAACAATAGATTCTTCGTTAGCTTCTTTTGTTAGGTACACCAACATGGCCGCCATGGCCTTTGTTATTTGAATCTCTGGGGATTGAGTGAAAACCCTCTATAGAAAATACGCCTCTCAAGACGCGGATGTTGTTTCGTATGACTTCTACCAGTGGTTTATTTTTTATTAAAACCCTCCTGCCCATACAATAAAAACGTATATTACCAAATACGTTGATTACTTATTTGCCCTTCATTCATGATCAGAATGTGAACTTCACTGGTGCATTCTACGCTCCACCAGTTGTACTTATCACCGCCATTCACCAAACAAATAACTCAATGTCAGGGACACCCGAGTGCAACGCTATCAATGCATGGATTGAGGTAATGTACACCCTTAGCTGTACTTTGGATACTTAAACAAGAGGTTCCGGTATAAATGGGTTAGCTCCACCTCTTTTCACGCTTGGCGAACTCGAAATCTGACTGATTCAAATTCACCAGAGCAGTGAAGAACGTAGGCGAGTGAATCAGCTCCGGGGGGTTCTTAAAGGTAAAAATGGTAGAGATGACCGTCGAAAAACCTCGAAAAATACCCTAAAAAATACCAAACTGTGAAATATTTCCCACCCTAAAATATGCCTCATGGTCTAAAAATCATCCTAAAATAGATTTCGCTTGACCAACCCCTAAAAAATACCGGATCGCCGATTTCAAACCCTAAAAAATACGACGATCACCCCTACCAGCCGAATATAGGAGGAACCCCCCCGGGGGAATCAGCCTCTCCTGCATGTTTAAAATCAAACAATCCATCAAAAAGTCAACAGAGGGAAGGTAGTTGTTTATTAAAGACTTCAGGCGGTATTTTACGACTGTTTACGAACTCTGTAGACTTTACTATTAAGTTTTAATGTGTTTGATTTGAATTTTGCGCGATAAGCAATCAGTAGGGATCCACAGGGAGCCCAAGCGTAGTTTCTGAGTTATCAGTGTAATATACGAAATTGTCAAAATACAGTTTGAATATCGTCTTTAAACTATGTCTGGTCATTATTTATGTTAGTTTTGAACTTTACCTAAAGAATATTCTCCCCTTCATAATGAATGGAAAGGGTGGAGAGTTCAGCTCGAAAATCGATTCCACCAATCACAACAAGCTCCACAAAATCACAAATTTTACCAAGAAATTCGCGTCGAATCGAGCTCAAACTTATGCAGCACACAGTACTATAATTATCTTACCTTTGTATGCATATAAAACGGTAACACCACAGCTACTCGCGAAGCGAAGCTCAAACAAACTCAGCTAAACTTTCTCATAGCAGCCATTTTGAATGTAATTCATTGAAATCGGTGGCGTTTGGGAGCATAATTGATTACCACTGGGAGGTGAAGCGCAATTGTTGACCCGAAAAATTCATATCCCGACCCCACACTAGTACTGACAAATTCATATCCCGATCCCACACTAGTACTGACAAATTCATATCCCGATCCCACACTAGTACTGACAAATTCATATCCCAATCCCACACTAGTACTGACAAATTCATATCCCGACCCCACACTAGTACTGACAAATTCATATCCCAATCCCACACTAGTACTGACAAATTCATATCCCGACCCCACACTAGTACTGACGAATTCACGGACACGAGGTCAGGGAAAACCTCGCTAACTATTTTTAACACGTGCGAAGAAACGAGGAAAGCCATTTCTGTTTCGATGATAGCCATTATTTACCTGAACAATGTTGTCGACGATGAAGCGGAGGATTGAAAATACGGATAACTCATGTCAAGCCAAGAAAAGGATTCGGATCACTAATTTTCTCGTGCTTATTTTGCACCTGAAATATTTTCGCATATTGCGGCGATTGGTTGGTTAAAAATTAAGTAATGATCCGTGTAAAATTTAAAGTACGATAAAATCCATTGTTTGCGGGATTGAGCCTTCCTCACATGGGATTTGTCTGTGTTTTAGACTACGAAAACACTGGGTGCTAATTCACTCTTTTCACCTGGTGGCCATCTTGGATTCAAAGCGAGGCAATCCTTTGTTTTTGCCAGATTAGCCTCGTAGTGAGGGATAGTGAGAACGAGGCTAACCTGACAAAAACAAAGGATTGCCTCGCTTTGAATCCAAGATGGCCACCAGGTGAAAAGAGTGAATTATAAATATTCTGAAATAAAAGTAGTAAAAAGTCTTAGTTTCATTCCATTTTTATGAACAAATTAATTCTCTTCCAACCAATATAATAGGAACAGCCAAAAACAACAGCTGCGAAACAGGCACGATTCACCCTTCTCACGCGGCGGCCTGAAGTTGAGTCCCAGGAGAATACAAACCTTTGTTTTTGCAGGCTAAACTCGTTCTGAATCTGCTCAGTGCGAGGCTAGCCACGCAAAATCTATTGTTTCTATCCAACATGGCCACTGTGTGAGAAGGGTGAATTGATAAGGTTCGGAACATACGATTTGCTTTATAAACGACATTTGGAACCGCAGTGTTTTCGTGATAATTATAAATATTCTAGCATTTCCCTGATTTTGTGTCCGTGAATTTATCAGTACTAGTGTGGGGTCGGGATATGAATTTGTCAGTGCTAGTATGGGGTCGGGATATGAATTTGTCAGTACTAGTATGGGGTCGGGATATGAATTGTCAGTACTAGTATGGGGTCGGGATATGAATTTGTCAGTACTAGTATGGGGTTGGGATATGAATTTGTCAGTACTAGTATGGGGTCGGGATATGAATTTGTCAGTACTAGTATGGGGTTGGGATATGAATTTGTCAGTACTAGTGTGGGGTCGGGATATGAATTTGTCAGTACTAGTATGGGGTTGGGATATGAATTTGTCAGTACTAGTATGGGGTCGGGATATGAATGTTTCGGGTAAACAATTCTGAGCTACATGAAAATAGTTCGGCGGAAGAGTAGACCAGTGGTAAGTTAGTGTAAACTTAAATTACAGAGAAACTTAGTTCAGAAACCATCGTGGTCAAATTGTTTTTCAATATATTATTGAACTTTACCCAAATTTAAACCAGGGCGAACATTTCATTACTCAACTCCCGCGCTCAGTCAAACAGTACGCCATTTTGGTTCTGCCTGCCATCCAACATGGCGGCGTAGCAAAAGTTGTTAGGAAGTCACGTGATGGTACAAAATCTCTATTTCATATATAACACTGATAACTCAGAAACTACGCTTGGGCTCCCTGTGGCTAGGAACATGCGTAGTGGAATCAATTACATTCATTCAGTGATATTCAATTGAAGTTGTTTCGGTAATTTTACTGAAAAACGTACGTACGGCTTACGTTCTATTACCGCGACTCACAGAGACAGCAGAGAAGGTTGTTCGTAGATGTACGCACACATGTATTGTCTTATGCTATTCGTAGACGCCATTGTAATATCATCTATTTGTAAAGCCTGGTTCACACAGCAATTTAAACATAAGCACAAGCAACATCAGTAATGCCTTGATCATTAGTGGTGCTAGTTCTTATCTCATGATTACGCGCTGCGTTTGCGTATGTTGCTTGTGTTGCAAGTGTGAACTAAGCTTAATAGTTAACACGACTTTGACTTTTTCGCAGGAACTAACCAAGTCTACTTTCCGAGTGTGTGTGAAAGAACTTCAGAGTGAGATTCCATCTGCCGAGACATTGTACATAAATTACCTAGTAATCGGAGGTGAGTATCGGTCAAATCAGAGGAAATAGCGTAGAGTGTGTTAGTAGTAATATTGTAATTTCTCATGATTAGGAAACAAGAAAGCACCCTAAATATTTCAGTCATACAAATTCTCAAAAACGTTGGTTACGGCTTGATCGCATGATAAGAGTTTGTTTCGAAATATAGCAGCTTAACAAAGGCCCCACACGGTCAATTTTCCGGGATTCCCTCTGTCTATGTTATTGGTTTGATTTTGCATTGGTTTACGTAGTTCCACTTTCTATTTCTCGCATTATTTTGCAAGTTTATCAACACATGTTACGCAATGCTTTTCCACAGATCTTGATCCATGCCTGAATGTATCGTGTGATTACTTCGCTGTTTGCAAGGCCTTTGCACCTCAAGATGCACGTTGTGTGTGCGTGGAGAACTGTCCCTCGTACGAAGAACAAGTCTGTTCTACCAATGGCACCACATTCAAGAACAAGTGCTTGTTTGAATTGGAGATGTGTCGTTTGAAGAGTAACCACACACTACATCACCCTGGTAGCTGTAGAGGTACCAGCTTTATCTATCCACAACTATTCACACTGATTTTCAACGTATCCGTTTACTCCTAACAAACACTCAGTTTGCAACTTTGTTATCTACGGGGCCACCATTTCACCCTTTAGGGGAGGAGTGGAAAACTGAGCATGAGCATCTACACCTCCCCCCCCCCCCCTCCCCTCCCCGGGCATGTACAATTTTTGCCTTTGAATTCCAGATGAGCATTTTTTTCCCATAAAATGATTGATATTTATTCTTTCTTGGAACACCTGTTCGATTTTTTCCTTGTCTGCACTGAGCTTTGTATCCGAAATATGTTAAAATATTACCTTCGATTAAATAAAATAAAATCAGAATTTACTCGAATGGAAAAAATCAGAATGGCTTTAAGTTCTTGGTTCAACTGCCTTTATTTCTTTTTCAGGTTTTCCACTTGAGAAAGGCAGACTTGCACTCATTTCCTCGTCAAAAGAAGAAACAGTGTGCAAAGAAGTGCGCTTTCGACCGTTTGCTTTTTATCCTGACAAACAAGTTCACGTACAGATCACAGTGAATCACATCAATACCTCCAACCTTAACTTCGTGCATGACGCCACTGCATCATGGGTAGAAAACGTCGATTTTCAAGGTTTCACTGCCTGTGTAACGACCGCTGGACGTAATGAACGTGTTCGCATGGCAATGGCAAGCGTTGATTGGTTTGCATATCAAGGCGCACCCGCAGGTGGCGTGGCTGATAGAACAATGTTTGGATCATGGTGGACTGGCACTACTTGTAAAACCATTGACCTTCCCGTGGTTAGTGATGAACCTAGTTAATCTAGGAATGCAGACATTTCAAATATATACTTTCCTTGTTCACATGCGACTTAGCTTCGTTAGATACTACCTTCTTGACAATGATTTAACCCATTTACAGTAACAAACATCTTACATGTTCTTTGAAATATTCCTTTAAAGGGCAAATTCCAGGGTGAGCCGACAGTTCTTGCTACTGCTGAACACATCGGTGCGTCATTCAAACACGATGGCGCCAGTCTCTGGATTGAAGGCATAACAAGCACGTCTTTCAAAGCCTGCCTTAGAGAACTGCAGAATTTTGACGGCCTTCATCTGGACATACAAGTGGTATTGTACTTTGACTCGAAACTTGAAACCCTCTTTTGAACTTTTATTCGTATTGTTGTTCGCGTTGCAGTTAGTTCTGTTTGTGAGCGACGACAAACGTTTGAGGATAGGGGGCACGGGTTTTAGCTTGTTATAATATATTTTGTCCTCGATCGTTTAAGATTTGTAAAGTCCAACTGCAGGCCCAGTTGTTCGAAAAGTGTATTAGCTATCCAGTGGACAACTATCAACCTATTATCTTATCCACTTAGGATATATCAGTTGTTTATAATTACCGGCTGGAGGTCCGTAAAGAGAAAAGCTGTGCCAGAGATCAGTACTTTCAAGACCGAGGGCACAGTTTTTCTCTATACGGACCGACCCTAAGCCGGTAAATAACGTATTTTTATCTCTATTCTCTTTCGACTTGAGAGACAAATTACTGGAGAGACTCCAATGGATTGAGAGCACACGCACTTGTTACCGTGACGTGGTTAGAGATAAGATAAAGCCGCCCTCTCCAGGAACCAATCAGATCGCAGGAAATCGTAGGTTACCGGCAGCTCGCGCGCGAAAAAAATAATAGGACTTCTTCGGTGGATACCAGGTTATCCACCTTTGGACAACTTGGTTAGACCACAGGGAGCCCACACAACGCGTTTGTATTTAGGTTTATAGGAAATGATTAACCTCCTCCGCAGGCAACTCAAAGGGGATTAGGGGCTTCCTGTGGCGGGAAGCGAATACGGGACAGGAACTAGGGACGAGGGACGTCATACGGGACAGGGACTAGGGACGAGGGACGTCATACGGGACAGGAACAAGGGACGAGGGACGTCATACGGGACAGGAACGACGGACGCCGAATGTTTCCTTCTATCTCGTTTGCCACAGGAAGCCCATTCTCTGTTCACCACAGGAAGCCCCTAATCGCCTTATTCTTTATTCTTCCCATAATACGAGTTGCCTGCGGAGGAGACTAGGAAATGATGAGGATTACCGAAAGGTTTGGCGAAATACCGCGAAGTAAATGCAATATTGGAATACGAAATAAACATTAATTTTCGCCATATTTCGCCACCCTTCAAACCTATAGGCGAATCCTTGTTTACGTTTTTACCTCATTAGCATACATCAAACTTCAAGCGACATAGATACAAACAAACAGAGTGCACAAATCGAAAGAGCTTGTCACACTTGATAATCACCGAAAATTTGAGTGTGATATGATAAATATATTTTGAGGAATGAGCGTTTAAAAATCTCTAAATTTACAAAGAATGTATGGCTATCAGCAACTCTTGCCTCCCAGCCGATTTTACAGTTTTGAAAAGTGAATTTCTCCGTAAATATTTAACATATTTATCTCTTTCAACTGATGTAGATCAGTGTTTGTTAGTAGCTTGAAGTTTAATTTATGCTAATGAGGCAAAAATGTAAACAATGATGTCAGCAAGGATTCGCCTATAACATTAAATACAAAGTAGCCGCTTGTCGTGAAAAAGTCTTCTGAATATTTAATGAAAAGTGAATGTGCAAATTGTTGTTATCCAAACGCTTCTTTAATTTACTTCATTTTCTCAAGGACTGGATGGCTTTCGAAGATATTCATCGTCCGTTGTTTACGGAGAAGGGAATGACGTTTTTCTCGAACATTGAACAACCTCAAGTGGAATACAATGGGGCGTTCTGTAAGGTAATGACACCAAGCAAACTGCTCCAGTTTGTGTCATTTATCAAATCCAAAGTTTCTGGTGACGCTTTAAAGTGCATATAAGCCCAGTGGAATCTTAATATTTTCCCGAAATTGTCGCAATACAATAAACCAATTCCGGTAAAAAAAATGAATGCGATGATACCCTCGATTTTTTACGAGCTGAAAAACTTGCGTATCCAGAAATAGTGTTCGAGTATTTGGGAGACTGGGATCGAGCACTTCTGTGACATCATGTAAGTGATCGAGTGTATTCGCTTCGTCTCCATCTCTAAGAGTGGAATTGTCATCGATTATCTTTAAGTTTGCTTTCGTCTCTCAAAAGTCTCTATCACATCGCTATCTTCTGAATCTATGCGACTTACATGACGTCACAGGCGTTGTCAACTCGAAACTCGGTTTCAGTTCTTTTCTGCCCGGCCATGTTTAACACAGGTAACCCTGACAAATTTTGCCATGTTTTCCCCCTAAAAAAGGTAGTAAATTAGATTTTATCAATTTTTTCCCTATCTCATTGGAACACACCTTTATTTCCAACATCGAGAGCTAAGAAAATTCTAGGGCTTATATGCACTTTAACGTGTAACACATTTATTGATATTTGCCGATATATAGGATGTGACATACTCGAAGTCATATAATCAAGTGCCTACAGTCGTGCTTTCAACCAATCACACATCGTCTGGTGGCAGCTTGAGCCCAGTCTGCAATGGAGTGTCAACATGGATTGAGGTATGTCTTTCATCGCAATGTTCCAAAAGGTGAAAGTGTGCACCGCCAAATGTTTTTGACAGATGGTTGGCAGAATATGATCGAAGGCGTTGTCTGTGCATGGCGTTGGCTTTCATGTCTCGTTAAAATTCAGAGTGACGAGCTCGAACTCACTAGCGTGGTTAGGTGGTGTTCGTTCGTCATCTTATTCTATGTTGCACTATCAGGGCACTTTCTCTGGTTCGGATACGCTGCCACCATCAGTACCAAGTGTTGCTAGGTCTCTAACAGGGAACCATAGGCATACTCGAAAGACATGCGGAACTGGATGAATCAGCTATAATCCAAAGACTCCGATGAACGTGCTCGTGTATCGGCAATTGAGACACAGTGTAAACAGATGCTCAACATGTCACTTAAAGGGGCTATGTCATGGTACTGCGCATGTATCAAGTAATCACTCAGTTGGTGGCTGTTAATTGGATACGAACAGTTAAGCTTCCCTCCCTAATGCTTGATTGAAAGGATTTTCAATATTTTCCCAGGAGACTGTTTATATACACTGTTTGTTAGTCATTTTTGCATATTTGCTTTGATTTTAAGCATCCCACATGGCAGAGGTTCGTTAGTTCATATCAAAATCGGTGAAAATAGCTGTTTCCGGCCAGGAACGCGTGACACAACCCCCTTTTTAAATATCAAATCAAATAACTAACTCATTGATTACATATTGTAACAAGCTACATGTACCTCACAGATTAAGTTCAAAAATATATTTCATTCATGGCGTCATAAGGTATTACTATTTTAACTTAAAGACTAGAGCATTCAACGTACAGTATGTTCAATGACATATTTATTTCGTCGTCAGAAGTCAGGAACTTAAAATGACCATGACGTCGATGGCACAAACTATAAACTTAGTCCAATAATCACAACACAATAACTGAACGTCAACAGACATGCAGTTGCGGACATTTTCGTCGTTGTTTGCAAATATTACGTTACCCAGACCAGGCGCCATTTTTTTCTAAAACATGAATGTAAAAAGAATAAATAAAAGGCGAAGGAATCGAAGAAAGAATAAAAATAAATATTCGATTATTGTTACTCAATCTATCAATTGATTATAAGCCAATTTATAACCTGTATAAATTTAAGTTAATGTGACAACCATATACTAACCTAATCTGCAATATGATATGCCCGACAAAGCCAAACCTGCCTTTGTTTACGTCCAAAGTTCATCCTGATCGCATGCTACTGCAAGCATGCCATTTTAAGCTGGCCAATCATATTGAAGATCTCTATAGAATTGCTTCATGGTGTCACAGAAATGTAATATCAGGTTTTAGTATATACCACACAAGTGAATAGTGCTTATCGCGCCCTCTGATTGGCTACTCCGAAGGTGAATATCCTTTGCTATTCACCTCTGAGCGAAGCAGCGATCACCTCGCGCGAGTTTTTGTCCATTTGACAGAAAATAAAATAACTATTTGGTGTTGGCTATTCACTTGTGTGGTATATACTCAAACAATTATTCACCCCAGTGTCAGTAGTTGATATTTACCTACGCGGCGTGTAAATATTTAACAATTATTCACCGAAGTGGAGGTGAATAGTGGTGTATATTTACCGAGCCGCTTCGGCGAGGTAAATAACTACCACTATTCACCGACACAGACACCACTATTCACCGACACGTTTGACTAGGATACATATTTTTGGGAGGGGGCTTGTAATTTCGCGATATGACAAACAAATGCTCACTGGTTAGCTCAGTTTGTGGAGCACGGTCTAGAGTGCGGGCCGGGTGGTCAGGGGTTCGAACCGACCGCATCCTTGGGCAGGGACGTATAAGCCGTTGGCCATGTCTCCTTCCTCTTCCGAACCTATATGAGGGGGACGTGAAAGAACCCTGTTATGTTATTTCGAGAAAGACTAGGGATTATCTCCCAACACAACAGCCTGGTATTCTGAGGCACTAACAATAATAATTAACTCATGATTGTAAACTGCACGGCGGCACATTGCGCCACAATAGCAGTCCGTATAACAAAAATAACCTTGTGAAGCGCATTGGAATATATTCATATAGCATTTACGCTATATAAATGAATATAGTACTTGAATATATATATATATATATATATATTACTTGAATCGACATAGATTAAACACTTGATATCATCTTTATTTCAGTACATGAATACGACCGGCTTTCGTATTTGCTTGAAGGAACTGTACGCTACGAAGTACGAATCACTGACGGTCAGCTATGTGGTACTCTCTGGTGAGAAAACCCCCACCCCTCCCCCACACTTCACCCTAACCTTTAATGTCATTCTATCATTAATAGAACGATGCATATCTAAGGGAGGGGTGGGTGGGTAGTTTCCCAGAAACCGGGATTGAGCCGTGACAATAGGCCTGATATAATATTTCATTAACGAATGAATTGAGCTCGTGATCCCCATGGGAAAGGCGTTGCCATAGATGCCGGATGGTAAGCTGTCTTTTAAAACGCCGTTTTAGAAAGATTGACAATCGTTTGGAGGTGGAAAATAGCATGTACAAACAGGTTTTGCTAATAACACTACAGATCTCGTACAAGTGCCTTTAAATATATGAATTAAGATATTTTGCCACCCAGTACAACCACGTGATTGCATTCCTGCAAAAGGCCCATTGAACAACTAACCGCAATTATTCCCCTCAGTGGAGGTGTAGTGGATATTTACCGAGCCTCGATTCTCCACAAATGTGGATGAAATTTACTAATGCATTTTGGGGGCTTTAAATTAATAGTATTGATTTTTTGTGAAACTGACTCATTTACGTTTTTTTTATTTTACCGACTATTTAAACAAAATGATCTCCTTTCTCAACAGATATCTGTTCTCCAGGATGGAGTTACTCTGGTGGAATCTGTTTTAGTACAACCTCCTCGTGTGATACTTGGGTGAACTCTGAGAGACATTGCAGATCAGCAGCCGCCAACCTGGCCACCATTCGATCGCAGAGAGAAAACGTCCACGTACAACAGAGGCTTAACGGAGACAAGGGATGGATTGGTCTGAACGACAGAAGCATAGAAGGTGACTTCCGGTGGTCTAGCGGCATACGCAAGAATTGGACCTACTGGGCCGCTAATCAGCCAAACAACGCTAATAACGAAGACTGTGTGCATACTCTAGGGGTAGGACATGGATATCGCTGGAATGATGTGCAGTGTACTGACTGCCACAACTACACATGTTCAAAAGGTACTTAAATGATTTGCTGAACGTATCTGATGTAATGTTTCATATACGAGTGACCGGATTCTACGAGGGTTTCAAAATCCGCGTGAAATTTGAAAAGTGGAGGGCGCAGCCCGATGCATTTCAAATGGCCAATAGGATGTTGACACCCCTGTAGAATCCGGTAACAAGTATTAATATAATAATTAAAACATCTTCTACTATACTCATTAATTATTATGCGCATGTGTATGTAAAAACTGGTTGTCACTAGCGACATAAGCATAAGCGTAACCAACATACGTAGACGCAGTAATACATTGATCATTAGCAGCACTTGTTCTTATCTCACACTAGTGATATAAGCATAAGCGTAACCAACATACGTAGACGCAGTAATTGTATAATCCTTGTTCGAGGCTGTTGGACCTGTCTAACCGTCGTCATTTTTATTCCAAGACGATTTAAGATTTAAATACGCTCCACAAACGACACTGTATCGTTCCTGACTACACCGGCGTGTCACACCCCGTTCCTTACGGTTACCGTATACTCCGTACCTTAAGGTTACCGTATACTCCGTACCTTAAGGTTACCGTATACTCCGTACCGTAAGGTTACCGTATACCTTCAGGGTACATATTAAAAGTTATTGTGTACTGAATATAATAAGGGCTGTACATGGGCAACCAATCAGTACCAAAATGAGGAAATTGTAAATGTCTGTTCTATTGTTAGGTGTTACTATGGTAACATAAGTTGGGAGAATTTACATTCAAATCAGTGAATTTCACATATTTGAATTAATCGCAAATGCGAATATAACGTATACATGTGAAACTTTGCACAATAACGTAGAATAACATGGTCTTCAAAAGTTTGTCGGGGAATTTTGATATTTTTTTACATGAATTTTATGGACATTTTTATTCACATACCTGGAGCGTTTATATCTCCTATGATTGCTGTCACAGCGTTTTCACGTGTTGGGCTATTTTAAAATCATTTTTCCGCCAATTGACCGATTTAGCATGTACATTTGTTGTCCCAATTCAGGTCATGTGACAGCTCTCCAGTGGATTCGAAGCTTTGTTTTCCAATTAGAGAAATGTGTACATTTCCTCTTGGAATACAGAAAAACAACAAAACATTACTCAAGAGAACAGTCAGGTGATCTGACTTGGACAACAAATATGCAAGCTAAATCGGTCAATTAGTGGGTTGCACCAATGGAGGAACAAAAGATGCCTCATTAGTTACATTTGTAATACCAACCAACATGGCTGCTACGCTTTTGTGATTTTATTCCCTTAGGATCGGAATGATTGCAATTCAAGAATAGCTGGAACCCGTTCTAAAATAACTTGTGCAAACGCTGTGACAAGGCCTAGTATGTGGGATGGGTGATCCTAGTTATGGACTCCTGCTTCCACTCATTTTCACCTTCAAATGGCCATCTTAATATTTTCCTGTAAATCTAATAAAACGTCCCCTCAACTACCGCCGAGTATGTGGCCAAAGTATGTTAAAAAGTATATTTCTATATTGAAACTATAGACTTCGACGAATGTCGTACGGCCAGACACGGTTGTCGTGACGATGCCATTTGCACCAATTCCTATGGTTCGTACTCGTGTCGCTGTAAAACTGGATATGCAGGAAACGGAATCGACGACTGTTCAGGTTCGTAAAAGTACTCCTCCCAAAACCTGTTTTAATTCCAGTGCACATTTGGTTGTTTTGGGAACGACAGAAGCAGTTAAAAATAATGTTTTAACCTGTGTTCTATAAAATGACTTTGTACATCGTGTCATAATAGGGACCTTAAGCAACCACGACGACGATGTCTGGGACGACGGCAAAATACAATAGTTTTATTTACAAAATACAATAATAACTGCACGTGAAATGCACGCAGTCACCTACATTTTGAACGTTCTCTTGAAAACCAGAACGTGAAAAATCCAAGTTTTACGTTCAAAGGAGAACGCGAACGTAAGCAGGTAAATCACACCGTTTGTCGTTCGGCCTGAACGGAACTCTGTCCTGATCACATTTTTCTAAAATCTGATTATAAAAGGCACCTAAAGGCAAATAAAGGAAATAGTAAACTGCAAATTTCGGGAGAAAACACTTTTCTACGTTTCGTCGTCGACACAGCCGTTGTTGCTTAAGCACCCTAATGTTGCATTTAACTACACAATCAGTAACACTAGCGAAATAAATGTGTGTATACTATAAAGATGCTTGTAGTTATAACAATATGATTATGTCGTCGATGTAAACAGCCAGTTAACTTCTCAAAAATTACTCATGATATAATCCTATTTAGTAATTATATACAACACGGGAACCTACATAGATCATGCAATTTGATTGGCTCGCTATCTCGAAATAATGAGCAATAGCCACCTACAAAACTTGGGATAATTTTGAAACAAAATGGCAGGCGTAAATTCATGTTTCGCGATTGTTTCCGATGCGGAAATTTTAGAAATTCAACAAAATGCAGTGCCCAAAAGTACTAAAAAAGCTACAAAATATGGCCTTCGAGTGTTTCAAGGTAACTATTGTTTTGCCGTAGAAAAAGCTATTTAAAAAATAAAAATAAAAAAACACTATAATTCTCATTTTGTGTTGAGGTTCCCGTGTTGTATATAATAAAACAATTATTCGCTTCAGGCTCAGTACACTGTAAATTGAAAAGAGCTGTTTTGACCCCAAAAGCCAAATCAGCCCCAAAGTCACTTGGGCTGATTCAGCCCCTAAAGGAGCTGTTTTGGAAAATGAGGCCAAATCAGCCCTAATATAAACTAATTTGTCCCCACGAGTGTCCAATTTGGCTCCAAGAATTTCCAATTTGGCCCTTCCTATCAATTCGGCTCTATAAAGAGTCAAATGCACTTGGGCTGATTTGGCCCAGCTCTTCCTTGGAGTTAACTAATATAAAAGCTCTTTGAAACCACATAGGCATGAGGTCTAGTGTAATGAGTTGATTCAGGAGCCCATAGAGGTAATCGGCTTTAACGCTGTTGCCACCCAATTCAGATCATGTGATTTAAACACACATTACTCTAGAGAATTGACTCTTTGAAAATTAATTTTATTCAGATAGGCATGACTGCATTATGATTAGAATGAAAAAGGAATAATTCCCCAGAGTAGCATCTGTTTACATCACATGATCTGAATTGGGTGGCAAAAGCGTTAGCCGATTTACCTCTATTACCATGCACTGTTTGATTCCTATGCCGTAGACCCGGGGGGGGGGGGGGGGGTACTGAGAAGATTTTTGGGTAGGGATGTGCCGCGAGACTGACCTCAAATCCCTGACCCTATCCCATACCTAAAAATGGCGTTTACCATATCCTATCCCAGACTTGAAGCAAAAAAATCTATACCCTATCCCAGATACCGAACAGTTTTAAATTAAAATTACACTACGAAAGCCGTTGTTTTGTTTTAATATGGTATTTTAAGTATAAGCTGTAGTGTGGTCGAAAGAGCGCTAAGCATGGCGCCAACGACAAGTAAATCAAAATCCATACCATTTCCCAAATCAAAACCGTAAAAAGGATACCCTATCCCAGACCTGGGCAGCTCAAAATCCATCCCCTATCCCGCGGCACATACCCGTATAGGACATATAAGGGAGTACCCCACCCCCACCCCTCCCCCGGGGCCGTAGACCGCAGCGAGTGGCGGTAAAACATAAACTGGCAGAATCACGCAGGAAATGTCCTGAGATGCGGATGAACTATTTTAAATATTCTATACTTTGTTAGCATGTAAATTGCTTAAACATTAATAAATGAAAAATAATAATACTATAGTACAAAATATTATTATGAAAATAGTCTATCGATCTAGTCCGCAGTGCAACCGTGATTCCTGATACACGAGTAGAGACTGGTTACTACAGTACTGTAAATCGGTCAGCGGCAACGTACGCATGCTCATGAGTACATCAGGTTTTCGGCAGTTGAACGAACTTCAACGGTTCCATTTCTGAACGATCTTTTCTTACATTTGGCTACAACTTCAATGGATTTACACAGGGCTAGCTAGTTTAAGAGTTTTGGAACCAAGCTAAGAACTGATCAAGAAGTCGTTTGGACCCTAAATGGCCATTTATGGACTGGTATGCGTGGAGGAAAACGAAACACTAAAAACTAACAGTTCGAAGATGACGGTAAGTTGGCCGGTAACTGCCTTTATACACAGTATTATTTGTAACTTTTAAAGTAAAGACTAATGCTAGTAATGGTCCAAAGACAAGTAGGTATGTTGATCGGTAGGTCCCTTAATATTACTTACAAAACGTAAATATAATGAGTATTTCATGGATGAATTAACTATGCAATTTGCTCACTCTCGCCTTTGTAAATCTACGACCGAGCAGAGTCACATTACAACTTAAATACACATCGGCGACTCGAATTAACCATCTAGTTACAATTTTAGGACACTGCGTTGTGTTTGAGTATATTTCTAAGGTAACAAGGTCGTTTCTAAACTTGTAAATAATGAAAAGAATAACACAAAACCATAGACTAATCAAAGTATGCAAATGCCCCACCATATCCCGGGGGAGGGAGGGGAGGGAATGGGCATTGCTGGAATTGACTGATGCATTAGAATTTGGACTTTTGTTTTAATTTCTTAATTAACAAAATAACATGTACTTTCTTTATTAGAATTTCTTTGATAGTGGGTATTTCCAATGGGCACACAAACAACTTGAAAATCAAAAACAATGTTGTTATTTCCTAAAATAATGTAAATTTTGTAACTACACCACTGCTAACAGTAAGTGTTGTACTCTTCCTTTTTCAGCATGTACATGTACATTGTATGCCAGAAAAGCAAATATAGAACAGGACTGGCAGGCATATGTGTACAGTATGCAACAAGTTTGCTGGTTGGCTGAGTACACATGGGAGAAGACCAACAGATAAGACTTATAAAAATATAAACTACTAGGCTATTTTAGGATAATTACTAATCTTCAAAAATATACCTGTCCTGCTCTACGAATGGAATACTTATAATAATTATGCTTACAACATTTTCTGGAATATTAATGCCAGGTATCTGTACAAATATGTATGAGCAGGGTGATTTTAAATAAATGCTAGGGACATTTATTTGAGACCCTGCTTTTTATTCAAGACCTGGCCTGGAATAGCCTGAATTTCAGCTGTCTCCTCTGGTTCGTTCCTCCCGAGAGAGACGCCTGAATTCATTCGACGATAATGCCATCCAATGGCGTCACTACCATAAAACCTGGTAGTGATCTTTGATTGGTTCATATTTTATTAGTTTGCATAATTATCATAAGTAACTCATCAGAGAAGACGGCAGGATTTTTTGTTTCTGTTTTGGAGTCGTGATGGTTGATCGTTGATGTATTGACGTGTCACATAACTGGACATATCAATACAAAAGCAATGTTTACTGAAAATCTGATTAGCTGATGAAGAATGTACATGTATTTTTCTTATTGGGGGCAAAATTGTGTCCTTGTGATTGCTTGATAAACACTTGCAAAACTTTGTTAATTGGGAGGCCAGCCTAGCACAAGTAATAACTAGTCAAGCAAGTTTCTTGAACAATTCAAATGTGTCTTGTGTTCATGTTGTTTGATATTTGACACTAACCCGGTTTTCCCATGAGATAGAATGCACATCACAATTTATTCTACTATTTTGTCAAAACGTTTGACCTCTGTTATGAACAAGTAATCACATAGGTCCTCATTAACTTAAAGGGATACCCGAGTGAAAAACACATTTGGGCTCAAAAGCACCTTTCAGATGTACTTTGTTCAGAAAATGTATTAAAATTTGATTAAACTTTTTCAGAGTTGAGAACTTCGTCCCACCGGAATCTTGCGGCTAACTTGTAGCGACTTGTTTTCTTTGTAGAATTTTCACACGCTCGGAATTAGAGTAGATTTTCATCGATAAGGCAGAGCAATTTCGTACTAGAACAAAAATATGATGAAGACGATATTGTGAGAGAAGTTCAGAAGACTCGGAGGACGAGGAAAAGCATGTGGAAGGCAAAAATATCAGACGAACAACAAAAGGCGACTACCGAGCTACATCGTAGTGCAAAACTGGTGTTGTGCTATGATGTAAAGATTCGCTGTGTGTTTTTGTATGGAACTTGTCAGCCTTAAATGCAAGACAAAGGTAGATTATGACAATATTGATATTGGCATTGCTTTCGAAACTTATGTATTATTGGAGCTATATAATTTGCGAGTTATCCGGTTCGATCTGTACTGACTGCATGGCTTTGTGCAACTGAAACGAAACACCTGAAAAGTTAAAACCTCCCTGTAAAACCCAGTCATAACTAGCCCAACATAGCAGAATATATGCAATGACACAAGAACGAGACACTCGGAGCAATTTTATTGCAAAAATAATTCCATTCCCTTATTAAATTGTTTGAAAGCATTGGCGCGATCAAGCCCGGCATGTTTGTGGTGGAACTTGGCACGCACGCGCTGTTTCACAACACATCAGTTAGGAACGAAATTAAAATTATGTGGCTTGCTACACCCTGATCATATCTCTGGGTCAAATTAAACAAGTTTCGATTGCTATGCCGATATCAATATTGTAATAATCTACCTTTAGTCTTGTTTTTAAGGCTGACAAGTTCCACAGAAAAACACAGCGAATCTTTATAGCACTTGCTTGGTAGTAGTTGTTCGTCTGATATTTTCGCCTTCCACATGCTTTTCCTCGTCCTCCGAGTCTTCTGAACTTCTCTCACAATATCGTCTTCATCATATTTTTGTTCTAGTACGAAATTGCTCTGCCATATTGATGAAAATCTACTCTAATTCCGAGCATGTGAAAATTCTACAAAGAAAACAAGTCGCAAGACTCTGGTGGGACGAAGTGACGTAAAAAAAAAACGTCACAGGAATTAATGTGAACAAAATGGCGCCCCAGGTCTTTGTGCGGCCAACTTTGAGGGGCTTGTTCTCAACTCTGAAAAAGTTTAATCAAATTTTAATACATTTTCTGAACAAAGTACATCTGAAAGGTGCTTTTGAGCCCAAATGTGTTTTTCACTCGGGTATCCCTTTAAGGATTAATTTCACTTGTGTCTTCAAAGTTGATAAAATTGCTCTGATCGCTGCATCAGACTTGGGAAATTTTGTAAAGTTTAAAAACATGTGAAATTAGTCCTTCGTTTTACTTGACCCCATGTGATGACCTATAAATATTAGTAAGAGAGGAGTGCCCAATTTTTTTATTCCTGGTTCCCTGTGCCAGTGAAGATTTCAGAGGCTCGACAACAAAAAATATTATGTCTAATAAACACTCGGTTAATATTATTATGGCTAAATTTTAGATAAAGCATGGGCATTTGTTTAAGAAAATGCAGAATTACTTGAATCATTGCAGAGGTTACATGACTAAAATGCATTTGCAGTACATGTTCAATGTAATTTGTATTTTCTTAAATACAAGCCCTGGCATTTCATGAAATTTGGCTCTGTGGACCAGGTTGTTCAAAGGGTTGATAGCTTAGGGATTTATCCAGTGGATAAAGTTATCCACCCTTTGAACAACCGGGCCCTGGTCTACAGAGCCAAATTTTATAAGTAAATATCAGGGCCCAGTTCCTGAAAGCCCGATTAGCGCTAATCCTGGATTAACTCTCAACAAAACATAGTTGTCATGGTAATTAACTCTGGATTAGCGCTAATCTGGCTTTCAGGAACCGGGCCCAGGGCTTGTATTTAAGAAAATACAACTTACAATGTACATGTACATGTACCAGTTGCAATGCATTTTAGTCAGGTAACATTTGTAATTCAGGTAATTCTGCATTTTCTCAAACAAATGCCCATGCTTTACTTAAAATTTAGCCATAATAATATTGACCCAGTGTTTATTAGACATTAATCTTTTTTGTTGTTGAGAGCCTCCTTTCTGAAATCCTCACTGGCTCAGTGAATTAGGAATAAATAAAAGGTACTCCTCTCTAATATTTATAGGTAATAGAATGGGGCTGACTAAAATGAAGGATACATTTCACACATTTTAAAATTTACACAATTTTCCAAGTCATGCAGCAAAGCAATTTTATCAATTTTGAAGACACAAGTGAAATTAATCCTTATGTTTATGAGAACTCATGCGATTACTTGTTAATAACATAGAGGACAAGCAGTTTTGACAAAATAGTGGGGGGGGGGGGGATGTAATGTGCATTCTACCCACCTTTTATCCACCCTTTGAACAACTGAACCCTGGCATGTATTTGAACCTGCCCCAGTATTTTTAAACATGAACACTTTTTTGTATTTGCTTGACAACTTCATTTTTGTAGTCCTTTTGAAACCAGAAACATTATTTCCTCTGTCTATAATTATATGGAAAGTAATACAACTGGTATTCCCTGGTTCATGTAAAATGGTATATTGACAATATGTTTAGTTAAAATTAATTATAAGGCTGGGTTTTCAATAAACATTGTGGTCTAGAATAAATGCTGGGCCCTGTAAGTTATCGGTATGTCTATACATTTTTTAGTAGATTGCATGATCCAGATATAATAATAACACTTGAAACATTTCTTGATCAGTGTGGTGCCCTAGAAAGTGTAAAGCTTGCATGGTCATAGCCTGGGAAACCAGCTGACTATTATCACTCCCCCACTTGCAAAAGAGATGGCTGGGCAGCGAGGCAGAAAATTCCATACTGATGACGTAGCACATAGCCGTTTCACAATGCATAAATTAGTTGCAATTCTCAGAAGCTGAATGCGAACAACAGAGTTCTTTTCAAGGAATATAACTACCAGCAAGGCTGTTTGTTTGCTTGGCAGTGGATCACTGTCATGAACAACCATGAAATTCAAGCCTATTTAGCGTGTGTCGGTAGCTAGTTTGCTTCGTTCTTTCAGCGGCTCGGCCGGTCAAGCTAATTTGTCCTACGACTGTCAAAACATAATAGTTGTTTATAATTTTAAAACCTACACACAATACAGCAGGCCACTTTTCAAGTCAGCTCTTTTGCCAGGTCAGTAGCCGAAGAGGTTAGCTACATGATAATGCAGTTATTTTCAAGGTATACTACCGAGGCTGGCCCGTTTGCTTGGGTGAATGGCCATCACGTTCGTGATTCATAGTGCACTTTAATACATGTAATGTTTATTTATAGCAGAGATTCACTGCCTAGCAAAAGATCCGGCTTGAAGAGTGACCCTGAATAATTTATCCAGCAACAACCACTCATCCAGTAGTGTTCTGTGATAGCTCAGTGTGTGTAGGTTTATATGAAATTATAAACAACTACTACAGTACCAGTTTTTGATCACTTTACTCAGTGTAAATGTTTTCACAGTACGACATTTCGCTTTACTAGCAGCTGAAAGAACTATGCAAAGGAGCCACCAACAGCACCTGCCAAGCAAACGAGCAGCCTCAGTAGTTATATTCCTTGAAAAGAGCTCTGTTGTTCGCATCGGCTTCTGAGAATTGCAACTAATTTATGCATTGTGAAACAGCTAAGTGTATCTGTATCTGCTACGTAATCAGTATGGAATTTTCTGCCTCGCTGCCCAGACATCTCTTTCGCGAGTGGGGGAGCGATAAGAGTCAGCTGGTTTCCCAGGCTAGCATGGTCAGTAAGGTGTTTGTAATATGGCATTTTTCATAAAGTAAATCTTTTTTGAAGCACTGATATAAAATCATAAAACTCATTGATGTTAGCATTGTCCTAGCCTGCAAAAGCAGCTGCATCTTTGTGGTTGCTCCGAAATGGATTCCCCCAAAGAAATGTCTGTAGGGAGAGCGACAAAATTCCATATTGATGATGTATTTTTGCCCTGAATCTGGTCAAAAATATAGAAGACAAAAGGATTGATGATTGGCCAATCGTGCGTAAATTATTTTTTTCAACAAGCTTTGAGAGCAAATTGCAAAGCAAGTGTAGGGAAAGATTGTCTTTGGATGTCTTTAAACATTGCGTCAAAGAGTGCTTTTAGCCCTGCTTTTAGCTTTGAATCCCTCACCAACAGTCAGGTCAATTCTTTATGCAACTGTTGTGATGTATTTGTGTTTACCGATGAGACTTGACTGAAAGTCTCATTCAGTTTGTTGTCCGGTAACACAGAAAGTTTGAAGCATATCTTGACTCTTGTGTATGTACAAACTCTACAATGTATGTGTATAAACACATTAATCTCAAACTTCAGATGGATACCATTATGACCATGATACAAACTAGGGTGTAGCAAGAATAATTGATTGGTATAGCAGGTGATCAAATCTACTGTAATGAACTGATACAGCTCTTCTCAAATAGCAAAGTGAAGTTAGCCTTGAAATTGTGTGGCGGTACAGCAAACTGAATGAGTACAAGTTACATGTACCTTCAAATCTCATTGGTAAGCTCAAATACTTATATACCATCACAACAACAGTCCCATAAGGAATTGATCTGACTGTTGGTGAAGGATTTAAAGCCAAAAGCATGGCCCAGCTCTTCGACACAATGCTTAAAAACATCCAAAGACAATATTTCCCTATGCTTGCTTTGCACTCAAAGTTTGTTGGGAAAAAATATACACAGAAGACAAAAGGATCTGTGATTGACCAATCAATTTTTTTAACAAGATTTAGGTCAAACACCAGTATAAAATTTTGTTGCTCGTTCTGCAGGCGTTTCTTTGGGGAAACGATTTTGGAGTGAGCACAAAGATGCAGCTGATTTTGCAGGCTAGCGTTGGGATTGAAAGAGCTGGTCAGACTTTAGTGTCTGCCACCTCACTTATGAATGCTATCTATCTATATATATATATTAAGTGCTTTAACCGTTGAAGCTGGTCTATTTATATATAGTATACTCATACATGTACATGTTTCAGGGTCCATTTCCAGAAAGCATGCAGATTAGCACTAATCCCATGGTAATTCTGGTAAGAGACTATTAAAATTTTGTTGCCATGGTAATTTACCTTGGATTCGTGCTAATCACGTTTTGGGGGACTGAACTGAGAGCATGTACATGTATCTTATGTACAGTATATATAATTTTGTATGTTAGAAATGCTTGCACAAGTTGTGTCAATAGCATTGATCTGTGCCATTTTTGTTATGTTATAGTAAGTCAACCCTGCATTGCTTTAATAGTTGACTTGAGGTTACATTACTTGTCTTATCTCATGTATATTTATGTCGTGTATTTTATGACATGAAAAGTTTTATGCACTAAAATGTAAACTGCAGGCCTGGAAATATTTGATTAAATGTGAATTTACAATCTGTTCGCCTATTATTGTAATGAGTTACATGTAAGTTGGAAGAAATATTTATTTATCCTGGGAAATATAGTGAAATCTTTTCTGGGTTCCAAATTACAAAAGAAAGATCAAAACAGCCCTTCTTTGAGCTAAAACAGCTCTTTTTGGTGGTGCTGTTTCTTTGGGGGCTAATTATTTTGGGGCTGTTTCTGCCTCCATAAAACCCAAATTGACCCCAGTGTCTTCCAAATCAGCACTTAAAAAGGTCTAATTCAGCCCAAAAGCTGGGGTCAAATTAGCTCCACAACCTGGGGCTGTTTTAGCTCCATTCCAACGGGACTAAAACAGCCCCAAAATCAACACCAAATTTTACTCACCGTTTTGGCCCCATTTTTGGGTCCGAAACGGCTCTTTTCAATTTACAGTGTAGATATTGGTGTATATTCCCCTCGACTTCGTTTCGGGGAATATTCACCAATATCGACTCGCCTCCGGCGAATAATTGTTAAATAATTCCACTTGTACGTTTATCCACATTTCTTTGCGCGCGAAAAGCTTTAAACCATTATAAAATCGCGGTAGAAAGTTTTTACCCCTTAAAAATAAACCAGTACAAGTGAATACACTGTCATTGAAGAGAAGAAAGCCAGGATTTCTAAGTTTTTTTTTACTGTGTTAGGTTCGCAAGAGATTGTGGTCAAATCATCCGTCATCTTTTTCCGTATGGTATTTGGTTACATTTCCTCCAAGCTAAGGGCAAGAAGCTCATCAAGCTCATTTTTCTTGGCAGACAAGTAATTGTGTTATGTTTGCTTACTAGACATCGATGAGTGTTCTTCATCCCCTCCGTGTGATAACAATGCCACGTGTACCAACACCAAGGGTTCGTACGTGTGCCAGTGTAGTGCGGGATACTCCGGCGATGGATTCACATGCACGGGTAAGTGACGTATAAGACACACAGAAGATTTAGGCTCATTGACTTAAAGTGCAAGTAAAGCCATAAAACAACACTGCAGGAGCCCATAACTAGGAGCGTCCATCCCACATACTAGGCCTATGTCACAACGTTTTCACAAGTTAGGTTATTTTTAGAACGGTTTCCCGCTATTGTTGAGTTGCAATTATTCCTAAGGGAATCAAATCACAAAAGCGTAGCAGCCATGTTGTTTGGTATAACAAAAGTAGCTAATGAGGCATCTTTTGTTCCACCACGGTGCAGCCATTAATTGGCGGTGAAAATAATCTAAATATAGCCCAACTTGTAAAAACGCTGTGACGACTATATAGGACATATGGACACTCCTGGTTATGGGCTCCTGACAACATGAACTCTTTTTGCCCAAAATTCTATTTCTGATATACTTCAATTTTCTAACTTAGTTTTCTTTGAGAGGCAGGAGCAGAAATTAAACTAGAATAAACGCTACCCGAATTGCGGGATTGATTCATCTTTTGATGTCACAAAGAATACGGGATTCTATTGTAATAGTTTTCTCTAGTGAGGGAGTCGATTCATATTATGACGTCACAGCATCCATGAAAACTAATCAAAATTAGGGATTAAATGCCAGAGATGTTACAAAATTTGCAAGATTAATACCTTTTTGTGAGAAACAAACACAATAGTACAATATATATATTTCTTTTTTTGACATGATACTTGCACTTTAATGAATGACATTTTCCGGGACGTGCAAAGCTAAACGACTCTTCGCAACATGAAATCGAAGTGATGCATATATGTTTAAAATTACCAAATCGAAACTAAATGTATTTATGTATACTTCTACTAACATTAATTATTTATGAAAACGACTACCAACCAGATCTCTCAATTGCTCGTTTTCACGTGACGTTATCGCCGCCATCTTGGTTGACGTTGACGTCGTATTTTTAGTTTTGTATGCATTTGTCTGTAACAACGAGTCAAAGTCCGCGGGAAAATTTACAGTAATGGTCCGCGCAAGAGGTAGGCATTTATAATGCATGGATGTAAAAAGGTGCTAAGTGTAGTATTGTTTCAATCGTCCACCTCATTGGCTGAAACATCAAAATCTATCAAAACTTGAAGAAGAAGAAATTTTCTCAGCTTTTTTAAACATATTTCTAGTGAAAACTCTCATAACTTTAAATATGACCAAAATTTAATGTGGGGAACAGTTTAAAATTGAAAGCTTTCTTGATTACTGTTTTTGACTCTTCTGGTTGGACGAAATGTTTTCACACAAAATGAAAGTAGTTTTAAAACACAGTTTCAGTGGATGTGATATCAGAAATTTATCATTTAAGGGTTGATGAGTAGTCAGTATGAAATACAGAAAATTCTAATGTGGGGAAAGCAAATTGCATCTGAACCATAGAATTGTGTGCCTAGTTTTTACACGGATTGTTTCTTAACATACTCGTCACCGGATTCGAAGGACCTCAGGCTGCGCCCTCAACATTTGAAATTTCACGCCGAATTATGAAATATTACTTAAAATTTAAATTTTAAAACTTAAAAGTAGACATAGCTGTATTTTGTTTCTAATAAAAATAATGGTTGGTTGTTCTGTTTATTGTTTGAATTCCAGATATCGACGAGTGTACATTGAACTTACACGCCTGCGATCGTAACGCTGTGTGCACAAACACACAGGGATCCCATGTATGTGTTTGTAGTGGTGCTTATTATGGCAACGGGACATTTTGCGAAAACCGTAAGTTTACAAACATTTCTTGCAGCTTGAGAACATGTTGTTTACCTATTAGAGCGGTCTTCAGTTGAGTGTAGTAAAACCAAATGCAAATTACCCACAACCAGCCAATCATAGGAGCGAGTAATCACAAGTAACTCATAAATGGCTTCCCTGTGAGCCAATGGCAAACCAAAACAAAACCAAAACCAATTTACGTTTGGTTTTACTTTGGATTCTGATTGGTTGGTTTACTTTCTCAGCCAATAGGAGAGCTTAGTAAACGCAAAACAAAAACACTTCCGACACTCAATTGAAATCCGTTCTATTCATTCGAAACTCCGGTTGTTGGAATAAATGCGCCATTTGGAGCTAGGCATTCACGTGATTGTATAGGATGGCAACAAATATCTGACTTCATTTATTTAGAGGCCTTATACGAGATCGGTATTATTGTTATTAGAAAAACCTGTTTGTAATTGCTGTTTTTCACCCCCAATCGATTGTCGATCTTTCTAAAACAGCGTTTTTAATGATGGCTTGCTCTCCAGCATCCATGGCAATGCCTTTCCCATGGGGATTACAACCTCCATTCATTCGTTAACGAAGTATTATATCAGCACGTGACTGTTAGCTGTTGGCAATATAGTCTAAATTGGAAATTTGTTGGAAGAAAAGAGAAGTATATTTTAGTTTTTGGAAAAAAATCGATACAAGTATCAGCCATTTTGAGATTTGAATATCGCACTAGCGGCTAAATACAGGAATGGCTCCGACCTCTAGCAATAGCTGCTAGACGTCTGGGAACTATTAAATTTACATAGCTATAAAGTTAAAATTTGACACAATTTGAGCGATGATGCATGGTTGTTTAGCGTAGTAGTATTATTATTAATGGTTACGACGATTGCTTTACAAGCAAGAGATCAGGGGTCCGAGTTCCAGGAAAGCTCTCATTTTTCCCTGTTTTAATTTTTTTTGTTTATTTTTTTCTCGTTTAAGTGTGAACCCAAGCTACAAATTAGCCCTAAATCCTCGTCGTTTACCTGCGAACGTATGTTCACTGACGGTTAGGGTATTTTTATGGTTCAGGGTAGGGTTTTAGTTAGTTTATATTGTCCTGTAATTTAGCCGCAAGTGAATATCGCGGACGCCGCCATCTTGGATCTGGTGACGTCACACGGTGGTCCCTACTGTTACACGACAAAATAGCGGACAACAGGGACCGCCGTGTGACGTCACCACATCCAAGATGGCGGCGCTCTTCCGAAGGTTGTCGAGAAACGCATCTCCTGAAATTCAAAGGCCACAATGGCTCTACTAATATCCTTTTTTTCTTTCAGAAACTAATATAAATTTCCCATTTTTAAAAACTAATTTATGCATTTCCAATTTATTCTACATTGCCAACAATTTAACAGCAAAATCAGCAGAGGTACTTTAACGGGAGTCGCAAGATGTTTGTGAATATTGTACGCACCTCAGACACGTTCAGTAAACGACTTTGAAAATATGTCATTTGTTACAACAATTAGCCTTAATAGCTTCCATGTCCAGATTTGAGGACGTCTCTGTATTTATCACGGTTCTGTTTTTCACAATTCTTGATAAGAAAAGGTCAGAAAAGTGCAATAATTACACAACAGCTCACCTAGCTAGATTTTTCAATTTACCTCTATTTTATAGGCGTAATAATAATAGAGATTTTAAGAAACCAGGACGGCGACGGCTGTAACGATGGGTCGTGAAAAGTGTTCTCCAGTCAAATAGTGTGTTTATCGTTTCTCATATTTGCCTATAATTGCTTTTATTATTCAGGGTTTAGAAAAATTGAATGAGCACAGAGCTCCACTCCATTTTTTGTTATTGTAATTATCAGCCAAACATAGACCCATTCGAAAAATGGCGTCCAATTTAAAAAGCTATTGTTCTGGTAACGTGAACACGAGGCTAGTCAGTACACACAAAGGCTTTCGACCGTGTAGGCGAGGCTAGTCAAGCCTAAACAATAGTTAGTTAAATTGGACGCCATTTTTCGAATGGGTCTATTGTTTTGGTTCATCACGCAATGACTTTTTCATGTAAATTAAACAGGCCCTTAGTAACTAGTCACGCCGTCATTTCATGACATTGCGCCGGTTTATTCAGCCATGTTGGAAACATTTATCATCTTTGAACTTCCAAGGAGGACTCGAGGCATCCAATATCCTTAGCGGCTACGGCAACACCAGTTACTTCAAAACGTTATACAGTTACCTCGATCCGGTGTTACAGAATCCTGCTTCAAGCCGCTGGACTAGGTGCTGGCGGGCTCAATGGAACGGTTGGGCAGTATCGACGTTCCACTCGCGATGCAATGGCAAAGGTCCCACAGTAACCATAGTACGAGTGGGTAGCTACGTGTTTGGTGGATACGCAGATGTGTCTTGGCACAGTAAGTAAATACGCAATCAATTATCAAGTCATGAATACGACGAGGTCGTCAAAGAACCACCGTACTACGCCTGGTGTATCGATGATGTCTCGTATAATAGTCTACTTTCGATATATGCTTCACTTGCCACGTACAAAGGTTTCAACATGAGGCTCCGGGATAAATTAAATTCATTATTTTCTCTTTTCACGAATCACTGAGCATTATATCCCTGAGCCTCGTATGTATTCTAATCATCTATACACACGACTCGTAAGAACACATAGCCGCCGTAGTAGCCTTTGTTCTTAGCCGACTAATAACCTGTATGCATTCTAATTATCTATACACACGACTCGTAAGAACACATAGCCGTAGTAGCTTCTTAGCCGACTAATAACCTGTATGTATTCTAATCATCTATACACACGACTCGTAAGAACACATAGCCGTAGTAGCTGCTTAGCCGCATCGCCAGAAATTCGAGACATTGAGGTCTGATAGTATGTAGATGGTAGACATAGCATATATGGTACATTGGGACACTATAACGCAGGATACATAAAGTACCAACTCGTAATTGGGTAACACCGCTCACCAGAATTTTATCGCAGACTCATCTCTTTTGGTCCGTTTAGGACCTACTTTCCAAAAGGACAAATTAGCTTGAATAACCGCTAGCTGTTTAAACAAACACACTGCAGTTTCTAGAGTACAGAACAAGGTTTCCAAAGCTGCCATGTTTATTGGATTTGGTCACTTCTGGTCAGAGTTATGGCAGTCTCAAGACGAGCAATATTACGGGTTTTAGCGTGCAAATATGGAGTCTAAGGTTTCTTGTCGAAAAGCTGAATTTTCAAGAAGGAAAATGAATCATCCAAAATGAACTTTGGGACATCAGAAGGGAAGAATACGGTAGGTCTTGTTTATGTGTTCAACTCTTCGTGCGCACATTTTTTGCTAAGGTTGTAGATTTGCAGCAGATACATTTTAGAAACTGTTATCTGCATGTTTTTACTAGAAATCGTTTAATGTCCACTGTAAATAAATGCGAATTTGTATGCTTCCTCTAAAATCAAAGAAAGGAATCATCAAAGTGTACTACTTGGATTTGAAAATATTAAAACTGAATTGATAATATCTGTAGAAATAATGCCTCGATCGCACATATTTACGATTATACCGTATTTCATGAGAAATAAGGAAAATATTCAGGATCCCATACATTTCTCTGTAAATTTTCACGACCCATTTCACACAGTGAACAGGGGTCAATATGTGTTGCCCAATAACTATGTCTCGAATTTCTGGCGATGCGACTAATAACCTGTATGTATTCTAATCATATATTCACACGACTCGTAAGAACACATAATTATAACCGTTGTAGCTTCTTAGCCGACTAATAACCTGTATGTATTCTAATCATCTATACACACGACTCGTAAGAACTAATAGCCGTAGTAGCTGTTTAGCCGACTAATAACCTGTATGTATTCTACTGAATCATCTATACACACGACTCGTAAGAACACATAACCGTAGTAGCTGCTTAGCCGACTAATAACCTGTATGTATTCTAATCATTTATACACACGACTCGTAAGAACACATAGCCGTATAGTAGCTGCTTAGCCGACTAATAACCTGTATGTATTCTAATCATCTATACACACGACTCGTAAGAACACATAGCCGTAGTAGCTTCTTAGCCGACTAATAACCTGTATGCATTCTAATTATCTATACACACGACTCGTAAGAACACATAGCCGTAGTAGCTTCTTAGCCGACTAATAACCTGTATGTATTCTAATCATCTATACACACGACTCGGTAAGAACACATCGCCGTAGTAGCTGTTTAGCCGACTAATAACCTGTATGTATTCTAATCATCTATTTCGACTAACAATGTCCACTTCTCGTCCACCACGTTTGCCCAGTACACAACATCATGACATGACTGCATAGCATCATATATATCCAGTATTATTAATGTATTATTCTCATATGTTCTAGGTAACTGGGCCTATTTGTCGTCCAACCGATCGTTCCTGTACACACTATATAACACCAATGGATATTATCCCATCAAGCTGACCCTCACCGGCAGATATAACCAGTACGCAGTCTTCGGGGGTTCAAATTATGGTCCGACATTTGGCGGAGGGCACGACGTATACATCGATGATATGGCCAATAGAAATCGGAATTCTGTCACTAACCCCCTTTCATACCAACCTCCCCCTGGATGTAGTTTCGATGACGGGCGATGCTCCTTCTTAGCCGGTAGCTACAACTTTAGTCCTAGTGACGTAGAGGTGTTTTATGAGACCACCACCTGATCACAGCATTGTACTTCTGTTGCTTACTAACAGGTTCAAGGACTAAGTTATGATAGAGCGGTTTTCGATTGAGTGTCGAAAATAATAAGTGATTGCTTTGGTTTTGCGTTTGGTCAGCTTTTCTGTTGGCTGTGAGAAGTGTTTTGTAAACTAAAACCAAACGCAATCACGTAAACAGGTTTTGCTTTAGCGATAGTATCGACGATTGCGTTATTGTTTCAGTACCGACTTCGCCTCGTGATTGGTTCAAGTACAATTAATCGTGAATTACTTCAGTTCGTGATTGGCTCATTGTGTTTTACTTGCTCCTGTGATTGGCTATGTAATTACTTTGGTTTTGGTTTGACTACCGCTCTATGTACTAAAGTAGATTTCATATGAATGAGCAAGTTACGGCAATGACTTACGGTACGGTTACTGTACGGCATACCGTGACGTTGTAATGGTTTCCCATTGTATTTGCCCTTCTTATCCAATCAAATTCCAGTATTACGGTATGTCACAGTACGGTTACGGTAAGGCTACGGACATGCCGTATTTTGTCCCACTCACACGAAATCCGCTCTAGTTCTACCAACATTAGAGTAAAGGGGTTCGGATCAATACCATGAAACTACTATATTTTAGATGCATAATTATCTGATATCATGTAGGTCTTGCCATTTATACTCTTGATTCGAAATTAGAACTTGGCGAATAGTCCAATTTATAGTTCTTGAACGCCATTTTGAAAGGTAACCAGAGGCGTGTATCTAGTTAGCATGATAATCACAATCTATCCATACTCATAGAAAGAGGGTTTGTATCAGTGCAGGGTCAACTCCAGCCTCCATGGCTTATAAAATTGTATCTAGTTAGCATGATAATCACAATCTATCCATATTCATAGAAAGAGGGTTTGTATCAGTGCAGAGTCAACTCCAGCCTCCATTGCTTAATTGTATCGATCTAGTTAGCATGATAATCAAAATATATCCATATTCATAGAAATAGGGTTTGTATCAGTGCAGAGTCAACTCCAGCCTCCATGGCTTGTATCTAGTTAGCATGATAATCAAAATATATCCATATTCATAGAAAGAGGGTTTGTATCAGTGCAGGGTCAACTCCAGCAGGGTCAACTCCAGCCTCCACGCCTTGTATCTAGTTAGCATGATAATCAAACCTATCCATATTCATAGATAGAGGGTTTGTATCAGTGCAGGGTCAACTCCAGCCTCCACGCGATGCTAAGGCTTGGTTACCTTTCAAGAACTACGAATTGGACTATTGTCTTGTTACTCCATATTAAATAATTTTCAGATATTTCTTCTTGTAAACGTTAGTATAAAATAAGATGCACCAAAAAGTACGTACTTATACATGGGTACGGATTGATGTAGTGCTATGTCGGGACACCAAATGTTAAGGAAAATGCCATGCATGCAGCATGCAGAAGAATTTAGCGTTATATGCATGAAAACAATAAAATTGGGTTTAAACGTAGAGTATATGAGTTTTATTTTTTAAAATTTTTATTTACAACATTTGGGCGTAACGCCACAGGAAACAAACAATAGGACTCAAGGTCCCCTACGAGGCTTGTCTCCGCCATGTCAGTGGACCTACGATTTTACGTCCTTATCCGAGAAGACGTGAAGGTCTAACCATTTGCAGTTGGTTCACAAAGGCAGCACCTTCTACTCAGTTATTTTAAGACCCTGAGTGTTGGTCCGGCCGGGGTTTGAACCCGCGACCTCCCGCTCGACAGACAGTTAATTGATGATTGTATATAGTATATAAAATGATGACGATCATATGTCGGTTAGGTCCGTTTCAGCCCGTTTTTTGACTGATCTAGTGGCACAAGATCAGTCATAACCATCCTGAGTTTTAGGCCCCCTCTTCCCCTCTCCCTTTGGGGTATCCAGTGCCCAGGTTAGATCAGTCTAATTGAAATGCTCTATGATCTCAAACTCGCACGCACTTCATAATGATTTGTTACTTCTAGTAATAACTCATTGGCTTAGGCTGCCTGTGGTTATGGTTTGAAGGGTAGGTGCAACCAAAAAAATCCTCCGTGGAGTATATATATTTTTCTGAAACCACATATACTGCAATACACTCTTGCTAATAATACAATAAACATTATATCCACAAGTTCACTATTGGGAAGCCATGTCCTGTTTTGGTACCGCAAAATATATTTCAGCAAAATATATTACTTAGTTTTAGAACCAAACATTGGAAATACGTAGTAAGATAGTCATAGTAAACTTTTGAAGACCACAATTTTGCAAATGAGGTACCTCTCCACTGACTTTGGGTTTACATAAAATTTCAATAGCAAATAGTCCAATGAGTATTCTTGTCACGCCAAGGTACACAGAGTTTTCCTGTTTCTCTGATGCCTGCCTTTAATAATTTGCCCTCACAGTAGAACATCTTTTTATCCATAAAGGGATATTGAGCAAAACAGGTCACGTAACATTGTATTTACTTATCAGCGGTTTTCTCCTTACCAATAAATAAAAGTCATGGTGTGAGGGCAGATTGATGTGTGTCTCTAAGTCCCCAATATTTGAACACCAAAACGGTTCTTAAAGGGATTTTCCTCATTGCCCCATTTCACACGAGGAAGGCTCATCGGTGACATGTCACATGACTGCAGTTTTCACTGTGCTTCTTCGTGGTCAACATTGTACAAATTAATTCACGTGAGCCTCCACGATGAGCTTAGAGCTCTTGGGGCAAACGTAAAGCCCAAATATTCTTTAAATTAAAAAAAAGTTTTCACTTTAAATTGTTAAGGTTTACGAGTTATGTTTAATAGTATGTGCAATTTGGTAAAGATTCGTTTAAAACCAATTTCATAACAGAGATAATCAATGTTAGCGTGTTTTGTGTTGACCCAGGCCTTAACGTACTTGAGAACTCTTTCAATAAATAAATAAGTAAATGTGCTTACGCGTCGGTACGGTTAAGGTTGGAGGGTGATTGAGAAACCACGTTGATTATACACTGCATCATCCGGCAATAATCTCCGCAGTTATGAGCGCGCAGATGAAATAATTATTGTCGGGGTTCGTGACTAGCGCGCTGGCTAAAGCTGAGAGTACTCCGACACAGAACTACATGTAAATAAAGCCGTGGTTTCCCACTTTATCATCCGAGAAGGTTCAAATGTTATTTTTGAAGTAAAATTTTGTTTCCTAAGGTTTTACTATTTATGAAAACCGAACCGCTTCCGGTAAATATCCACCACTATTCACCGACACTGAGGTGAATAAATGTTCAATAGTATGTGCGGGAAACATTTATTTAACATGACTTGTAGCATTCTGTTTTAAAAGTTTATCTTGAAGCGACTTGTTGAAATGTTTATGTGAACAACAAATTTTGACCATGTGATGACGTAAATCTTGGTAATTAAATAAGAGTCCACACCACGGAAAACCAGTGGAAATTTGCTAAATATACAATTAATTAACACTATATACATCAATAAAACTGGAAAAGTGTATTAAGTGGAAATTCATATTCCTAATCTAACCAAAAAAGCCAGTGGAGGCATTTGTCATCATTCTCAGAACAAGCCAATTGAATCCTGGTTACTAGCCGCAACCTCGCACTGGTGTGACGTCTCAAGTAGCTTTGTATGACGTAACTATCTTTGGCAGAAGATTTAGAGAGTTTTGAAAGAAAATGATTTTGGAAATTATATTGTTAATAACGTTCCTTTATAAGAGGGCATCCATGTGAAAACCATGCATGCACCCTGAAAAAATGAGTCTACATGGTACATCTCAGATTTTGTTCATATTTTGCACATATATTACTATTGGCCTGGCATTAGACTTGGTAGAATATTTTGGAAAAATTCCAAAAACTGTAAGAGATATGGGGGTCAGTACGAACTGCCTCGGTTTGAGGGGTATTTCACTTTGTTTTTTTAGTAATGTTTACAGCAAAATTTTGAACAAACCATAAAAGCTATATACACAAAACGTTTCTACAGAATAAACACGACCAATTGAAATTTAATTATGATATAAGTGCCAATATAATATTCAATATTCAAGGAGTAAGGCTTTCATGTACTAGTGACTTAAGAAATCATTTTTCAAAAGTCAAATTTTAGAGTAAAATGACATTCGAATACTATCGATACGGCGAAGTTGTAGAAGATGATAGAGTTATTATTTTGTAGATCAGTCATTTGGAAATACAACTGGGGACTAAAAAGTTTGTAAAGTTTTTTAGCTTAGGAGCAGTGAGGCCAAAGTAACATACTCCCCCAACGTAAATAAACAATCAACTGCAGAGGTAAGCTGTATCGAGTGTGCAGAATAACGGGTCAAATAAGGAACAGGAATGAGAAACATAGCCCTAGAATAACTGGGTAATAAATTTAATTGTCACCTATGGTTTTGCAATTAACAATCAACTTCAAAATATCATATTATTAGTAAATTATACGAAGATCTACGAAGGTCTACGAAGGATGTATCAGAGATAAATGCATACCTGATTCTAGCCTTATTTATGATCTCCTCCCAAATACCCCAGCTCTGTCATGCTAGGTCTCGAAGCCACAACTTACGATAATTATCTTCTTGTCGATTGTAAACCGAAAGAACAATTACCAGCTTTAGGTGTTTGTAGCAGTCGCCATTTTGTTTACGACTAGAACCCAGTCTGCTATCGAATTTTGTTGTGCACCACAGGTAGCCCGAGCACAGATTCCATGTGTGCCCAACATATATAGCAGTGTGGGTAATTTATATTGAAACATTTATGAATGTCATGAAACGGAACTGAAAATAATCATTGTGACCTACTCGATACATCTACATAATTTTGTTTGCAAAACTTTTATTTTTATATTTTCAAGCTGATTACCCATGATGCACCTGATATATGTACTATGTTAGGGGGTCAAATGTTTGCATGGATTCATACACAAGGTCACAACATTGAATTATAAATGGTTTCTAACGTCCCATGCATATATCCTGTATATTCACATGACCCACATAAGGCCATCCCAATAAGATGTTTTGTTTCCCATCCGATCCGTCCCAATTTTTTTGGAAAAGTTACAAAAAGATACCTAGCTTGACACCGACCCAATTTTTGGAAAAGTTAAAAAAAAGATTGAAGAACCTTTTTTTAACTGCACCTCTTTTCCTAGCTCTCTGCGTATTAGTTTCTTGTCTTTCTCATACAAATTGTCAATCCACCACTAGTAGAGGAAAAAGTAGTCGAGGAATACTTGAAAACTTTCACGCGAGTCTTCAAGCCTTGGTTCCAAATCCCCTAACTTTTTTTTTAACCGACCGACCGACTCAGCATCACGAGAGAGGGGGCGATGGGAAACGATGCATTTTATTGGGATGGCCTAATCTGTGTCGGTGCCGAACTGGAGCGAAGTGCCATCCCGGCAAGCGAAGTTTAGAAACGTCTGACGTATGTTGCTATTGCTACAAACTCTCTTAGAAAAGGGTTCAGAAAACATATTGGTGTACTGAATGATAAAACATATTGTGTGGATTGCGACATATTTTATCCAGACTCGCCAGTACGAAGCTGAATTACGCTGGATTTACATATACATGTATGTGCGGGGGGCTTGTTCAAACTACTGCTTATAGGCACACACCGGTAAGCCACGCAGTTTACAAACATGAGTATTTATATGAGTTATCCCGCCATTAATGCGGCCGAGCAACAAGCACTGAGGGTGGTCTCTGCCAGATATTTGTTTAACGTCCACAGTGGTTCCTTAGCGTTGTGTGATATACAGATGAATATGAGCGTCGTGAGACGCAATCTCGTTCCCAGAGCCCGCGATCGGCCAGCGCCAAGATACTGGCCAAATGATCGCCGGCTCTGGGAACGAGATTACGTGATCATTCGAGGCACGCGGGATCGAAAAGGCGGAGGCGCGAACCACTGCGCCTCTCTGTTTCTGGGTGGCTAATGGAACGAGCAGGAAGCGTAAAATTGTTTTGCCCCACGGGAGGCTAAACGGGGAAACTTTGTTGCAGAAAAACCCTAACGCACGCGCACTGTATCAAATTGTCTTGCCAGTGGGGTCTGGGTTTCTAAGAAACACATAATACTGTGTGTCACTTGAACCTTTCCTACATGGCCAATGTGGAAACATATTGTCGCGGAAGCAAATTTTGCGTCATGGAAGCAGAAATGGCTTTGAAATGCTTCAGAAACACGTTTTCCTTAGTGGAAGATTGATTTTTTTCTGCAAAAACGTTTCGCACGTGGCCAAATATGGAAACATTTGGGAAACATTCTTTCCGCAAAAATGTTTCCTCGTTTTGCCAGTGCTTTACCACCGCAATGAGCCAAGTTGGGTTACTGAAACCTACCACCCCAACCACCACCTATATATGCTATGCAATACGTTGTCCATTACAATGTGATTTCATTATAAATTATGTCACGGAGATAGTATCGCTCTACTCTCTCGATCACTGGAGCAAGATCATTTTCTTTGATGTTAATCTCGCTTGGTTTTGGTAATCGTCCACTTCTCTTCAGCGAAGATAATCTTGAAAAGTAGCTCGTAATCTGCTGTGCTGTCAACCACTGTTCTTTACCAAAAACCCGTTCACCACTTCTATCGTTTCGACGTGAACGCATTCGGCGTGAAGCTTCGGAGGGTGTAACTTTTCGACCAGTTTCTTCACCAATAAGAAACAGTTCAAGGAGGTAGTCCTTTACGTTGGAGGAAAACCTATTGCGTCTCTTTGACTTAGGAAGTGCCCATCCGGCCATTAGTAGTACATTAGCCTCTGTCTCAGGTGGCGAAGAACTGCCTTTGGAAGGACAGCAGGGATTTCTTTGTTTCACGGAAGTGCATTTTTGTGCCCATTTACGCCGAATATCATCATACTGCGATTCTTCGTGTAACTTAAATTCGTGCCTTCCGTAGTCGAGATGGCGATGCAGATTACGGCTCGTTTTGTAGGCCTTTATGCAGCCCTCTTCAGGGCAAGTGAACACTGATTCATTACATTCCTCCGGGGTTATATTTCTAGGTACAGAAACTTGGTTTGTTTCAGATGCCTGGTTGATACTTTTCTTCAAAATTCCAGTGGTTTCTCTTGGTTGAAGAAACGGGCTTTGTATCTTCAATCCTGTATCACCTTGTGGGCTACCCATCTCCTTTAGTTCTCTCTTAGAAATCTTCTTACCCGCTCCAATCTTGTATGCCTTCCAAACGATTACCCCACCATCATCTGTATATTGAAAGTTGTTCAGCTGACTGATGCCACTCCACTTGTATGCTGTGGAGCTTTGTTTCGCTGTGTCCAATTCAACGACAACTGACCAGCAACCTTTAACTCCTCCGTATGAATCGATGGCTTCCTTTAACTGGGCTGATGTCGTGACATCGTGACCTAAAAGGAAAATTGTACATTAAAATAAGATTAGCAAAGCAGTCGGTATTCAAGGTCCTATTTGACGTTTGTTGAAAATTGTTACGCCATGCATGGAGGCAAAATGCCTAATGTTTCACAATGGCAGTTCACATATCATCCCTATTTGTAGTGACATCGTGTACGCATGAAGAAACTTCGTAACTAAAAAATGCGTCAACTGATTAAAAGACGAGCTGGTAAACAGGGAGGAATCGTTATGATCACAAACTTTTCTATAAAAATCAAGATACCTTCGTTGAGATATCTTTCGATGTGTGCCTTCAGCGGCGCAATCTTTCTGTCGCAAACATCTTTACCACTGTTTGCCTCACTGAAGCTGTAGTTCTTGAGGACCAAGCCTTTTCTCGACACAATGACCGGGACACTTATCAGTAATGGAGCATTGTGGTAACACCCTGCATTGTCACTCCTTAAAAAAATCTCCTTCAGATTTGGTGCAATTATTACGAGCTCAGAAACCAGATTCTCCAATATCGATGATACTGCAAACCAATCTTGATTACAATTATCGAAAATGTGGACAAATGTTCGCACCTGAAAAAAAAGGGATTGGTGAGCATAACTGACTATGTTGCAATTTCGAAGGTGTCAATATATGACGAAACATTTTTATCTACCACTATATTCAGATGTAAGTTTTCATGGTGCAGTACCTCGAACGTAGTTTCGTCCTTTTCAGCTCTTGTTATACAGGCTGACACATGCCAGTTGATGCCCTTTTTACCAAACCAATCGGCTTGAGTTTCGCGGTAGCTTCTCGGAAGCCACTTCATTGCCCAATCCATAACTATTACGGACTGATCTATGTGAAGATTATCTAGAATGTCGATTTTGGCTTTGTCTTGATTTATAGCTCTGACGATGTGTGCCTTCCATTCAAAGATTCTTACTGTTGCTTGCTCGACATCATACTTGAGTTCTTCTCTCTGTTCCTGGTAACTAAATAACATATTTTTATTTAATATTTTTATATATATTTTCATCAGATCCCAAAAGGATTACACAGAGAATCGTTACATGCATCTATAGATTTTTAATAGCTAAAGTATATAGCTCACTGCTGGAATTATAGTTCTTATTTTTCCTTGTAGAGAGAAAAGCATATTAAAATTTAGTAAAACATATATATTCTCTTCGTGTAAACTACAGGGAGGTTTTTTCACCTCCCTGGTGTAACATACAAAGAGGATGATTTGAAGATATGGTTTTACCACCCGAAGATTAATTTCACATCTTCAAGCCACCGTGTAATGTTCTTTTTATTATATAGACAATACAACAGTTCTCATCTGTGCGAAGAGAACTTTACAGCAAACTTCACATCCAGCACCCGAGTGGCGTATTTTCCATGTCACTCGTGAGTGTGAAATATCGATTGTACGACTGGTTTAATTGCCGGTGAAACACTCCCGTCCATATAAATTGAATGCAGTTACAACCGCTGTATTTAGTACCTGTATGAAATGTCCAGGTTAGCCTCCAGTGTAGCGACGACATCGGCAGCGACCTTCTTAAAGTCTAGACATCGATCACACTCAATGATATGATCATGGTCACAAGTAGATCTAAAGTGACCATCGTCAGAAGACAGCGCATAGCCTACACAGTGATCAGCACATGGACTTTCCTCCAGCACATGCAGTTTATAATCAGCCTTCAGATATCTCTTTGCCGCATGAATTCTTTTTGCCATGTCGTCAACCCAACGCAGAGATGCACCTGCAAATGAAATTCACCAAGACTAGACTAATAAAATCCGTTTCACCATGGCCAGCAATGGGTGAGAAAACATAAAGTTTGACAGCCCAAAACAAACAAATCAGGACAAAATATAAATGCCCGCAACAGCATTAGCCTTCTCGGCAGACATATCTCAAACTTCAATGGTTTGGAGAACTTGTACGTTTACATGCTTTGAACAGTAATTACCAAGGGATCCCATTGTATGCACTACTTCTTCCATGGTATCAAACGATGATGATCCTTCGCTTGCAACGCTATCAAGGCCAGCAAGACTTTTCTTCTGAGAAGCTGCGCATACCTGCCAATATCATGAATACAGTAATGGCACAATGGTTATAATTATAATATTACCATAATATGTATCATTATAATTATAATATTATTAATATACATTATTAATATATATTGTAAATATAATTATAATTATATATAATTTTCGCCTGGTTTACTTTTTGAGGAACATTATTTTAACCTCCAGATTCACTTCCCCTCTGTTTCATCCTCTAAAACTAACCTAAATAAACAAACATAAGTATTGGGTTACACATGACGTCACGGCGGCCTTGTTGGAGGAACATTAACAAATGATTCCTCATTAGTGTCTTTTGTTCCGTCCTCCAACATGACTTCCGCGTCTTTGTCTTATGAATCTCCAGGGATTGATTGCAACCGAAGAATATGTATGCGTCACCATCTTACATGCAGAGAACATGTTTAGATCGTATATAAGCAAAAATATATACCTTTAGGATTGTAAAGAGAGTCGATTTTCCAAGCGGCTGAACATCAACCTCAGAGCAGTATGTCTGGTATAACTTGATCATCCTGGAGCTTATCACAGTTCGTACCAGGTTAGAGATTTCAATTACTTCACCAGTTGACATTTTTAGCTTCTTTGTTCCATATGCTACATCTTGAACGTAGTTTGGACTGCTGATGAAGTTGAGGAAGTGGTCAACCTTATCTCTGTCTAGCCGATAGCGAACGACCGGGTCTCTCTCTGCACATACTCCAGCACCAAGCATTGCCGCATGTTTCCTGGCCTGATCGATTCGCCATACCGTTAGTCCGGGCACAACTTTCTTCAACTGCGTTTTAGTGTAGTGCTTCACAAAGATGGACAATATCGTCATTTTTGTGTACCATGACGTAGCTCCCTCGTACAGAGCAATGAGTGTTGCCATAACTTTACTGGTTTCTGGGTTACCTTCCTCTCTTGTAGGGTTAGTCGTGATAAGGGTTAAAAGCTCATCGGATTGCCCTGGTGCAATACGATCAAGAGTTACTCCAACCAATTCCTTTGACTTCCGTTTGATATAAGAACGTGTGCTCTTGGCAGCATCTGACAATGGTTGATTAAGCTGAAACCGTATTGGACTAATTCTACCATCGCTCAACCCGACTATATGTTTGTTCAATGCTTTAAGTCCGTTCTTACGAAGTGGCGTGGGCATGCATATACTCATTTTCGTCATAATCCGTAAGGCATAACGATTCTGTCCCATGCTCCAAAGCAGACATTGGTGACATAACGTTATCAGACTGTTTCAGCTGCTCAGCGTACATTCCGGGTTGGATCTAACAGAAAAGCAATAAAACAACACCATCACTGAAATGGTAATCGCTCTACGCTAAGTCATAATTTAACTGAGTCTCTTGGTGATCAGTTTGATATCTGGCCCTAACCTGAATTCGTTTTGCTCTTGCCCCAGCAGATGATATTTCCTCATTACTGCTTGTATCTAAATCGAAGTCGACTGTTTGAACGTCTGAGATATCCTCCTATAAAAATAAAAGAAAGAGATCTCAAAATGCACAACATTGACAGTCTGGTATTGGCCTGACAGCCTAGCCCCTCACCCTAGAGAAGGAGTACTCCATAAATTTGGGTAGGGGTGTGCCGCTGGGTCCCCGTACCCGGGACCAGACCAAAACGTTGCTATTTTGCTACCCTTATTCAAGTCTCAAACCGATATCTTCCCTCCAAATCTTGGAAAACTGATATCCTGTTCCAGACTTATAGAGCAATTTCTATACTCTTAAATGATACCATGTCCAGCGGCACGTCCCTGTACGCGTTATTTATAAACAATAACCTACTTATGGCTCAAATATATGCATGCACTGATATAACAGGGGAGCCGGGGTGGCGCAGCGCTTCGCCTCTCACCTCTGTGGCCCAGGTTCAATTCCCGGATGCGGCGCCATATGTGAGTTGGGTTTGTTAGTATCTCGCCCTTGCTCCGAGGGGTTTTCTCCGGGTTCTCCGGTTTTCCTCCCTCCGTAAAAAAACAATTCCAATTCGATTTGAGGATTAGCCGGGTCCTGACTTTGATCAGCTCCCATGGTTGTTTCAGGTCTCGTTAGAAATTCAGAGAGGTCCCGCAACAAGATTTGTTATGAAAACTGAGTCGTTCACACCATAGTTAATAGAGTGGAATGGTTATGAAACCCAGCGACCTTCTTTGTTATGTGTCTTTGTTAGCTTTTTTCAACCACTACCCTGCACAAAACACAATAGAAATTCTGATGTGTTAATCAATCAGCCAATAGAAACGTGTGAGTTCAGTCGTTCAGGGGACGCTAATGAACTATGACCCTGCACAATCTTTTGTCTTGCCCCCTTCCAACATAAATCGCAGCGCCTTTGTTAGCCCCTTTGAAGTTTGCCGGGTTTCATAACCATTCCACTCTATTAACTATGTTCACACGAGGGGAATTGTTCCGGGGACATGTCCCTGGGACTTGCCCTTCGTGTATACCGACCTTAGGTCTGCGAGCGGGGAGCGCGGTGTGATTTGTTTTCACTTGTGTGGGTTGTTCTTTTTTCTTTTGTTTTCCATATTGATTTTCTACATATTTTATGCGACGAGCTCCGCTATAAAGAGATGCAAGGACGCCAATAACAAATCTCATAAGTGTATCACAGGCAGCTTTAACAGGAGCCGCCCTAAAAATAAAAATGAATAAGAACCCTGTCTAGGCAGTATACTATTTACAGAACAGGTGAAAACATTTATAAATTTTATCGGATAATTTTACCTGACACGCGCCATCGACAACAACCGCTCTGTAAGTCCCAAGGCATTTCATACAAATTCCTAGTATAGGAAAAAATATCATTGATTTAGAAGAGCGGAAAAAAAGTGAAGAAAGGTAAGCGTCAGACCATACATAATAAATGCCAGGATATAAATACCTTGACCAGTTTCACACAAAACTCCAAAAGCGGTGTAAATAGCCTTTGACATGCGACTTGTTATTCCTCTAGCTGGTTTTTGTTTGCTGTCATGTGCAGGATATTTACACATTTTACTAGGTCGCCATCCTAAACCAAACTCGTCTCTGTGAAGTGGACAAATTGCCATTGTGTCTCCATGCCGTTCTTCAAATAAACCGACTCGAGATAGATAAAGTCTCCATTCGTTTTCGACATCTTCCGCTGAAGTCCTATAACAGCCTTTCAAATGCCCCAAAACATCTTTCGTACATGCCTTCAATGGTAATATAGTTGTGTTTCCCTTGAAACGAGAAGATATTCCACATTCCTTCCTTGAATAGACACAAAACGAGCACTTGATCAAGTCCGAATCCATCTCGTGGATAGGGCGGCAAACTCACGTGTAGACGTTACACGCAGTTCCTGTCACGCAATTCTTGAGATATCATTATATCACTACAGGGATTCCATCTATTTCGGTGATACCACATTTGATTCCATGGATTATGCACAAATTATGTTATTTCAAAGAACGATCAGACTATCATGCACAAGATCGAAACAAATTGAGTCCGTAACAAGTAGTAACGACATCAGAATGGCTTCCCGTTGCTGAATCAAAACGTTTCTTACTTGGACAACTATCTGGTGCGAACTAGCATGACGAGCATATAAGGGACGGACCATTAGATTATTGATGGAGGGGGTTGCGCAAATCCCCCAAAAAATATCGAGCAAGCTCTTCTATCGGAAAAAAAATATCGAGCAACACAATAATCAAGAAAAAAAATATCGAGCAAGCACTAGCTGGTCTCATACGCATTTACAAATTAAATTAATAAAGGCAAAGAAATAAACCAGGGAAGAAGACTGGTTTGTTGTTATGAACAATTTCCATAGGAAACCCAATACAGATCTGAAGATCACACAGACTGGTTACCAGGAATCAGTCAACATATGTAAATTATCCAAGATGGCCGTAATCAAGACAGCAGATAAACTGATGGAACGATCGATCGCAAAAAGTCACATGCACTCATAAATCGAAACTTACCCTGTATTAACTGACTGTATATATTTCGGAAAGAAGTTATCTGGTAAACGATGAGTTCTCACTGGCCTAGTGGATATAGGGTTATAGGATCATGTGTACTGTACGCAATGTTGGCCGACGTATCGGTCGAGTCGGTTATATGTCGGTGGGGTATCGGTGAGATGTTAAGTTATAATTAAACTATTCTGCATGCTGTTTTCACTCAAATAAACAGCGACTCTTTTGGATTTTTTTTACCTGGAAGGTTTACTGTATTGAATATAATTCAGTCTAAGTATAGTAATATTCCTTTCTGTTGCGGTATAAAATGTTCCTTTATACAATTAAATCTCTCATAGTGACTCATGAAATTCCTTCAAATGCAACGTTTAATATCTTTCTTTTTTTTTTTTTAGTGTCTTTTATACATCCGCTCGCGCAAGATCGATTGCGTTTATAAATCGCTATATCGCACCGTTTTGGTCTGGAATAGGGTACTGATTTTATTTAATCTGAAGGGGAGATTTCGCCTTGAATCTGGAATAGAGTAGCAACAATAGGGCCATTTATACGAGAGAAAGTTAGCCGCACCGCTTAGCTAAGCAGCGAACGATTCGTATAAATGGGTCAATTTAAACTGAAGTTCGCGACTAATACTGACACATGTATAGGCCGAGCTATCCCAATAATGAATTCGTCGATACTTAAACCCCGCGCCGGCTGCCAGTATTCGACATAAAATAACATTTGAAAATATTGGGGTCGCTCCGATTTATTAATAAGCATCATTTTTTTACTGTAGGGCTCGGTTCTAATTCTAATATATACTCCGCGCACTCCAATCGGAGTATAATGCAGAGGCGCATGGCTGGAAAATAAATAAAGAGCTGCTAGTTTATGCTATCTTAAGTTTACAAAAGTTAGCCTTGTACGAAAGCATTAATAGCTGTAGCCTCTACAACCTTTGAAGTACATAATATATACGGTAGCTGAAAATATCACAGTGACCGTTACCTCGGCCGACTGTCGGCAAACTATCGATAGCTATTGAGTGTCGGTGATCAATCGGACGACTGTCGGTGCATCATCAACCATGTCGGCCGACATACAGAATAGCCAAATCTCGGACGAGTAGTGGTCGACTCTCGTCCGACCCTCGGCCGCCTATCGGCTGACCGTCGGTCGACATGTCGACCGATACGTCGGCCGACATTGCGTACAGCACACATGATCCGGGTTATAAATGTTCGCAGGTTTATACAGAAGGCCCGGACACAAGGCTCTTCTGGTTTCACTTCTGCTGGTAATCTTAATGCAACAGAAACATTTTTGATCAAAAAATAGATCAAGTTGAAATATTTATATGAAATATAAATGGTAATGATAGGTTTTGGGTACCAGTTTGTGTTTCATCACTTCTGCTGATAGCGGGCTGATCTCTATGTGGTGATTTCTTGCTTTGACTGTCCTTTTCCCCCTTTTCTCTTAGCCCGTTTGTCAGCCACAGAATATCCATGCTTTGTTTTGGCATTTTCCATTAATTATGTGGCTTTCTTTAATTTCCAAGGCCCAACCAGGAATGCTACTTGAGCGAGCGGGAGTGCGTGCAATGTAAAAAAAAACTCACGCTAAAAAAATATAGGATTGTTGGTACAAAATATATTGCATTAATATAACTGGAAAAATCTTTAGGTAAGTTCAGAAAAAAATATCGTGCAAGGTCATGCATGGCGCTTTAAAAAAATATCGTGCAGGGCTAGAATCAGAAAAAAAAATATCGAGCAACTAAAATTCTCGCAACCCCCCCATCAATAATCTAATGGTCCGTCCCTAATAAAGGGCTTCCAAGAAAACGTCTCTCTCTATATATATATCATAGTCAAAGAACATTTATTGTCTTTGATCCAATCAAACAATTTTAAACGAAGATACTGCCATAAACTATGAGTACCTATTTTCCAGCTTTGACTCCGTCAAACTCGACAATAATTCAGCCACTCTAGTCATCCGAATATCGGGCGATGGACTTGATCATCATTCAAAACTAAAATAATATTGAAAATAAATGTGCATTATTCGAATTCTTAAAGCAATTATTGGCAGAAAATATGTGAAGTTCACCGTTTTTTCGATTTTAATCGAAAAAATATCGCCGTGTCACCATATCGTCATGTTTGTTCAATAACTGAACATTGCGGATTTTGAGAGTGCATGCTCTCTAACCCAGCATTAACTTTACATATTTTATTTTTACCAGATGCAGAGATCTATTATAAGTCAGTCTAGAACTATTTCTAAATTCAAAGAAAAGAAGGCCGCAACTCTGCAAACGGCCATTACAAGACTGCATTTATCGGGTTTTAAAAATACCTATTAAAGTAGCGTTAAATAAAATCCGACAGAAGCGAAAAAATATTAACAAAATCAGTTGATTTTGGTTTTAATATGCTGACGGGACTTAGTGCTAAAGGAGGTAAAAATATAATCTTTCTACTTAAAATCATTTCTGATTGCGACATGTTACAACATAAGGTATATTTTGCTCTGATTTTGAGCATTCAGGGGGTCAAACAGTTTTATTGTCATATCTCAAAGGCCTTTTACATTTCAGCCAAACTATTTCACATGGGACATTAGCTAGTTTTAACTTAAAAGATGTAAATGTGTGCCAAGTTTAAAGGAAATCGGAGAGGTGCACTGTCAGACTCGTCTGCATGCATGGTTCTCACATGGACCCTCTCTTAAATATGTTGGGTTCTTAAGAGCGGCCGTCTGTAAATATCGGCTAAAGTGTTTAGGATGAGAAAAAATGAAATTCCTCAAACTTTCTTAGAATAATGGCCTGGGTGAGTGAGGCATATAAATATAACTTTTAATTGAATCTGATTTTTATTTTCGCCAAACGGCGACAAAATCGGTTTTACGGCTCTTAGACCGGTTTTTAGGAGATCGATACCACACATCGATAACGGCTCGCCTAAAAATGAAAATAGAAATTTATAGCAATACTGTGCAGCTAAATACAAAGAAAAGATAATGATTTCTCTTTTCATGGGTTGTTTATTACAAATTAAATATTTTATCAATTTTTCATTATTGTGTTAATTTTAGACATTTTTGGTACGCAAAATAATGACCAAATTGAGAAGCCAAAATTTCCAATGATACATGACCTGGCTATATTAGAGTATAACCTAGCGAAAGAGCAATGTTTCTTCTTCAAATAAATGCAATAAAAGTTTTGGGCAATTAAAACTACGAATTTTCAGGGCACCAAACGCAAGTGGCACTGACGTAAGAATACTCTCTTTTCTCACAGCGTTCGAATGCACAGAATCTGAGATGAACAGAGGAAAAAAATATTATATCAACTTCTATCAGGTTAAATTTAATACTAAAGAAGCCTGGGTACTTTCAGATAGATTATATATCGGTTTCTACCAATTATTTACAAAATCAGTGGCTTTTAGCGGTATTTTTGCGATGACATATTGTTGAATCTTTACTCATGCCGGAGCGCCGACAACTTTCAATTGATAGACTACCTTTATGAGACTTCTAAGTCAATCCGAATGATCTACAGTTGAACTATTCACTGTTAGGAATGTTAAAAAGTAATTGTAATGGCTTAATATGTACCTTTCATGTGGTTTTGTAGAGAATCGGTAGTATAACTAGAGGTTGTCAAATGCAAGACTGCCGTAGTTCAACTGTCAACAGCTGAGATTGCGTTACACACAGGAAGCCCGCTTTATCAGGAAATATGAACGCGTAATATAACTATATATGGACTTTTGGTTTACGTTCCGATCCGGGGAACTAGTTATATTTTATATAGGATCTCAGTATCACTGGATTTATTTTTAATTTTTGTCTTTGAGTTTGGTCGCCAATTGAAATCAAAGCTTCACCTAACCTTATCTCCCTTAGGGGGGAGACGGGGGTACTTATGTTATGTCTCTTGACTCTTTTGGTATGACCAGTTGGCGAGCCCGACCGATTATTATAATTCGCAACCCAAGTACGGTTCTGAAGCAAAAATGTAGCAATCCGTCAGACTTTTTTTCTCAAAATTTTGGAAAAAAGTGTTTTATAGCTAGCTACTTTCCGCACACCTGGTCAGGTTCCGAAGCTGACGCCGGCCGCATAATAATCTCTCGGGAGTTCTAAAACGGCAATTACGTATATTCAATATTTTCACCCAGTGGCCATCTTGGATCGAAAGCGAGAAAATCAGTTTTGTTTTTAGTAACGCTATAACCTCGCACTGAGGTATATTAGAACGAGTTTAGCCAAGCAAAACCTCGCATTGGATCCAATATGGCCACCGAGTGAAAAAAACGTGAATGCAACCGCGTTATTTATGGTTCGGTTTCCGTGAGTTTACTTTTCGCTTACCTATCACAAGCGTAATTTTATGATTAATGGTGTTGCAGCCATGGCCATGTAGGTTGACCAAACAAGAGAAGTTAATGTATCTGTCAATTCCAAATCTCCCCCCCCCCCCCTCCCCCCGGTATACGTGTAGCATTTGGCCGCGCAGTCTGTCCCAGGGTGGGGCATTTTACCAGCAAATAATAGTTGGGGTGGTGAATAGCCCACGTTCGATATATGTTTCACTTATCACGCACAAAGGTTTCAACATGTGTCTCCGGGGTAAACTAAATATATTATATTATTTGAACAAAGAATAAAATTAATTTAATTACCCTGGAGCATCATTATACTGAAACCTTTGTGTGTGACGACTGACGAGTGGAGCATATATTGAAAGTGGTGTATTCGTGAAAGAGAGTCAAGGTTGCGGATTTTACATCAATATTTATTAGAGATTTGCACTCGTTCCTAAGCCCCACGGTTAGGTATTTACAAAGCTCTGATTCCCAAAAGTCAAATGCTCCACAAATGGGGGGGGGGGAGTGGGCGGGAAGTGGGCAGGTTTGGAATTGCTAGAGAGATAACGAGTCATACTTTATAAAGCCCGGTTTACCATAGGATCGTTACGATCGCAGCGATCATAGATAGCGATCGTAGCGATCGTAACGATCTACATATGGAAACCGATCTATAGTTCTATCCTACCGATTGTACAATCCATGGAGCCCGTGGGAGGAGGACTGTGTGGCGGTTATGATTTCCGGGTACGAGTTTTTCACAAAAAGACAGGTTATAGACGACTCGGAATAATAAAACATAAATCCGGGGTCGTTTTCACAATAACTTGGAAAATCGGGTTTTGGAACTATACTTTCTCTGAAAACCGGATCTGGATCGGACCCCATGGCGGCACATACGTACGTACCCGTATTGTGATTAATATATTGTTCATATATCTGACTGATTTATTTAGCATAGTGACCGGATTTAGTTCGAATTTACCATGGCCAGTTGAGCCACCATATTACATGCATTATAAGATCGAAGGTCTAGTCGTTGTCGATGCCATATGCATCATACAAAATGTCTCTAAAAGTAAACTACATCTGAATGCGACAATTTCTATTGAATAGAAAATGGGAAGAACTAAATATCCTAAAACAATATGTAGATTCGAAAGCACTAAACTGAGCATAAAACAGACTGAATGAATCAAGTTGTGACAACTCCTGAGTTCGTACCCGACTAGTTATTCTTCATCAATAGTAGATACATTACTTTGCTATTTTAAAAAGGGACGCTTATTTATGTTTAGACTCTGCCAAAATGGTATAGATAGCAGCAAAGGCTAAATCGTCCGATGCAGTCTACAGACATTCTTCTCAGTCTATTATTCTCAGTCTTCTGAGCCTTACACGGATTACTATTGTGGTCAACTTCATTCTTATGTTGTCCCCTTAAATTATTTTAATTATAATTCAATAAAAAGGATACAGCCATGGCCACACAACGGACTCCCATGCTCTATACCAACGCGTATACCGTACAGTTATGGTGTCAGTTATTTCTAGCCAACACAGCTACGTTTTTCACACACCTCTAACATTTAATTAATTTTGCAAGTGCTACCCTTCAGTCCCCCATCCCGGATATTTCCATGCCTGGTATTAAAACACCGTAGTGAAGTTAGCGGGTAACTCAGCGGGCAACTCAGTGAAGTTGGCGGGCAACTCGCTAAATCATGTTTACGGCCATAACTCATAAACTGTAAGGCCGATCACCACGAAACTTACACACAGCATAAAATACATCAAAACAAACACACCTGTGCATTCAAAACAAATGACGTCATCGATCACGTGATCTCAGCGTCCCGAATATCCCAGCGTGCAACTCGTGCCTATATCTTTATAACGGCTGCTGGGTTCAAACTCAACCAAATTCACGAGAAATAACGTCAGGCACATAACAAATGCCAACATGTCATTTAATCGCGTGACGTCATCAATCACGTGACCGTGGAAAATTGCTAACATCTTAATAACGGCTGGTCCACTACGGCAATTCAGTGAAGGCAGCGAGCAACTTGTCAACTAAATCTGTCATTTTTAATAGCATTTTCCCTTTGTAAGTCATTCATATATTAATAGCTCTTCTCTCTGTTTAAAAGCTGTCTTTGAGGTTCTCTATCACCAATTCGCTGTTCTTTAGCTTTAAATAGAGGTATACTAGTGATAAACGCTTTTCAAATGTGGAGTTTCGGTACTTTAAGATCATTTGCTCACACAAATTTTGTAAATGGTACTTCAGCCACAAGCGTCAACAAAAGTTATTGTGAATCAGTTTCCTGTTCTGGACCACATACCAGCTAATTAAAATTATTCAACTGGTATGACTCTATCTCTCTTTTTTCAAAGACTTTCATCCTAAACTTTAAGACGTGTCAAACTTGGGGTTTATCAGTAATCATGAGTGATCACAAATTGAAACGTCTTGATTGACATTTCTTACGCCTCGCCCATGCGAGACAAGAACTAAATCATCTTCGAGCGATCATACAGTGTTGGTTCCTGCATTCGATCGAGAGAGAGACAGAGAGAGAATTCATCGCTTTGTGACTTCTTTTTGCGTCACGTTTTCCCTGCTATTGGTTAATTCATCATGAAGACTTCAGGCGGAGCTTTTAAGGTAAACCTTGTATTCGATAAGTCTGAGTGTTGTATGTTTCGCCGGCGGGTTTCTAAAGCAACTTTTGTGATTCTCGGCTTTCTGGAAGGTGAAGACCACAAAATCTGTTGAACTCTAAATCACCGAGAATTTTTCTTTTTGCGAAACCGGTTACACAAAGCCACGACCTCTTTTGTGAAATCAGGGCCACTTATCGAACTGTTCTGCAAAATAGCTGTTCTGCAACGATGTTCAGCTAGAAAACTCTGCAGCTCATACAATAGATGAATGAATGAAAATTAATCATATTTCTTTGAAAATTGTCTTTTTAAAAACGTTTATCCGGTGAAGCTGGCAAATTCTACAAAAGTCTGTACGCTTAGCTGGTTGGCAGTAAAGAACAGCTTGTAGTTCTCTGCTAGCTATTTTTTTCCCCTCTAAAATGGTATGAGAACACGTTTTTAGTTATTGAAAACGTCATGCACGTCATTTGACTGAATACTTTTACCGTTGGGTGCCTGTGAAATCGCTTTTCTGTATAACATTTACAGGGGCGGGCAACACTCCGTGATATTTCAGCATATTATATTCCCAATGATTCCTAAAATACAATACGAATGAATCAAATATGTCTCTTTATCCATGCAAAATTCGAAATTTGCCATCGACTACGTTCGTCTGGGAGTTGTGCTAGCGTGGTTTGTAAGACGCGAAGCCGATAAGGCAAACATGAAAGAAGGTGGCTTCATTTGGAGGGCCACTGCTCACTACTTTGGCGTGGAGATACCTACACGTACCCAACTACGTACCGTTTACCGTGCCTGGATTAACGATATCCAGAGGACACGGACGTCGGCATTGTCCCTTAATAGTCGCAAATGTGTGATCTCGCATACTTCCCAGGCTCTGGTGAGTAACTGCTTGTGCTATTAGAATAATCAAGTCGCTTAGTTATAGAATGGATAAAAAGTTTATAATACAGAAATGTTGCTGCTGCATGTTGTTTGTCAAAACAATTGAAAACTTCTTGCCCCGCTCTATTTCTCGAATCCAATTTTAATCGGTGTTTCAACCAATGAAGTTGATGAATTAGTTAGTCCGGTTGATATATATATTTTTAAAGTCTTGCTTATGTTGGCATGGTGCTGGGAAATTTAGAAGTAATAGGCATATCAAATAGAAGCGGCGACGAAAAAGTACGCTGAATCCTCGAGGATTAACTTTACATACAATATTACTCATCTCAATAGAAAATGTTTAGTGCCGATTTTGGGTAATTGAGCGTAATTGAGCGTTAATTAAATGTATGAATAAGAAATTAGACAATAGTAGGACAATATTATCCAACATTCTATTTTTCACCGTTTTTCGGTAAATTCAGTAAAACCAGTTGAGAAGAGTACAAATATCGCATACTCGCTCCAGTCGTACTCCTGGGGCGCGATATTTGTACTCCCCTCAGTGCAGTTGGATAATAAAAGGTCTTACTAGAGCATTTACGGTATAACAGAAATGTGCAGTGGACTCTTTAAATTTGTGTGTGTGTGTGTTTTCCGGGAAAATTGCACATACGACAGGGCTACAGCAATTTTACACGGTAACTCGAACAGAAAACGGTTTACATAGAATGTTGGCATGAACCCAAAAAAGAAAGCCGATTACAAAAAAGAAAGGGCATACCAAGAAAACTGGCCATGACATTAAGCTCTATAAGAAAAGTACACTGAAGTAACACAAGCGATGTAACAAAATACTATTACTAACACAAATGATAATTATACCCAGAAATTCGAGGCAAGAAGTAAGTGTTAAGGGAACATCCAGTTAGTGGACACCCTTGAGACCTCTTCGATGTGTCCGCTTACGGGAGATGTCCACTGAGGTTTCACTGTACATAAACAACAACAACAACCACATCAAAAATCAGAAGCAAGACAACAGAAAATAACAAAATTAGTGAAACACAGTGACTTATAACGAAATCAAGTACGCCCTATTAGTATCCCAGGAAAGTGTCTTATATATAACGTCATCAAGTTCGTCCTCTTAGTAACATGTACACCGAACGGTGTCTTATAACGCCATCATATACAGCTTTAAATAGGGCAAAGGGCTATTTAAAATTGCTGACTTATAGTTTAAATGAGTTCCCCGCTAGCCTTACTTTGAAATCAGTGCAATTATGAGTTGTCCGCTGCTTCAGTTATAACTGAGTTGCCCGCTATATGTTTTATCACTAGTAAACCTTTATTTTAAACTAAAGAACGGCGAAATGGTGATAGAGGACCTCAAATACAGCTTTAAAATAGGGCAAAGTGTTATTTAAAATTGCTGACTTATAGTTTTAAAAATGAGTTCCCCGCTAGCCTTAATTTGAAATGCAATTATATGAGTTGTCCGCTGCTTTATAACTGAGTTGCCCGCTATATGTTTTATCACTAGTAAACCTTTATTTTAAACTAAAGAACGGCGAAATGGTGATAGAGGACCTCAAATACAGCTTTAAAATAGGGCAAAGTGTTATTTAAAATTGCTGACTTATAGTTTAAATGAGTTCCCCGCTAGCCTTACTTTGAAATGCAATTATATGAGTTGTCCGCTGCTTTATAACTGAGTTGCCCGCTATATGTTTTATCACTAGTAAACCTTTATTTTAAACTAAAGAACGGCGAAATGGTGATAGAGGACCTCAAATACAGCTTTAAAATAGGGCAAAGTGTTATTTAAAATTGCTGACTTATAGTTTAAATGAGTTCCCCGCTAGCCTTACTTTGAAATGCAATTATATGAGTTGTCCGCTGCTTTATAACTGAGTTGCCCGCTATATGTTTTATCACTAGTAAACCTTTATTTTAAACTAAATAATTGCAAAATGGTGATCGAGGACTTCAAATAACATTCCACAAAAGGAAATTACCAATCTTATTGTTTTCAAATGAGTTATCAGCTAGCTTTACCGAGTTTCGCGCCAGATGTTTTATCACTAGTAAACCTCCATAGCAAATTGGCGATAAAGTTCCTTGCTTTTTACGAAATGACTGATCGATGTATTGTTGAAATATATTTACTGGGTATTTACTTACAAGTACGTGACCTAAGATCAAGGTAATGAATGACCTCAAATACAGCTTTACTGAGTTACTCGCTATATGTTTTATCACTATAGACAAGTACTTCAAACTGCCATTCTACAAAGGGAAAATGTCATTAATAATGACAGATTCAGTTGACAATTTGGACGCCGAGTTTCCCGCTAGCTTTACTGAGTTTCCCGCTATATGTTTTATCACTAGAAAACCTCTATTCTAAACTAAAGAACAGCGAAATGGTAAGAGGGCGGAGGAACAGAACAGGGAGGAGGGAGAATTGGCAAAAGAAAATCAGGGAGGAGGGCGAAATGTCCAGAAAAACTAGGGAGGAGGAAGAATTTAGCATACAGGGAGGGGGTAGAAAATGGGATCTACATACATGCTCTAGAGATAAATTTTAAAACTCACTAGGGAGGAGGGAGAAATGTCGGAAAAAATAGGGAGGAGTGAGATTTCACTACCCGTTCCTCTCCACTCTGGTAATGAATGACCTCAAATACAGCTTTACTGAGTTACTCGCTATATGTTTTAGTACTAGTATGGTGATCGAAGACTTCAAACTGCCATTCTACAAAGGGAAAAGGTAATTAATAATGACAGATTTAGTTGACAAGTTGGACGCTGAGTTTCCTGCTAGCTTTACCGAGTTTGCCACTATATGTTTTATCACTAGTATACCTCTATTTAAAGCTAAAGAACAGCGAATTGGTGATAGAGAACCTCAAATGACAAAGACCGCTTTTAAACAGAGAGAAGAGCTATTAATATATGAATGACTTACAAAGGGAAAATGCTATTAAAAATGACAGATTTAGTTGACAAGTTGCTCGCTGCCTTCACTGAATTGCCGTAGTGGACCAGCCGTTATTAAGATGTTAGCAATTTTCGCCGGTCACGTGATTGATGACGTCACGTGATTAAATGACATGTTGGCATTTGTTATGTGCCTGACGTTATTTCTCGTGAGTTTGGTTGAGTTTGAACCAGCCGTTATAAAGATATAGGCAATATTCCCACGGTCACGTGATTGATGACGTCATTTGTTTATGTCTTCAGACATTGTTTACCAAGTGTCAACCCATGTTTTGTGAAAGTTCCAAGCCGGTTGAAGTAGTTTTGATTTTTTTTTTGGCAAAAACATAGCTTTGCGAGTTGCACGCTGGGATATTCGGGACGCTGAGATCACGTGATCGATGACGTCATTTGTTTTGAATGCACAGGTGTGTTTGTTTTGATGTATTTTATGCTGTGTGTAAGTTTCGTGGTGATCGGCCTTACAGTTTATGAGTTATGGCCGAAAACATGATTTAGCGAGTTGCCCGCCAACTTCACTGAGTTGCCCGCTGAGTTACCCGCTAACTTCACTACGGTTATTAAAACAGCTGATTGATAGTAAACTTGCTGAATTTGATAATCTCTCGCGAACCCAAAAGACTCAATATTGATGGAAACTTGCAAGAATATTGACTTACATTGTAGGTAAGGTACCAAAGAACTACATTTATGATTGGTAAATGATAGATGACATACAGTGGCGGATCCAGGGAGTGGGTTCCCCCTTACTCCTGGATATCACTCAGAAATGAATAGCTAAATACATATTTCAATGTATGCTACTCAGACATGAAAAATTAACATAGAAATATCATATGAAACCTGTTACATATTGTAAGTATAGTTCTCTAGTATGACACTATTATTTTGCACCCCCCCCCCCCCCCCCCCCCCCCCCCCCCCCCCCCAATGACTCGCTTAACCCACCTTTTACAAAATCCTGGATCCGTCCCTGAATGAGTTGTCTTCTGCATCAGTAGTGGATGACTCTAGATCGGCTAAAAAAAACGCAAAACGATCCCACAAGCGCTTAGATAGAACGAAGAACAGAATTCTAAGTCCTAAGCGCCTTCGGTACATTTTTGCGGTCTTTTTGGGCAGAACTTGAACATAAATCAACATATTCACTGCTGATAAAGACTGAATAGCTACTTCCAGAAAAATACTTCTATACTACTACTAGTACTGCTTGGCACATGATACACTTTTCCTCCTACAGTCGGTGCCTGCATTCTCCAGCGTGTTTAGCGAAACAAATCATACTTTAGACATAAACAGGCCGACCATTACCCGGATCGTTATCGTTTATTTTTAGATTTTATATATAATGCCATACGTATTGTTTGCTTTCATCGCGAATGTAGGCTGGTTTTCATTTGGTCGTTCGCTGCGATCGCTGTAAAGGTGAGTCGGCTTTAGGGACCGGACATTATTTAGCGGGAGGGGGGGGGGCTACTAGTTCTGCTAGTTCTGCATTGTGGCTCATCGCCAGAAATTCGAGACATGGTTATTGCGCAACACATATTGACCCCTGTTCACTGTGTGAAATGGGTCGTGTAAATTTACAGAGAAATGTATGGGATCCTAAACATTTTCCTTATTTCTCATGAAATACGGTACAATCGTAAAAATGTGCGATCGAGGCATTATTTCTACAGATATTATGAATTCAATTCAAAGCAATTCAAAGCCAAGTAGTACACTTTAATGATTCCTTTCTTTTATTTTAGAGGAAGCATAAAAATTCGCATTTATTTACAGTGGACATTAAACGATTTCCAGTAAAAACATGCAGATAACAGTTTATAAAATGTATCTGCTGCAAATCTACAACCTTAGCAAAAAATGTGCGCACGAAGAGTTGAACACATAAACAAGACCTACCGTATTCTTCCCTTCTGATGTCCCAAAGTCCATTTTGGATGATTCCTTTTCCTTCTTGAGAATTCAGCTTTTCGACAAGAAACCTCTGACTCCATATTTGCACGCTAAAACCCGTAATATTGATCGTCTTGAAACTGTCACAACTCTGACCACAAGTGACCAAATCCAATAAACATGGCAGCTTTGGAAAGCTTGTTCTGTACTCTAGAAACTGCAGTGTGTTTGTTTAAACAGCTTGCGGTTATTCAAGCTAATTTGTCCTTTTGGAAAGTAGGTCCTAAACGGACCAAAAGAGACGAGTCTGCGATAAAATTCTGGTGAGCGGTGTTACCCAATTACGTGTTGGTACTTTATGTATCCCGCGTTATAGTGTCCCAATGTACCATATATGCTATGTCTACCATCTATATACTATCAGGCCTTAATGTCTCGAATTTCTGGCGATGGAGTTGACCCAAACAATGTGACCTTGCAGTTCTCTGGTCTCACAAAATAATGACCCTCCCCTTAGATAAGCCTATAAATATATTTCAAAAACTCATGAATAATTAATGAGCATTTTGTCCAATCAGATGAAGCAAATCTGTCACGTGCATGCTCCTTTATATCTGATAAAATCTCATCATTCTAAAAGGCCCGCGGAGGGATTTGAATTCTGTCCCAGAGGGAAACGGGGTTAATGATTGAGACAATGGAATTTCTATTGATGTTTCAGCTTTCTCACTGAATTGCTAATTAGGATGAACGTTTTATATAAAGAATATTAATGAACATGAAATTTTATATAAAGTTTCATCCTAATTAAGAATTCACTGATAAAGACCCAAAGATAGCAAAAAGTACACGGAACATAAGGTACCTAGATAATAAATTTTGCACTAAATTTACTAATATCAGCAGACTACCGAGATACACAGATAATATTTTTAAAATGAAGTTATCCAACTACCATTACTTGTTTACCGAGCCACTGTTTAGTTCCAATTATTAAACCAAACTCAAAGCCGTAAAATTATAAAAACGTGCATTAAACTTAGTACATATTTTGTGCCGGAGTCAAAAATTTAGAGTCTGCCGTCATGTCAGTGACATCGCTTTCCAAGTCTTGAACTTTATCGAGGTAAACCCCGACACCAAATCCTTCAAGTGCAGATTCTTCTTGCCGATTGCGAAACGCCGCTTCAAACAACATAGTATGGTAATTTCTTCATGTCAATCCCTTGAGATGTTCGTAATTGCAGGCGGTGATTACTCGAATATTTTGCATGGCGTTGTGAATACAAAGGTTCAATGGTTCATTAAGTAACCATTCCCTTGAGATGTGCGTCTTTCTTTCATTGATTCTTAAAGCGTTTTTGAAGCCGTTTAAAACACTCACAGCACGTGTTTTATCAAGTCTAAAAATTCTCGGGCTTCCCACCTATAAAAGAGGAGCATAAAAAAATTGACCCCCCTTTAAATGGGAGCATAAAAAATCATGACCCCTTACGAATCTAGTAGCCCCCCTCCCCCCTAAATAATGTCCGGTCCCTTATAGCGATCGTAGTGGTAACATGGAATCTACTCTCAAGCGGTCATAGCGATTACGATCGCCAGGATAGAATTTATTATTGTACCCGATAGTTCGGTTCAGTTCCATTTGATAGCAAGATATAATCGCTACGATTGACAAGTACTTTTTTTCAGCGGTCGCTGCGATCGGAGAAACGGGCATATGGGATATAATTTAACATGTCATACAATTTCAAACCCCCCAAAATAGAGGGTCGTAAAAAAGGGTTGGCTGTTGGGGGAAGGGCAAAATATTTCATACTTACTGGTAGGGTTATATATTTTGACTTTTTCATTTCATTCTCCATAACGTATGGTACGGACCTCGTACTCAGATAATGAGAGGTAGATACTTGTGACTTCCGGCACTCTTTTCTTCGACATTTTGGAAAAAGATTTCTGACAGTCTTATAGCTACTTTCCGCACACCTGGCCGACGCCGCACAAGTACCCTTTGCCGTCCAATATACAGTTTGAAACTCAAAGACAAAAATAAAAGCCAAATCCAGTTACACTGAGATCCTATATCGAATATAACTAGTTCCCCGGATCGGAACTGATGTAAATCAGAAATCACAGTTATAGATTTCTTCGTAAACATTGTTCATTTGTTCCGAAAAAGCGGGCTTCCTGTGTGTAACGCAATCTCAGCTGTTGACAGTTGAACTACGGCAGACCTGTTTATAAAGCTACCGATTCTCTACAAAACCACATGAAAGGTACATATTAAGCCATTACAATTACTTTTTAACATTCCTAACAGTGAATAGTTCAACTGTAGATCATTCGGATTGACTTAAAAGTCTCATAAAGGTAGTCTATCAATTGAAAGTTGTCGGCGCTCCGGCATGAGTAAAGATTCAACAATATGTCATCGCAAAAATACCGCTAAAAGCCACTGATTTTGTACATAATTGGTAGAAACCGATATATAATCTATCTGAAAGTACCCAGGCTTCTTTAGTATTAAATTTAACCTGATAGAAGTTGATATAATATTTTTTTTCTCTGTTCAACTCAGATTCTGTGCATTCGAACGCTGCGAGAAAAGAGAGTATTCTCACGTCGGTGTCACTTGCGTTTGATGCCCTGAAAATTCGTAGTTTTAATTGCCCAAAAAAATTATTGCATGTATTTGAAGAAGAAACATTGCTCTTTCGCTAGGTTATACTATAATACAGCCAGGTCATGTATCATTGGAGATTTTAGCTTCTCAATTTGGTCATTATTTTGCGTACCAAAAATGTCTAAAATTAACAAAATAATGAAAAATCGCTAAAATATTTAATTTGTAACCAAATTAAATAAACAACCCATGAAAAGAGAAATCATTATCTTTTCTTTGTACTTAGCTGCACAGTATTGCTATAAATTTCTATTTTCATTTTTAGGCGAGCCGTTAACGATGTGTGGTATCGAGCTCCTAAAAACCGGTCTGAGAGTCGTAAAACCGATTTTGTCGCCGTTTGGCTAAAATAAAAACCAGATTCAACTAAAAGTTATATTTATATGAATCACTCACCCAGGCCATTATTCTGAGAAAGTTTTAGGAATTTCATTTTTTTTCATCCTAAACACTTTAGGCGATATTTACAGACGGCCGCTCTTAAATACTAAAAGATGATGCGGGAGAATTTAAAAAAGAGGCTACAAGTATTTTAAAAACTGTTTAATACTTGTAGACTCTTGTGCTACATTAGGTAGACTGTTCCATAGAGATGCCCCTCTGTATGAAAAAAACTGTTTTTTAGGGCTTCGGTGTTGGGTCTTGTAATGAAGAGGCTATTCTGAGAACGTCGCAAACTAATGCTGATGCATTGTGCTTGTTTTGGTAAATAAGTCAGTGAGATATGGCGGAACTTGGTTATTCATGGTTTTGTACATAACCCTTCTCAAACTCATTAATAATTTATGAGCTTTTTAGTCAATCAGAGGGCTGCATTTGGTCACATGCATGAATCTGGATACCCAATGAAACACTATACGAACATCACTAGTGATTTGGATATCCAAATCACTAGTGATGTTCATCTGTGTTCTCATTGGGCATCATTCATGCATGTTTTGGACCTAATTAAGCTACAGGGACTACAGCATAAGTATGACTTTACATGGAGAAGTAAAGGAGAAGACGGAAATAAAAATCGGTGTCCAGAGTGTCACTACGCTATCAGGCTGTTTGTTGAAATGACCGTGACAAAATAACAATCACAACCCTTGTTGTCTATAATTGTATGCAATAAAATTCCAGGCAAACAATACTTTATAATGATTTATGAATGCAGGTATTGTTTTCGATTGAGAAGTGATATAAAAAACTCGAGTTTCGTGTTTTACCAGGGAATCCAAACACCTCCAAAGAATAAAAGCGCTCGGCCGAAGCGGCCTCGTGCTTTCATCTTTCTCGGTGTTTGGATACCCAGGTAAAACATTAGGATCTTGACTAAAACTACACACTCGTGTTCACTCGTGTTCACTCGTGTTCACTCGTGTGTAGTTTTAGTCAAGATCTGGCTAAGATGTATTTTGATCTAACGTACGTCGTAATTAGAACCTGTAATGATTCTAGCAGCTCTGTTTTGAAGTTTTTGGAGTTTCTGAAAAAGGCCTTTACCCAGACTTCCCCAGACAGTGCTACAATCATCACAATGTGAGGCTATCAGTGAATTATAGATAGAAATTAAAATATTATGAAGCACGAATGGCTTGAGTCTTCGTAAAATACCAAGTGCCTTGGCAATATTTTTAGAAATGTTGTCAATATGAGTCTCCCATGTAAGAAACTCATCGACGTGAACCCCGAGAAGATTTAACTCTATTGATTTGACAGCCATTTGTTGCTCACGTTCGGATCATCAGGTATTGGGGCAAGTTTGGCGCGCGTTTCAAATCTATTCCTGGCACATAAGAATCCTCAAACTCTTGAATGCATTCTAAATGAACAATTAAAAAACGTGAGTAACTGGTTGAATGCCAATAAACTTGTCTAAACTGACATTGATAAAACTAACTATATAATCTTTCGAACTTAATATCTTAATGCCTCTATATGCATATACGGTCGGTCTCGGGAGTGTTGTTCCTTGTGTGTGCGTACGCATCCGTTGTCCCTCTACTGTTGAGAAATTTAGTGGGCGGACGGGGGATGTATGTGTGTATGTGGGGGCGGCATTTGTCGGGATTGATCGTATACGATTATATATAATTATTTAGTTATTTTATGAACCAGTTGGATTAGAGAAAGCTATTTAGAAGTAAACAACCTAAGTCCTCCACAAAAGCGAATGTCCTATTCTATTTCATTATGCATAAACTCAAGTTTCATTAAACAAGAGCATTTCATGTGGTCTTTCCAATTGAGATGTCTTCCTAAGTACCGAGTGAAATGCTCTTTTTTCTTCCAAAACGTTTGCACTGATTTCCCCAACCTCGTTCCCAGGGGTCTTTACGCGCCTAATCCAAGATGGCGTCGAAAGTACCCTTGGATTCAGCCGCTGATTGGCCAGACATTTTACGCGCGCTGATTGGAGAATTTCGAATAGCGCGTGCATTTTTGATTTGAAAAATAAACTGGTGATGACGTCTTTCGCATTGCGCGTTCAAAATTCGTTGCAAACAACTACAAATTCATCAGAACTTTGCGTTTTTGCCTTTTTAATACTCACTTCGCAACTGGTGCAATTAGAATAATGTACGGTTGGAATTCATTGGGATCACACTTCAACCGCTAACCGTTCTTCGGCGATGATGAATGAAAGATGGCGGATGTTCTTCAAAATATTGGGCATATTTCTGGGTCACACGACCAGCCTGTAGCAGCCGTACTTTCGGCCCCACCTTTGATTAGGCGCGTAAAGATCCCGGTAACGAAGTTGTGATTTCCCTTCATTCTTTGTTTTCTTAATGAAGGGCCCGGTTCCTGAAAGCCCAATTAGCGCTAATCCAGAGTTAATTACCATGACAACTAATATGTTTTGTTGAGAGTTAATCCAGGATTAATTAGCGCCAATCGGGCTTTCGGGAACCGGGCCCTGGGTGCTAGCAGCGTCCTCGCGCAGTCGCGCTGCTGTGTCGTCGCAAATGGCTTTGTATGACGTCACTACCTCTGACAGTAGATTTAGAGAGAGTTTTGAAAGGAGAACATATACGCTTAAAATGATTTTCGAAATGATATTATTACTTTCGTTCCTGTATGGAGCAAAAAAACATTTTTGCCCCAATCTTGACTTGGTGGGAGTGTCGTTACAACTGCTGGGAGTCGTTCCCACAGAAAAAGGTGAGAACTGTAGTGATAGGCTTTCATTTTAGCATTGCATTTTAGCATTGTTCCTCGTAGTAAACGTACGTGAGATTTGGTGTTAAGAAAGCTTATAATCATCTAGCAAATCCAATCTAGGTGTATGTTTTGGCACTTTTTAGGAATAAAAATTAGAAAACAAAGAGTATAGTTCAACTCAGTTAATAAGTTGTACAAATGAAATATTTCGATGCGTGCGCAACGATATACATTACATTATTCCAAACCCAGCACGATTGAAACTATAGCATTAAACGTTGTTTATTTTAGAACCAAAACCTCAAAAATAACTAACTAATACCAGACGAAGGATCATTGGAATAACTCTTTCCATTTAACTGTTTTTCTTATTCTATATTGATATTGATAGAACCTGCGAGAATAGCGCAGCCACAGATGTTCCTCGATCTGTCTGGTGAGTGTCAGTTTCTGTGATAAAGCACTGTAGCTTTACCTTTCTGAAATTAGAAATCTGGTAACACAAACCTCCAAGGACAGTTACTTATACATAAATGAAGTGTAATATATTGAGAGTATCTTAGCCAATCAGATTGCAGATTTTGTTTTAGATTTTAGGTGATTTCAACGAATTTTTTATTTTTATTTTTTTTAATAAAACTGGAATGTACAAAAGTTATTTTGAAGGAAACACAGTCACTTGATTCTCACGTTCAATAACGAATGAGTTCAGCTCGTGATCACATGGGAAAGGCTTTACTGGATGGCAAACAATCATCAAAAACGATGTAGGTCAGTTTAGAAATATCGACAATCGATTGATTGGAGATGGAAGATAGCACTCTACCAATCTCGTATTAAAATTAAATAAGGCCAGATAAAAAAAATTCTTGTTTAGCGTCCACCCATTTCAATTTTTCCAGGTAGGGAGGGAGGTTTTTTTTTCTATGTGAAGTTTATTTTGTCTTGCCTAGACATTATTCACTCACCTCGTGTTCATGATCTCGTGTTGTAGAAACAAAATGGCGTCGATGTAAAAATATTTAATGCGTCGGCGCATATTTTAAGTGGTACATGTAGGGGTCTGGGTACAAGAATTGGTGTTCGCGGGCGCATTTACACTTTCTAAAGTTTTTTTATGAAAAAAAAATATTTAGAGGTCGGGGACATTTCTCAGGTCGGGCGGGGACACTAAACAAGTAATTTTTTTTATCTGGCCTAAGGCAAAAGGCCCTTTAATGACTGAAGCACATTTTTGACTAATACCTTTTCAGCGATCACGCCGACATTAACACAACATCACAGCCGGAGAAAATATGGTAGGTACCTAGACTGTACAATGGTTACGATCTTAAATATTTAAGTAATAGTCCAGCTAAGGAATGTAGAAAGGTGCTAATTTTCTATTCTTCTTTCTCGTAATTTCATTGGTTGATACTCATAAATTCAATAGAAACCCATCGAAATAACGCATTTTCGTTCGATAATTTTGGAGGTTTGAATTTATTTTTGATCAAAGTAACTATGGTTTAATTTCGAAGAATATCGTATGTGGGGAAAGTTCTCAAATTTGCGATTGAAAAATATTTTGTTTACTCCATTTCCGATTGGCTGGACTGTAGTTGCTTTGAGTTTTCACAGCAAAGATGGCCAAGAGCATAACAAATAGTTTATTTTCTGGGTGTAATTTCTATTGTGGACATCTCATACAGCACTTAAGGCATATTCAAGCAAAATCGTATGTGGGATATGCTCATTGCCGCAAGCCTATTGTTCTTTTCCTAGTTCTTACGCGGACCATTGCTTAATGCGTTCAATGGTCATGGCTGATGACAACAGGAATACCGAACAATAGTTGTTTTAATAAAATGCGCGGTAGCGATCTGGACAGTATAGACACTAGTATACTGATCGTACTCACCAGAATCTACGGCTGCTACGGTAGGGTTTAGAGCAGATTTCGTATTAGTGGGACAAACTACGGCATGCCCGTAGCTTTACCGTAACCGTACTGTAATGTACCGTACTGTAATGTACCGTACTGTAATGTACCGTACTGTAATGTACCGCTGTGATGTACCGTATCTCTGTAATTTGATTGGTCAGCCGGTCAAAACATTTCAATGTCACGGCATTCCGTACAGTAACAGTGCCGTAGTCAGTGCAGTAGTTTGTCCCACCCATATGAAATCTGCTCTATTGTCCGTTAATTTAACAAGTATTGAACCAGTTCTCCAGGACATCACAGCGAAATACTTCAACTGCCGCCGTTTACTGATTCACAGCCGCTGGTGGCATTTAAAATGTTTAACCGGGTGAGATTAATATGGAGGGGGACATTGGGGCTCTCAATACCGCAGCAACACCGCAAAAAAAAACGAAAACACCGCATCACCGCATGTAATGTTGACAAAATACCGACACTGCAATGACGCAATAATATTTTTAAGAGAACATAAACGTTTCACCGAACACCGCATGTTTAATAATACAAACAACGCACACCGCAGGATTTGAGATCAGCGCAATACAGGATGTAATTCATCGAAATATATTTTATATTTTGAAGTTTTTCTTTTGTCATTAAGCAACGTAGTTCAGATGGAGAAAGGTATTGCGCTTAAAAATGGACAGCTCAAACAGCACAAACAAACATGGGGCTCTCACAGTAACTTTAAATAAATTAATTGTAATGAATTCTATTCCGACCTACATTAGACAAGGACGTCTGTTTTGTATTTATTGTTTGTATTATTATTATTTTTTGTCATTTATTGGCTATTAGTGTAAAATTGTAATGTTATAAAATAGATAAATAAAATAAGGAAAATAATACCGCACTAAAAACGGACCCACACCGCAACACCGCAAACCCCAATGTCCCCCTCAATATGGTGGTGTCATCAACAGCACAACGTTAATATCTTCAATGTAAAACCATTTATTGGTCATGGCTTCTTTTCTATGAAGATGACAACAATGAATGAAGATGTTGTTCGCTCTTCCTCACTTAGAACTCCCGCACATCGTCAGGTTAGACGACGTGCCATCCATAGTTGATGGTCACGTGACTGCTCTGACTCTTCACGCAGCCCCAACCATATCAGTAACCTCCTGGGCGATCACCATAGCAGCTCTATCCATCATTGGAATCGTGATAGCCGTTTTGCTGCTGTGGTAGGTTCAGTAAAATATAACTAATGTATGGAATAACAGACGTATATACTTCAAATCCCGCGTTAGGCCGCGAACTTGTATAATAAATGGTAGGGGATGTGTGGCATTGACTTTAGAACCAGACTCTGTGTACTACAGAAAGAAACCCCGATTAATTACAACTATTTTCGCTTCAAACCTTGTCCACTGTCCAGCTCTTATACGTCATACTTCGCCGGCTCTAAATACTGTTTCTGACATGATAATTATGATACTCCTGTACATACTATACGAGTACCTAAAACTGGCAGTCTCGTAGTCTAAGAACTGGTTTAAATGGCAACATGTATTGGTATAATGCTGTATGTACTTGCGCTTGTTTGTATTCTTCCAGACAAAGAGACACGCAACATAAAATAAATAAATAAATATTTTATTTGTTATAGCAGGCTGAGTGTTACAGCTTACAGCTGGCGAGGGCCTGCTTTTACTCCTCATACTCCACTCCAAACATTTGAAGGACTCAGAATACGGCAGAGGAAAACAACCTCAAACCAACTCCTTCTCATTCCTTAAAACCCCCGCCTGGGTCTGAAAACACTGCCCTATTTCATGCCGATGTATAATACATTCCATACCCTTCACCCTATGTACTTTCCTCTTGCGCTCTTCAGTATAGGACCGTCGACATATTCTTAATGTCCCGCTTAACGTCCAATGGTCAGGCCACCCTCCTCTTTTAACGTCCATTGCCGGCACCATTCTCGTTCCCAGAACTGTCAGTTTGGTCTTATTGCCCCAAACTAACGTCCACGACTGGACCCCCTCCCCCTAAAACCTCCATTGAACGTTAACGTGTCACCACGAATTTGTCGACAGTCCCTAAAGCAAATCAGTAAAGACTCCTGACTTCCTCCATTAGGGTTTGATCTCCAAATCTGTAAATTCCCTCTCGAAACAATTGTCCACTGTTTTATCTAACTATTCACCTAACTATGTTCGATCTTTTTTCACTCTCAGGAAAATAGACCATTCTCTAAACCTGAAGGGACCCACCAGGAAACGTCGGGTAAGTCTTCATGTGATTAAAGTGCCTATGTAGCTTATTTTTTTATTTTAGATATCAATTCTAAATCACGTGAATAGTAGAATGGTAAAATATATTTTGCTTTGAATGCTGTGCCGCTGAGTAAAGGAGGTTTTAATATCCAAAATGCTAATTACATGACGTCAGGGGAGGCATCTGCAATCACTTCTTAGTGGTTGTGAATGGGCGTTTCTACTGATATAAGAAAACAAATTTCTAAAATCATTTTATTTCAACCATGGATATAACACTGATAATTAAAAAAAAAAAAATTATTGTAACAAAAACAATTGTATAATAATTGATGCCTCCCCTGACGTCATGTAATTAACAATTTGGATATTAAAACGTCCTTAACTCAGCGGCACAGCATTCAAAGCAAGATATATTGTACCATTCTACTATTCACTTGATGTAGAATTGATATCTAAAATAAAAAAATAAGCTTCATAGGCACTTTAACTAATGGGGTACTTTAATTTCTAAGCATACCAATAACTTATACACGTCTAACCGTGTAATAATCAACATTGTTATGTAGCCATATTTTTCAGATATAATGTGCGCCGTCATTGGTTGATTTATGCATGTCAGCTGACAAGTAACCAAATGAACTGTTTCCGCGCGGGCAACAATTTGAAAACGATGACGTCAGCGAGCGCCACTCGCTAGCTAAAGGCGGGAAATATTTGTTTACCAAAACGTCTAGATCTTCATCAAAAGCTGAACTTTCTTGTCGAAAGAAATAGTTAAAATGGCGACCTATAGTGATAACTTGTACCCGTGCTGTTAAAGTGTACATAAGCCCTAGCCAGTTATAAATAGATATTGCTTGTACACGAAGTCGATAGTCCAACGGTAGAATATTTCTTGATTTTGGTGTTACGTCTACGAGATAATAAAGGTTTATATTTCCAATATGCTAATGATGTGATATCATCACCGACATTTTTTGAATTTCTTTGTGCTTGTGAATTAAGCTATTTTCTAATTTAGATTTATTTTGTAAAATCACTTTGATAAGCTTCAAATATAACTTAGAATTTAAAAATAGGTAATTTGTCTCTACCAGCATGCTTTTGTATAATAAGTGATGTCGGTGATGACATCACATCACTTAGAATATTCGAAATATAGACCTTTATATCTCGTCGACGTATCACCGTCCCAAATCAAGAAATATTCTCTTCGTGTACAATCGATATCAAAGATAACTGGATAGGGCTTATATGAACTTTAAAGGTAAACTTTATAGCGTTACAAATTTATGGTTACCTGAAGTAAAGGGTGCCTTCAAAGAAATATTTCTTGAATTGCGGAACTTTATGACTGGATGGTATTCCAAATGCTTGTGAAAATGTCTCTGAACCCATGCAGTTCATTTTGTTCCACGCCATTTCGATTTTTAGGTCAGCGATTAATGCACCAGTCAATTCCAGCGATGCCCAACAAGCAAGTGTTCAAATGCCCCACGGTGGAGCCGATGAAATAAGGCAAATGCCCCAACCCCGGGCACATCCATAATGATATACTGCCCAATTGCAGAGCTTATCCATCCAAAAGCGTTTATAAAAACCAAGGAATATGTCTTAAAATTGGAAGATTTAATAGACAAGTGAAGAGAGTGAAATTTATTTGATATGAATGAGGACCTTTTGACAATCTCGCGCCGAAGTGGTGATAAAAATATGCGTTTCTATTGACATCATATATTTATAGTAACGCATCTTCTCCCGCTCTAGCAATTCTATACAAATGATGAATCGGTGTATATATATTTATATTCAAAAATGTGACAGCTGCTTTTCCCTCGGAAATCATTATAAATCAGAATGAAATTCGGAATACGAATCGGACTTATGGAGCGGAAGGTTATGGCCTTTGGGTTGGAATGTCACAATTGTACGTCACTCCGAAAAAATCCTGGCTTCGCCCGTGGCATGCATATAGTTATATCCGTCCAGTTGTTGAAATTTAGACGGAACCAGAAACATATCAGGGAGTTATAGGTTTCTGATGGAACTAAATGAGAAGTTCAAAACTAAAATAATTCCAAAACGCTGTTTTAGAAAGATCGACACTCGACTGGAACTGGTTACCAAGCCGGCAGGCGTGTCAAAACATGCTAGCAGCTATCTATTGCACTACCCTACACAACGTGTTAAGCTTATTTAAAATCGTTTCATTGATATACGATAAAATCAGAGAAAATTAAACTCTATACAAGTTCAAATCTGTGGTCTCAGTCCGTTGAGCCAATAAAAAGCATTGCTAGAACGAGATTTGTGGTATAACCGAAGAGGCAATCAAAATATGTGATAATTCAGCCTTTTCCAGGGTCTACCTTCTGGTAGCGCCATGTTGGGTGCGCGTAAACCCCTGGGAGCGAGGTAGCCGCCCATTTTATTTTCGTTAAATTTCTATATGAGCGCGAAGCCCGTAGAAACATTATTACCCGAATCGAGTTATCTATTAACCCACGCAAGGTGGCTAATCATGTTTTTCAGGCTTCGCGCTTACATGTATTGGAATTTTGCACCTATTCTATATTGTCGGGCACAATCTATCCTCGGCACGTGCACTCGAAAATATATATGTTTTATTTGTGATCAGTGCGATATTTCCTGTAATAGTTTGGTCTGTTAGGTCTGTTTCATGGTCAAACCATGAACTTTTCATGCCCCGAATCCAATGCTATGAGCCACAAATAATAATGAAATTTAACTCATTAGCATTGAATTCGATGCATGTAAAGCTTTTATGTTTTAATTATATGTTTACCATTACCGTACAATCAGCCTTTCATTTCCTCTTAGTATCATGTAATGTTTGAGAAACGAGCCTAAATCACATTCATGTGCTTCATAACCACCAAAGGGAAAAAATAAATGGTTTATATTAGCGTCCAACCATTTCAATTTTTCCAGGTAGGGAGGGAGGTTTTTTTTCTTTGTGAAGTTTAATTTGTCTTGACTAGACATAGGGACACCGGTTTACAACAGAGTGATTTAGAAACAAAATGGCGTCGATGTTAAAATATTGAATGCGCCGGCGCATATTTTACGTGGTACATGTAAGGGTCTGGCTACAAAAATTGGTGTTCGCGGGCGCACCCTACATTTACACTTTCTAAAGTTTTTTTATGAAGAAAACAAAAATTAAAAAAATAAAGGTCGGGGACATTTCTCAGGTCGGGCGGGTACGCTAAACAAGTATTTTTTTTATCTGGCCTTACGTTGATACAGGATCGAAGACGTTACCGGGTCTCCCAAGCCAGCGGCTTTTATTTATATTTATGTATTGCCACGAACTCCGCGAATTCGAATTGGAATTTTAGGTTTATTTTTGAGAGGGAGAAAAACCGAAGAATCCGGATTAAAACCCTCGGAGCAAGGGCGATATACCAACAAACTCAACTCACATATAGCGCCGCGTCCGGAAATCGAACCTGGGCCACACAGGTGGGAGGCGAAGTGCTTAACCATTGCGCTATTCCGGCTTCCCAAGTACCATCTCATTTTCCTTATAATTAAACAGGTTCCGAAAGGATCTACATTGAAACATGGTGCTCGTAAACAGCAGAGCAAGGAAGCCAGCATCAATGTACAACATCTCATCAGGAATACGCCATATGTCCGAGTAAGCGATTGTTGCATCGAAGCAGTTGGACCATCAGGTGAGCAAAAGGAAGCATTCCATACCCAGACGAGTCTTGCAAAAGATACCCTTGACAAGGCGGTAAACATCTCGGATGGTAACCCCTCCATCTCCCGACTGCCTGTCAATGATACCATGGAAGACAGAAAAAGCAGAGTACCTGCTAGTTGCATCGAAGGAGTTGGAACATCGGGTGAGCAAAGTGAAGCATTGCGGCATACTCAAGACAGACGACTCTTGCAAAAGATAGCCTTGAGAAAGTGCTGAAGATCTCGGATGGTAACCCCCCCCCCCCCCCTCCCCATCTCCGAAGTGCCTATCGATAATACCATGAAGGACATAAAAAGCAGAGTACCTGCTAGTTGCATCGAAGGAGTTGGACCATCGGGTGAGCAAAGTGGAGCATTGCATACTCAGACGACTCTTGCAAAAGATAGCCTTGAGAAAGCGCTGAAGATCTCGGATGGTAACCCCTCCCCCCCCCATCTCCGAAGTGCCTATCGATAATACCATGAAGGACATAAAAATCAGAGTATGTGCTTGTTGCATCGAAGCCGTTGCATTCCTAACCCAGACGACCCTTGCAAAAGATAGCCTTGAGAAGCTCTTCCTTTTCCTGTCTTTCATCGTATCATCGATAGGCATATCGATGATACCATAAAAGACAGGAAAAGCAAGAGCAGAATTCGAAAATATCCTTTCGGTAAGGAATGGTTTCATGTTTTGTCTATTTCGAATTCATGTATTTCATTTATTTTATGTATTTCACATTTCTTATGACCTCTTATCATTAAGAGCTCATTGACATATTCCATTGTTATACGCATGGAAGCAGTTGTGATTTTTGACTTCCGGTTTGACGCCTGCCCGGAGCCCGCCGATAGTGTTACTCTGGAATAAGTTTTTTTTTCTCGGTTCTACTCTCTATTTGCTGCGCATTCATTTAAATAATTTAATTGTATTTAGAAAGTCTTCATGAATGGGCGAAAAGTGTTCACTAGTAGAAATCAATCCGTCAGGCGAATAAGAATGTTGTTGGAAAACGGAAAGCTTGGCTATCGAGTATCGTGTATGTTAAAAAGATAAGATAAATACTTTACAAGAAACTCAAATAGATAATTTCGAAGAAGCGTTATAATTATTCGAAATATTATTGTACTTGAATCCAAAGAAAGGGTTAAATCAAATAATTCGTACCGGAGCAACTCATGAAACTGAGCCGGCCGGCAATCGTACTTCAAATTCACGCGACAGTCGCCGCCAACAACGTTATTTATAAATGTTAACACGTTTCGCGGTTCGAACCACTGGGCCAACACTCAGGGTCTTAAAATAACTGGGTATAAGGTGCTGCCTTTACATAATCAAACCATAAACGGTTAGACGTTAAGCTTCACGTCTTCTCGGACAAGGATGTAAAATCGTAGGACAAAGTCAACAAAGAATCATGTGGGCCAATGAGCTACATGTTTACCATCAAAATCATGGCCACCATTAGTGAAGTGCGTTCGAAAGAGTTCGTGATTTTCGTCCAGCGGATTGCTGTCGTGACATTATTTTCTCAACCCGCGCTCTCTTAAAGGCATATTTCTATTCAAAACTTCGTTCGTTTATTTCCTTTGTGGAATAAGAGTAACACAATTGCACTTTGCTCATATTAAGTACGCGCGAAGGTTTGTGTAAAAAGTCGCCCTGGTCCGCAATGTGTCGAGTAGAGTAAAATGACGTCACTTCCGCTGGAAATTAGCTCTATCATACGAACGGATTCGGGTAATGGCGGACATTAAAACTCAACGAAGCAGTTGGACCATCGGGTGAACAAAGTGGAGCATTCCATACCCAGGCGTCTCTGGGAAAAGATAACCTTGACAAGGAGGTAAAGATCTCGGATGGTAACCCCTCCATCTCCCGACTGCCTGTCAATGATACCATGGAAGACAGAAAAAACAGAGTACCTGCTAGTTGCATCGAAGGAGTTGGACCATCGGGTGAGCAAAGTGAAGCATTGCAGCATACTCAGACGACTCTTGCAAAAGATAGCCTTGCGAAAGCGCTGAAGATCTCGGATGGTAACCCCCTTATCTCCGAAGTGCCTATCGATAATATCATGAAGGACATAAAAATCAGAGTACGTGATAGTAGCATCGAAGCAGTTGGACCATCGGGTGAGCAAAGTGAAGCATTCCATACCCACACGACTCTTGCAAAAGATAGCCTTGAGAAGGTAGTGGAGATATCGGATAGTAATCCAACCATCTCCATACTGCCTATCGATAATAGCATGAAAGACAGAAAAAGCAGAGTACCTGCTAGTAGCATCGAAGGAGTTGGACCATCGGGTGAGCAAAAGGAAGCATTCCATACCCAGACGACTCTTGCGAAAGATACCATTGAGAAGGCGCGCAAGATCTTGGATGGTAACCCCTCCATCTCCGAAGTGCCTATCGATAATACCATGAAGGACAGAAAAAGCAGAGTATGTGCTTGTTGCATCGAAGCCGTTGCATTCCTAACCCAGACGACCCTTGCAAAAGATAGCCTTGAGAAGCTCTTGCTTTTCCTATCTTTCATGGTATCATCGATAGGCATATCGATGATACCATGAAAGACAGGAAAAGCAAGAGCAGAATTCGAAAATATCCTTTCGGTAAGGAATGGTTTCATGTTTTGTCTATTTCGAATTCATGTATTTCATTTATTTTATGTATTTCATATTTCTTATGACCTCTTATCATTAAGAGCTCATTGACATATGCCATTGCTATGCGCACGGAAGCAGTTGTGATTTTTGACTTCCGGTTTGACGCCTGCCCGGAGCCCGCCGGTAGTGTTACTCTGAAATAATTTTTTTTTTGCGGTTCTACACTCTATTTGCTGCGCATTCATTTAAATAATTTAATTGTATTTAGAAAGTCTTCATGAATGGGCGAAAATTGTCAATCCGTCAGGCGAATAAGAATGTTGTTGGAAAACGAAAAGCTTGGCTATCGAGTATCGTGTACGTTAAAAAGATAAGATAAATACTTTACAAGAAATTCAAATAGATAATTTCGAAGAAGCGTTATAAATATTCGAAATATTATTATACTTGAATCCAAAGAAAGGGTTAAAGCTCATTTTTTTATTTTAGATATCAGTTCTAAACCAAGTGAATAGTAGAATGGTAAAATATATTTTGCTTTGAATGCTGTGCCGCTGAGTTAAGGAGGTTTTAATATCCAAAATGCTAATTACATGACGTCAGGGGAGGTGTCTGCAATCGCTTCTTACTGGTTGTGAATGGGCGTTTCTACTGATATAGGAAAACAAATTTCTAACATTATTTTATTTCAACCATGGGTGTAACACTGATAATTTGAAAAATTTGTTTAATTGTAACAAAAATAATTGTATAATAATTGTGCCTCCCCTGACGTCATGTAATTAGCATTTTGGATATTAAAACATCCTTAACTCAGCGGCACAGCATTCAAAGCAAGATATATTGTACCATTGTACTATTCACTTGATGTAGAATTGATATCTAAAATAAAAAAATAAGCTTCATAGGCACTTTAAATCAAATAATTCGTAAGTACTCAACACTTTTCGGAGGTTCATAGCTATGCAAATTGCACAAAGGCTCATATGCACTTGAACAGTTAAACTTCCCTCCTTCAATGCTTGATTGAAAGGATTTGCAATATTTTCCCAGGAGACTGTTTATATACACTGTTTGTTGGTTGTTTTGATTTTCAACATCCCACATGGCCGAGAGGTTCGGTAGTTCATATCAAACACGGTGGAAATAGCTGTTTCGAGTCCGCCCCGGAACGCGAAGCCTATTACCGTGACACTGCCCCTTTAATGGAGAACGGAAAACACGCCGTGTATCGTTCGGCCTGAACGGAACTCTGTCCTAGTCATATTTTTCGAAAATCTGGTTATAAAAGGCACCTAGAAGTAAATAAAGGAATTAGTAAACACCAAATCTCGGGAGAAAACACTTTTCTTCATGTCGTCGTCACAGCCGTCGTCGTCCTGGTTGCTTAAGGTCCCTAATATTACCAAAACCGCGGTGCATGTTGCACGCCCTCATTAGCAGTCCTGCGTGCATGTGTTTCAGTGAGGATACACTGTGGCCCATAAGGGACACCACAACTTTATAAAATATAGCTGTTCCGTACAAAGTCATATATATATAAATACGGTGGTGTTCCATATAGATAGAGTTTTTCTTTTCTATACAAAAAATAAGGTCGTTCTTTAGAAATCACCGACTGTTCCGCAGAAGTCAAGCTCTTCCGTAGATTATCACCGAAGTTCTTCCGTAGAAATAACACGAGTGAACGCTGGTGAAAAACTGGAAAATAAGCCAGGGTACCATATGGATACCACAGGTAGCCCGAAAATACTAAGAGAGGGTACCTTACAGATAACACCACAATTTGTCGGATCGTCGATTTGCGCCTTCATTTAGTATTACGACTTCCGGCCGAATGCTGCTATGCCAGTCCTTTTGACATGTCGTGACATATGCCCGAGGCATTTATGTTGTTCTTTTCATGCAGGAAGCATACTCGATGTCCTAAATGTTGATTGAATTTTAGTAAGTAACTACATTTATGTTGCTGTTTTCAAAGGTAGTTGGTTTAAGTTGACGTTCAGTGGCGCCCGGCAGTGATTAATACTTGTTGATGTTGAGTTTATAACCTCGCACATCTTACGTTTTCATTTGAGTGCAACTGTGAACGTTTAAGACTCGTTTGGAAAATTACATTTACCCGACCGTCAATCAAATGTCACGACAACATGTCAAATCGCCTGGCACAGCAGCATTCGGCCGGAAGTGATGTAATACTAATCGATGATCCGGAAAATAGCCTTTTGCAGGATACAGTCATGTGCTGATATAGCCATGTTTGTGGCAGGAACAATGGAATTTGTTTAATCGTGAAAAATTAAATCTCAAAGGAATAACATTCTATCAGTTCCTGTCACAAACATGGCTGCCATCACGTGATGGTGCAATTTGCAATTCCTCTATACTTCATTAATGAAGGAATCAGAGCTCGGGATCTCCATGGGAAACGCGTTGCCATGGATGCTGGAACTGGCTAGCTATCTTTAAAGATCGATTCGAGATGGGAAATAGTATTTACAAACAGGTTTTGCTAAGGGCCCATTGTGGTATTATCAGTAAGCTACCCTCTCTTAGTATTTCCGGGCAACCTGGCTTAGTTGTTTTTCATTATTTTTCAGTTTTTCACTAAGTAAAGGTTTGATTTTGACCATCCCACATGTGCGCGAGGTTCGTCAGATCATATGAGAATCGCTGATAATGACCGTGTCCGGCCCGCACACCTAATGGGATGCTCTCTCACCGCGACACAGTCCCTTCAAACACTAAAGTTGTCACTACATCAGTATTGTTTTTAGTTATAATATTGCAACGCGGTTCTGGGACGTTCGCCCGTCATTCCTCTGGAGACCGTGAAGATGTTAACAACTATCGCCCCATATCATTTTACCGGTACTGCCCAAGATATTGGAGAGGCATGTGCACGTTAGCCTTTATGGATACCTTAGTGACAATAACCTGTTGTATTCCCAACAGTCTGGCTTTCGGAAGTACCACAGCACTGAAACTGCTCTCATAAGGATTTTCGATCAGCTCCTTTTCAATCTGGATGATAATCGTGCCATGCCAGTGGCTTGGTACTAATAGACTATCGCAAAGCATTCGATATGGTGGACCACAAGATTCTTATGGTGAAACTGAAGGCCTATGGGACGAGTGAAATTTCCGCCAATTGGTTTCATTCTTACTTGAGCGGGAGACAGCAGTTTGTTACCCTTGACGGCAATGAATCAGGCTGTTTGAATGTTCCTCATGGCGTGCCTCAAGGGAACATTCTGGGATCGCTGCTATTCATCGTGTTTATCAACGATCTCCCTCTTCATATTCAATCTACGGATGTGGATGTTGATCTATAGGCTGACCGGCGACACGAAGTTGACCTCCTCAGCTGATGCATGCGCCATTCGTAACTTACAGAGCTCGTTAAGTAGAGCTGGCATGGCGTGATGTGGAGAACTGGGCAAATACCAACAAATTGCCTCTGAATGAAAAAAAGACCAAGACTCTCTTAATTATTGGCAAGCGTTTGGCTACTAAGATAGCTCCTGAAGACCAACAGCTTGGTTTAGCTACAGCAAATGGCAATATTCTCGAACAGGTTGAGTCGGCGCGGTTACTCGGCTTAGGAGTCGACAGTGAGCTGACTTTCTGTTGTCATGTCGGCAAATTGTGTAAAAAGCAGAAAAAGCTATCACAGAGAATCGGAGTCCTAAACAAGATAAAGTCTTGTCTACCATTCAAACAGCGAAATAATATTATATTACAATGTAATGGTTAGACCTATTATGAATTACGTTAATGTAGTATGGCATAATTGCATTAAGGATAATTTAACGAGAATCCTAAGATTGCAGAAGAGTAATACTTGATGCAGAGCCGAGATCATTTTCTGTATTGTTATTCAATAAATTGCAATGGTTGCCGTTTTACAACGAGGCCAAGATAGCTACACGTTCTCTAGTTTATAAACGAACTATGCACAGTGTTCCCGAGTATCTAATGGAAATTAAACCTTAAATTGAACAGTGATGTCCATGCAAGAAACACTCGGTATTGCAACTATAACTTTAATTGTCCTCGGAGTATAAACGTGTAACGGAAGGAGGCAGATCCTTTAATGTAACGGCCGTACAACTGTGGAACAGTTTAACACTTGATGTAAAAAAGCAGCCAACTTTTAAAGCTTTTAAAAGTGCGCTCCGTAGACAATACTTATATACTTTAAAGATCAGCTATCTTTAGCTCATTTTAAGCCGTAGGCAAATGTTTAATTTTTATAGATCAACTATCTCTAGCTCTTTTTAAATCGTAGGTGTAGTATTCATTTATATGTATCCCTATTTTTTTAATTTTTTTTATTCAATTTTTACATGCTCTAGTAGATTTATAAATATATATATATATAGAGAGAGAGAGAGAAGTATAATGATTGTGGTATTACCAAACGATATATATATATATAAAGTATGTATATAATGTCCAAATGTCTTCAGGCCAACAGCTAGTCCAGCCAAGAGGATCAATAAAATTGATTCCCAGTTCTTGTCCACAGTAATTGTTATAAAAATTGAATAGAAAAATGTGAACGAGAGCAACTCAGGACTTATTAAAAATTTACTAAAACGTTTCGGCCTTCGGCCTTCACCAGTTAAAAAGGTTAAAAATACCTTCCAAGTTACAAGGTACTCTTATATACTAGAGCTAAGTGTGAATACCAAAGGCTTTAAAAATAACAAAATAGTTTTACATGAAAGGTGACTTAGTGGTACTAATTATAAGGACAATGCCTGTATTATAATTACAAGATAATCGTAAACCAGAAAACGCACGAACTGGGATGCGGTTTACTGACGGTCTGCTAAATTTAGCTATTATACTGGATGCGGTTTTTAGATTTAAACTCCTGCCTTTTGTTAAGACCATGGGGCTGATATGTAAACAGTTGTGCAATCCAGTATGCCTCCCTATTGATCAAAATATCATTGGTCTTGCTACGGTCTGTGCAAACTAGTGCTTCTATACAAATAAAGGAAAAATCATTAAGCGAGTGTGGCGCCTTATTGTAATGAGTGGCCACTTCACACGTCTTCTTATTGGTCTTCATAGACGATTTGTGGTTGCGAAATCTAACCTTGAACTCATTAGAAGAAGAGCCTACATACTGTAGCTTACATTTGTTACAAGAGGCTAAATACACAACATTCTTCGAAGCGCAAGAAAGGTGTTGTTTGATGCGGTACTGCATGCTTACCAGTAGCGAAACTAGTGAAATGGTCTGACTCCACAAAGTAATTATGGCAAAGATCACACCGCTTGTTACACTTAAAGCAACCGTTAGATGACCCCTCTTGGTTGTTGATTAGATCTAGAGGCGCTGACCGATCAGCCTTAAACTTAGAAGGCGCGAGTAACTCTTTAAGATTTTTAGGCCTTCTAAAAGCCGAAATTATGTTTTTGTCCGGGAAAATTTCGCTCTAGATAAGTGAGGAATGAAGCACATGTAAATTAGTAGATGGGTTCATTCAGACTGATGTCTATTCCAAACCTACAGACAGTCACCTGTATCTACCACCCACGAGTGCTCACCCGGAACATTGTAAGCGTGCTATCCCACACAGCGTTGCTCTTAGGCTTAAGCGCAATTGTTCAACGAATGAATCTTTAGAAACAAGAAACGCGGAATATAAACAGTATCTAGTAGAGCAAGGGTATGACAACCAAGTAGTTTCGGAGAAGTTTAATGCGGTTGGTCTAAAAGATAGGAATACGCTGCTTACGACAACGTCCAGACAGGAAAAGCGTAAGGTGACCCCCCTGGTTGTTGATTTTAACCCCAATTTACCTAAAATTGGGAAAATTGTCCGGGATAATTTACATGTGCTTCATTCCTCACTTATCTTGAGGGAAATTTTCCCGGACAAAAACATAATTTCGGCTTTTAGAAGGCCTAAAAATCTTAAAGAGTTACTCGCGCCTTCTAAGTTTAAGGCTGATCGGTCAGCGCCTCTAGATCTAATCAACAACCAAGAGGGGTCATCTAACGGTTGCTTTAAGTGTAACAAGCGGTGTGATCTTTGCCATAATTACTTTGTGGAGTCAGACCATTTCACTAGTTTCGCTACTGGTAAGCATGCAGTACCGCATCAAACAACACCTTTCTTGCGCTTCGAAGAATGTTGTGTATTTAGCCTCTTGTAACAAATGTAAGCTACAGTATGTAGGCTCTTCTTCTAATGAGTTCAAGGTTAGATTTCGCAACCACAAATCGTCTATGAAGACCAATAAGAAGACGTGTGAAGTGGCCACTCATTACAATAAGGCGCCACACTCGCTTAATGATTTTTCCTTTATTTGTATAGAAGCACTAGTTTGCACAGACCGTAGCAAGACCAATGATATTTTGATCAATAGGGAGGCATACTGGATTGCACAACTGTTTACATATCAGCCCCATGGTCTTAACAAAAGGCAGGAGTTTAAATCTAAAAACCGCATCCAGTATAATAGCTAAATTTAGCAGACCGTCAGTAAACCGCATCCCAGTTCGTGCGTTTTCCGGTTTACGATTATCTTGTAATTATAATACAGGCATTGTCCTTATAATTAGTACCACTAAGTCACCTTTCATGTAAAACTATTTTGTTATTTTTAAAGCCTTTGGTATTCACACTTAGCTCTAGTTTATAAGAGTACCTTGTAACTTGGCAGGTATTTTTAACCTTTTTAACTGATGAAGGCCGAAGGCCGAAACGTTTTAGTAAATTTTTAATAACAGTCCTGAGTTGCTCTCGTTCACATTTTTCTATTCAATTTATATATATATATATATATATATATATATTTCTTATATTCTTAGCTTGAGGGCCACACGTTTATTAGTGCATGTTATACACTATTTAGCGTTCACCCTCCTAAAATAAAGTCTTTATTATTATTATTATTATTTCTGTTTAGGCTTACCCATCACCACAACGGAGTTAGAATTACGACCATTGTGAGGTTGAAGACACGGCGCAATTGCAATTTCCTCTCTCAGAAACCTCATGAATCGCCTACCATTGAATAATTTCCTTCGGGGACGCACGGCCATAAGCCCAGTGTGTGCCAAATGAATAGCTGCCATAACAGTTATTCTGGGTCCTTTAGTTGGACACGTAAGTGCTGACAGCAGTAAACCCCCTAATGCTGGTACCATATAGTTACGAGCAATGCTACGATCCCGCAGGAGTTTCAAAAATGAGATCAATACATGTATCAAGGTCTAATTTCCACAGGTTCGCGTGTTAGTTACCGAACCTCCTATGGGGTAATGTCATGATAGTTTATTAACGAAATATGTCTTGTAAACAGCAGTTTAAAGGCAGGGTTTGAATCACCATGAACTCGAATTTATATTTTGTGATCATATACCTAGCTAGGCCCACTTATACAATACTTGATGAAGCCGGCTGGGATGGGGGAAATAAATTTAATATCGCTTTCTCTGGGCTGCGTTCTTTAAGGACCGCAACAATAGCCCCAGCGCAACTGAGGTTATCAAGTAAAATGTAACAGCTCCAACTTAATTAATCATATATCCGTCAAAACGTTTATGCACTTTTATGTCTCTCATATGGCTACAGTACCTACACATGGTGATTTCAGATTCTGATAAGTATAGTTATCCATAATAGTCAATGATCACAATATAAACGTAAAAAGGATGATATTTCACAGTTAATCAATGTTTTAAGCCCGGAGGGGGGGGACTCCCCATAAAAATAGACGGGGGTGCTCGACCTATCGGTTAGGGGTTAAAATCGTTAGCAGTGCTATCTGTTAGGGGTCTTCCAAAGGTCTGCTATCTTTTAGGGGTCTCCGAGACCCAAAATTTTTGTGGCTACGTTAAAACAATGTTACTGTTATGCCAAAGGACAATGTTTACAAGAAGTAATCGAGAATGAAGACTGACTGACGGTGCTCTCAAAATTCATCGGAAAACGGAAGCGCTCGATGATAATGTCTTTATATAGTCTAGGGGTATTTTTTTTGTGAGCCACGCCCATATTGCTATCTTTTAGGGGTGAATTTCATTTCTCACGTCGAGCACCCCCGTCTATTTTTATGGGGAGTAACCCCCCCCCCCCCGCCCCCCCGGGGTTTTAAGAGAATTCGAAATAACCCAGCCAGGCTTGCTTTCTGATCGGTACACAGTAATCATGAGTAATCGTTGAACAATGTACGTTTATTAACATATATTTTATTCAGAACGATTGACTATGATCAAGCTGAAGATACAGTAACTTACAAAGAACGATTCGTCATAGTGTGTAACCAAATCCTGTTGCTTGCGCAGAGCTATCGTTTTCAGCTACAAATTTAAAAGCAATGATAAGCTTATACATCTTAAAAGCTTATACATCACTAAAATAAAGTTTCAAACTAAAACAATTTGATAATACTAAACAGGCGCGGATCCAGAAAAAAATCTGGCCTGTTTCCGACTTCCCAACTCAAACTCCAAAATTGGAAATTAGCTCATATGAACACTGAGATAGAAAAGCACATGAATGCCTCAGTTCTCCAGATCGAGGCCGGCAGTGTCACGACATATCCCTATTCACTCTTCTTAATATTTATGTGCATATATAATTCAATACTCGAAAACGAGGCTATCCCCGCATCGAGGATGCCGCAACGTGCATCCTAGTTCGAAAGGACAATTCCGGATTTTTCCTTTTGTCTCTAACGCATAGAGGAACAGCAATATTCCGTCCGCGACGCCATTTTGCTTTTCAGCGAAGCAACGATGCGGGGATAGGCTAATTATATTCGCATAAATATTAAGAATTTGTTGTTAAATCAAAGTGTTTCAGTATTGACATATACACTGCGCATGCATCCATGAAGAAGTATTTTAGTTTTTGTTTTAGAAGATACTAATGACCATTTGTAACAGAGCACCTGTATACACACGGAGAGGCAAAAAGAGGACAAAATAGAAAATAATCACAAACAGCTTATGTGTGAATTGGTTCGAGATGTAGCGAAGTTTATAAGCCCAAATCAGTTATACTTGATATCGATTGTAAATGAAGTGAATAGTCCAATTGTAGAATATATCTTGATTTGGGTGTTACGTCTACGAGATGTAAAGGTTTATATTTCCAATATGCTAATGTTGTGATGTCATCACCGACATCGCTTATTATACAAAAGCATACTGGTTAGAGACAAATTACCTATTTTTAATTTCTAAGTTATAGTTGAAGCTTATCAAAGTGATATTATAAAAAATCTAAATTAGAAAATAGCTTAATTCACAAGCACAAAGAAATTCAGCAAATGTCGGTGATAACATCACATCATGCACTAGCATCCTTTATGTCTCGTGAACGCAACACCCAAATCAAGAAGTATTCTGCCATTGGACTTTAGACTTCATGTACAATGGCGATATCAAATATAAGTAATTTGTGCTTATATGCACTTTAAATAAGTGCGAGTTGAATGCCTATTTTGAAGTCTAGGTCTAAGTCTAACCGAGGGATAGCGACAGTTTTTGTTTTTGTTCGATAGCTGACGCTCTCTGTCAATGAACTCTCTCTCTCTTTCCAAAGATAAGAAAAATTGTGTCATCTTCCAAATTACTTTTACCACAACTGCCGGTAATCTCGCGATCTGATTGGTTGAAGTACGGTGGTAAATGAGAGTCCAGACAACGGTGCTGACGCGAGAAAGTTATAGACAACGCTGGCTCTTTCAAAGCTGTCACGCTTTGTAACGAAACTTCCTTGTACGTTTTCTAATATTGTTGTAAAAAAACAAATTTCCTCTGGTTTTCCGTGGTGTGGACTCTTATTTACCACGATTTACGTCATCACATGGTCAAAATTTGTTGTGGACTCACGAGGCGGAGTGGAAATTTGCTAAATATACAATTCTATGCTCTGTCACTGCGCTCCGCCGCATAGAAAATATTTATGTTGTATATTCTACATACACATCAAGCAAGGCGTGTTAGGAGGATGCCGACCAGTTATGTCAAGTTTATTGCCGTATAAACATTACATATTAATGTTAAACTAATGACGAATCGCCGGATACGAAAAACCATGTTAAAACCTCACTTTGAGGAATAAAAATATTCTGGAAACGTATACTCCAAACCAATGCGAATTCGCCGAGACCCCTGGAGGTTAAGGGTCATCAAAAGAAAAAACTTACATGTACAAACGCTGTTAATTTAAGCCCGGATTACAGAGAAATGTCTAGAAAATTTTGGCCCGGGTAACCAAGCGTGTAAACTGGTTGGCGTCAAGTGAAAACTATATGTAAATATCATCTTAAATAACAACTCCAAGTCCTTAGGGAAGAGCACGAGGTGCTAATTACGAATGCCCAACAAAAATACATTTCTATGCTCTGTCACTGCGCTCCGCCGCATAGAAAATATTTATGTTGTATATTCTACATACACATCAAGCAAGGCGTGTTAGGAGGATGCCGACCAGTTATGTCAAGATTACAAAGATCGCGGTGGGAATTATAATAGGAATGTAAGTAATGTAGTCAGTGCAGAATAACTGCAGAATTAAATACCTAAGGAAACAGTAACGAGCAAATTTTGTTGCAGGTCCAAAGGCAAGGCTTTTACAACACTCTAAAAATAAATTTCTTAAGAAAATATGAATGACAAGGATTGGGTACACTACAGGCATGGCCGATTATCCTATAAAAACCAATTGAACTATAGAAAATGTGTGACCCGACTGAACTATAAAGACATTAAATACAGGGCAACACGAGTGTCTTCAGCAGGAAAATATATGACTTCAGGGAAAGATGCAGCCCAGGACTTCCAACCTTTAAGTAACCGCCGTACGACTTCAGAGTGTTGGAAGCGCTGCTGTAGCTGAGGAAGCTTGGTACTTGACAGGGCAGCAACTGCAAGGCTGGATGGCGAAGTGGGACGGAAAAGACTTTGGGACCTAGAACTTACAACACAGATAGTAGGGAATAAGGGTTCAGTGTGAAATGGAATGAGTACCATGTCAATAACAACAACATCCGTATGTAAATAAGACAACTGTACATTAATGTATTTTATTATTGCAAATATATTATCAAACGATAATTATTAAAATGCAAATACGATGAAACTACACCGAAGCAAAACTAAAGATTAACCACTATGAGAAAACGGAATCTGATACGGAATCTGATGTGAAATACATAATCGCTACGAAAAGACAACAATAAAGCAACGTTATAGCTATTATGACATAATCTTAAAAAGCAAGGCGTAGGCCATGATGCCAGGAGTGTCAAGCGATCTAACAGTGATCCCTATTAAAATGAAACAAACCACACATCACGTAATATATATCACTCGTACCCTTATGTAACGGATATATCCGCTATAAAGCGGTGTGCAATAAGCGATCTGACAGTGATCCCTATTAAAATGAAACAAACCATACATCACGTAACTGATATATCACTCATACCCTTATGTAACGGATATCTCCGCTATTAAGCGGTGCTTATAACAGAGATAGTAGGGAATGAGAGCCATATGTCAATAACAACAACGTTCGTATGAAAATAAGACAAGTACTTCATTACAATGTTATTATTGCAAATATAATATCTAACGATAATTATTCAAATGAAAATACAATGAAACTACACCCAAGCAAAACTAAAGCTTAACCACTAGCAATGAAAAAACGGAATCTGGTGTGAAATACGTAATTGCAACGAAAGAACATAACGAAGCAACATATAGCTATTATGACATAATCTTAAAAAGCAGGCATAGGCCATGATGCAAAGCCACAGTTGTCATGCGATCTGACAGTGATCACTACTAAAATGAAATAAAACTATACATCGCATAATATATCACTAATGCCCTTATGTAAGGCCGGGATATCTCCGCTATAAAGCGGTGTACAATAAGCGATCTGACAGTGATCCCTATTAAAATGAAACAAACTGTACATCACATAATATATCACTCAAACCCTTATATGCCAGGTATCTCCGCTATAAAGCGGTGTGCAATACATACATATAGTAAGTGCACAAACAACCAATATATTCCGCTATAAAGCGGTATGACCATACAATCACGATAAAATCACACTCTTACGCTCTACAGTGTTTGCATCCGTACATACACTAATAATGAAAACACCTATAACACCCCATTATAAATCGGTAGTAAACCAAGCAATGCCACGAAAATTCAGAGGAAGTATCTAAACGGACAACTAGTACCGCTGAATGACAACTGAATGCACTGAAAATGGTAGGAAAACCGAGATATACCTCAAAGGTCGTAAATGTCAACAATGTATGGAACTGAAGCCCTAGGCGCACCAGACGGGAGAAGGAAAAGGCTAAAAACTAGCCGATTGTCGTTAGGAATCACCAGCATCCCCGCGAAGCATGAGAAAAACTCAAGGTGTAAGATGTTTCGAATTACACGACAAATAGGCGGAAATAACCAATTGTTAACACCTCGCCAATTAACACGAACTGATCAACTTCTTCACACCCCAGATTGCAGAACTTGGAGAAAATGGGACGCACTTAGCTGAACACGGAGAAGCAAATCGATCAACTTCGAAAGAACCGGGAAGATAGCAGATAAGCCGAAACAATTGCAGACAGACCAATCATCATAATCAACAATCCGACTCATAGAATCGGCAAACTCATTGAGAGACCTAGGAATTCATTGACTGTACCGCTCAAGCGAAATATAATAAAAACCCGTATATCAACCGCAAGGGCATGGAGTCGGAGGGAATTCAGTGTTACCTCTAGCACAAACAGATGCTGCATTATTAGTCAGTGCATGAAAGTCTTAACTGCCTTATTCCGCAAAGACGTCTTGAACGACTTCACACTATACAGGAGAACAAGGAGCTCCCTAGCATTACTGTCAAGAGTGATTTAAGTAGAAGATCAAAGCTTGCTTGATAGAATAATTCGAATTCCCTATCAAGATACAGTGTATAGCCACCGCAGGCATAACCACTAGCATCAGAATGAACCAAACCAACCGGAGGTGAATACTCGAGGAGAGCTCTACCATTGAGCTAAACGCAGTTATGAATCTAAAATGGTATTTATTGAAGCCACTGCAGAAAACTGAAACTCATTCGTGTCAAGTGGAGTATCTCAATTGATGAAAACTGAACGAAAGACTAAGATTTTTGGTATCAAAAGGGTGACATTACCTACTCCGAATGAAAAGGAGAAGATTTTACCAACGACTGAGGCAACGAACCGAGGAGAGACTATAGGACACTTATGTATAAGCTCTACGAGGACTAATTAGCTTAATAAATTTTCCGTTCAGGAAAAGAAACAAACCCGTTATGTTAATGTGCCGGCATAGTATGAGAATCCATACTAATGAATACCTTGTGCTCGCCAATGTCGAACTAGAGGACGGAAAACTTTCATAAAGAGACAGGCCAAATGGTTAAAACAGTAAACTGAAAACGCTTAGGTATGTTGGAATTAAATAGCAGCCGCTGAAAACCCAAGCACTGGTTAACGTCACAAATATTAATGTGAAGTTGACCTGGTTTCATGTTAAACTTGTATATGCTGATAACGGAGGTACTGAAGAAAATGTTGGCGTCTTCAATATTAAATTTAAGTTTATAAATATACTGATTAACATGTCTAAGATCAGATATGAGCCTACACTCGTTTGGCCACTCTCGGTGAAGAAAAAACTTAACGACAGAGCTCATACTCAAGAGTAAATCAACAACAGCCTCGTTAATAAAATCGGTACGTGACAACGCTGATGTGTTGTTATTTAAACGCGGCACTAGGTGGTAAAGAAATAAAAGGAAATCTTATACCCATTCAAAAGAATCTAAAATCCAGACAGGTATTCCTATATTAACCCAATTTTGAGACGATACTTAACTTAAGTATAAGGGGAGCTATCCTTTGCTGGTAATCATGTAAATTACATTTCAGGAACTGCTCATAATACGAATTAAAAGTGTACTTATCTTGCGTTAGGATTTCCTTGAATTCATGTTCAATAGTAGGCCGTCCGGAAACTGCAGGTAAATCCCTGTTACAGGTATCCGGAAGAAACATCTCGTGGCCTCCAAGAACTTTAGAGGCGTCAGCCTTGAGCTAGTAACCCCAAAAATGAACCCCTAGAAACCGTTTGGACGGAATGGGGAGTGGAACTGTACAGGCTTCCAACGGGAGGGTTTTTAGCGAGCCTGGTTGAGCACTCAAGCCACCAATGTGTAAAGGAACCGCAGTTTCTGCAGGGGCCCCAAGATTCATTGAACTGCCGGCCTTCTTGGTGATACATTGAGAGGCTAGACTGAAAAGCGCTGGTTCTGGGTCGGCCATTACCGGCCATTGCCCACGTGACCGAGACCTGTTGGTAGTTTATGAAGATTGCCGGCTTCGTTCTCCAGCTTTTTCAGCATTCCACTTGATCCGAGAGTGAGTTTGCTCACTTACTAAGGCGCTTCCCTTTCAGCACTACGAATCTTCTTGTCCGGCATCTTTTTCCATTTAAAGCAACAGCCGTTATCTTCGTAATGTTGGCCGGTTATAATAATAATAATATTCTTTATTTAATGAGGGTAACACCCAAAAGCAAAGCTTACAAACTTGTGGCCCTCAACTACTAATTTAAGTATAAAATATAACTTTACATATAGGTAGCAAATATAATAAAAACTACAGATAAAACTAAGATGTACATTATATACAATTGAAATCAGAACCACAATTACTAACTAATAACATATAGCTAAATCGATCTAAAATAATCTAGAAATTGAACGAGTACATATATATTGACTAGAGACTGAGAGATTAAGTACTGTTTAAAACACGAACAGCAGTGTTTTATCAAGTTTAAAAATTCGAGGGCGAAGCCCGAGAATTTTTAGACTTGATAAAACACGTGCTGTGAGTGTTTTAAACGGCTTCAAAAACGCTTTAAGAATGCAATGAAAGAAAGACGCACATCTCAAGGGAATGGTTACTTAATGAACCATTGAACCTTTGTATTCACAACGCCATGCAAAATATTCGAGTAATCACCGCCTGCAATTACGAACATCTCAAGGGAATGACATGAAGAAATTACCATACTATGTTGTTTGAAGCGGAATTTCGCAATGCCATAAGAATCTGCACTTGAAGGATTTGGTGTCGTGGTTTACCTCGATAAAGTTCAAGACTTGGAAAGCGATGTGACTGACATGACGGCAGACTCTAAATTTTTGACTCCGGCACAAAATATGTAAGTTTAATGCACGTTTTTATAATTTTACGGCTTTGAGTTTGGTTTAATAATTGGAACTAAAGAGTGGCTCGGTAAACAAGTAATGGTAGTTGGATAACTTCATTTAAAAAATATTGTCTGTGTATCTCGGTAGTCTGCTGATATTAGTAAATTTAGTGCAAAATTTATTATCTAGGTACCTTATGTTCCGTGTACTTTTTACTATCTTTAGGTCTTTATCAGTGAATTCTTAATTAGGATGAAACTTTATATAAAATTTCATGTTCATTAATATTCTTTATATAAAACGTTCATCCTAATTAGCAATTCAGTGAGAAAGCTGAAACATCAATAGAAATTCCATTGTCTCAATCATTAACCCCGTTTCCCTCTGGGACAGAATTCAAATCCCTCCGCTGGCCTTTTAGAATGATGAGATTTTATCAGGTATAAAGGAGCATGCACGTGACTGATTTGCTTCATCTCATTGGACAAAATGCGCATTAATTATTCATGAGTTTTTGAAGATAAGTGAATTACAAAAAGCTAAACTTTAAAATGGTCAATTAACTTCTGTTGCAATAAAATATTATAAAAGTATTTGGACTTGAACATATTCAAAGAGGATACATCTTTAACATCAACTGGTAATGAATTCCACAATGATGAGGCTCTAAAAGCAAATGATCTGCCGCCTGCTGTTGTTAGGGATATCTTTGGAATCTGTACATTAAACCCAGCCGAGCGAGTGTGTATTCTGTGTACTTTCTTAATAGGTTTAATGCCATCTGAAAGATAGGCTGGTGCATAGCCATTTAAAATCTTAAACATTAATATACAGCTCAAGTAATTACAGACTTCATGGATAGGAATCCAGCTAAGTGTATTAAATAAGGGAACGGAAGGGCTAAGTGTAGGTGCGTCTAATATAATTCGAGCAGCTCGTTTTTGTAATCTAAGAAGGCGGTACTTACCTTCTATGGAGCATCCACCCCAAACTGTGGCACAGTACTCGATCACAGGCTTAATTAGTGCATTATAAAATAGTATTCTTTCTGCGTGAGGTATGTACCTTTTATTGCGGTTAAGTAATCCGATGCGTTGCGAAATCTTCTTTTCAGTATAATCAATGTGGATATTCCATGATAATGATTTGTCAATATGTACACCAAGTAGTTTAATCGATTCAGTTGACTGCAGTTTCGTGTTATTCACTTCAATGCTTATATCGCGATCGAGCGCCGAAATTTTGCGTTTGCTTCCAACGAGCATGACTTTCGTTTTCGTGGTGTTGATAACCATTTTATTATGAGAAGCCCAGGCCTGGATTGGTTTGAATCCTTCTATTAGCTTTAGCTCAATGGCTTCTAGAGTCTTCCCGGATACAGTTTGTGTCGTGTCGTCAGCATACATGTCGATGGTAGATTCATTAGTGTGGAGCGATAAATCATTTATGAAAATGACAAACAGGAGAGGTCCCAATACTGAACCTTGGGGTACGCCATGAGTGACTGGTAACGTAGATGATATCGCATTGGCGATCTTGACAGACTGTCGACGATTACGGAGATATGACTTGAACCAGGCAAGGGAAGAATCGTTTAGGCCATAAAGCTGTAGTTTCGTCAGTAGAACATCCTGGTCTATAAGATCAAAGGCCTTGCGGAAGTCAATGGCTATTAAACCATTAAGCAAACCTTTATCAATGTTCATAAATAATTCATCGACGATCTTCACCAAGGCTGTCTCACACGAGTGAGCCTTACGAAAACCAGATTGGTTTTTGTAAATCAAATTGTGGTCACTTAGAAATTCATAGAAGGAGTTGTGAACATGCTTTTCCAATAACTTAGAGAGAATCGGTAGGACCGAGATGGGACGATAATTGTTACAGTCTTTCTTGTCACCACTTTTGTGAATTGGAGTAACACGTGCATATTTCCATGGTTCAGTTCTCGTTTGTATCGAGAGGTTGAAAAGTTTGGTAACATGAGGAGTAATGACAGGTGCACTGATTTTCAGCAGACGGGCACTCAAACCATCCATACCTGTTGACTTGGATGATGACAAGGTTTTTAGTTCCTTATAAACTGTGTCTTCTTCAATAAGGGGGATCGCAAATTTGTCGCCAGCAGGGTTAAGTGTTTCAGTATGCTGTTGGAGAGATTGATGGAAATCATTAGTAAGCAAAGATGAAAATGTGGACTGGTCAGTGCTCATGGTAGAATTAAAATGGGTAGCAATATTTGAGAAATAGTAGTTAAATGTTTCAGCAATAGTAGATGGATCGGTTATCTCTTCACCATCGATATTTAGGCAGTTGATTCTTTCCAAAGTTTTGCTACCGTTTAGAGACTTCAAATGTCTCCAAATACCCTTAGGATTTTTGGTATTGTCCTTGAAGGCAGTATGGAAGTAGGCTTTCTTTGCCTCTCTGATGAGAGTAACAGTTGTATTTCTCTGTTTTCTATAACAATGCCAGGAGTCATGGTCACGGCTTACCTTAGCTTTGAAGTGAAGATTGTCTCTGATTTTCATAGCCTTACCGATCTCAGTTGTAAACCACGGTGGCTGGCGGGGTTTACGAATCCTTCTCTCTACCCAAGGTGTATGCTGATCCACCACATCGAGATATAGCGTAGACCATGTATCAAGGGCTGCATTTGGGTCTTCGTCCCACAGGTCAATATTAAACCAGGGAACACTTTTTAGGTCATTGAGGAAGGCTTTATCATGGAAGTTCTTAAAATTACGATATTTAATGGTAGCGTGGGAACCAGGATGGGCCTTGGTTCTATTATATAGACGAGTGAAGCACACAGGGAGGTGATCAGACAAAGAAATGCTTAGAATGTTTACATATTGAATATTCCGTGGGTGAGAAGTATATATATGATCAAGACACGATCCACTTACCGGTCTAGTCACGTCTTTGACTAATTGGTCCATTTGAAGCGTTGAAATGGCTCTAAATAAAGGATGAGACTTACCCTTGTTATTGAGTAGATTTATGTTGAAATCACCCAAAATAATGGTTAACCAGCCTTCATCTGACGAGTCCACGACGGTTGAACTGTTTCCGTTGGATGGGTAGTTGAACGACAACTCGCCGTCCTCTTTAACCTATCGGGAAACTGAAAGGGCGGTAGTAGCTGTTTTCTGGGCCTGATTAAACTTGTCTGATAACTTGGACTTGTGAAGAGAAAGTTGTTCCAGAACAAACATACGAAATTCCGCTAAATCCGAACAAGTGATAGCGTCCAGTTTCATTTGGCCCGGATAACCAAGCGTGTAAACTGGTTGGCGTCAAGTGAAAACTATATGTAAATATCATCTTAAATAACAACTCCAAGTCCTTAGGGAAGAGCACGAGGTGCTAATTACGAATGCCCAACAAAAATACATTTAATTAACACTATATACATCAATAAAACTGGAAAAGTGTATTAAGTGGAAATTCATATTCCTAATCTAACCAAAAAAGCCAGTGGAGGCATTTGTCATCATTCTCATAACAAGCCAATTGAATCCTGGTTACTAGCCGCAACCTCGCACTGGTGTGACGTCACAAGTAGCTTTGTATGACGTAACTATCTTTGGCAGAAGATTTAGAGAGTTTTGAAAGAAAATGATTTTGGAAATTATATTGTTAATAACGTTCCTTTATAAAACAAGAACATATTATCAGCCATATGCTGAATGCGTACAGGTATCTTTACAACTGCTGGGAATAATTCCCAGGGAAAAAGGTACGAACTGTAGTGATAGGCTTTCATTTTAGCATCGCATTTTAGTATTGTTATCGTACTAAACGTACGCGAGATTTTGCGTTAAGAAAGTTTATAATCACTGCTAGCATATCGAATATCACGTTTTGCCACATTTAGTGGATAGGGAAGGGAGAACACAGGGAAATTAATTAAAAGCACATTGACATTTTTGCTAAAAGTAAATTATTTCCAGAACTGTTTTTGTTCTTGAGATAGAGCGCGCGCGACGATTCTGAACATTTTCGCACCAAAATTAAACCACACCTTTATTTTGAAAGTAAAGCTACAAAAATGAAGAATCCCTATTTTAATGTAAAATAACTAATCATGTAGCTAGGATCATTGGAATAACTGTTTCCATTTAACTGTAGTTCTTATTCTCTATTGATATTTATAATACCTGCGAGAATAGCGCAGCCACAGATATTCCGTGATGTGTCTGGTGAGTATTAGTTTCTATGCTAACATGCTGTAGTTGCTACCATAAATTATCAATCTTGGTAACGCCAATCTTCCAATGGCAGTTACTTAATAGAGGGCCCTTAGAGTAGTTTTTAATCGAGTGTCGAAAAGTAATAGCAATTACCTTTCGAGTTTGATTGGTTGGTTATCGATGATTGCGTTTAGTTTGCAGGTAAAACCAATCCTGAATTACTTCAGTTCGTGATTGGTTCAATGCGTTTTCCCCGGCATGCTTCCGTGATTGGTTCTGGTTTTACGACACTCAATCAAAAAGGGCCGCTCTACAAATATTATAACAAGACAGAGAGTAGCTTAGCTAATAATCAGATCAATTGCAAAGCCCCCCCCCCCCCCCCCCCCCCCTTCCTCAGGCCTGAAAAATGACAAGCGACCCCACTGTCAAAGTCCATACTACAGGTATTCAGAATAACATGACCCACCCCTTATGTTTTATCGACTAAAGAAAATGCACATGACCCACCCCCATCACCCCCTCCTTCATAAATAATGACCAGTCCCTTACTTTTATTTCTGAACCCATATTTCAAATGTCTTGATAACATTCAACAACCGAGGACCAGCAGGAGAGACTCCTATTTGGAGCATGTATACTTGAAGTAGTTATTCAACATCTTGTTCACAAATTGCGTTTAACATTTGATCGAATTTATACAATGTAGTACAATGTAGCCTGACCATCACTGGGGCAAGAGAAATTACCTCATTTCAAGAAAAATATTTTTATCTACACAAACCTCTGGCTTTACTTGTTGTATAAAGTAGAAAAATAAGACAATGGCAATTATACAAAATAATGGTACAGCAATCCCAATACAACACAAATCCACTTTGCACTCAGCTTGAATTATGGCAACTTCAGCCTCATATATTGTTGTAAACTGCTGTTATCAATCGGGTATCAATGGCAAGGCCAATTAAGGCACATATTCTCAGGGTGTTTCAAATTACCGTAACTTCAAAGTCCTCAGCAATCCTCAACACAGTACATTGAAGTCCTTTCGCCCTAAGTTTAGAAATTTGCTCTTCGATAATTGCGTTCAGGGCCAGGGGAGATACGAAGACCACGATTGAGTTGGACTTGAACTTGAAGTGCATCAAACACAAACGGTAAACATTGGTAAATAAACGACTTCCCAAAACTGGTCTGAAGGACACAGAATCAGTCCTTATCTAACCTAATTACACGAATAGCTTCCAACTGCATACTTTTTAACGAAAACTGCATTTAGCTTTGTAAGTGCGAACTGAATAGTTTCGATGAAGTCATTACTGAGAATGCTACGAGCATGTGCAGTTTCAATGTCCTAGAATCTAGGACATCCGGTTTCGTGTCTTACCAGAGCCTCCGATTTTTCAGTTAGTTGAGGAGGCACTGAGAACGAGAATGGGTGTGACAGTGCACAATCTTGTGTCTTACCCCTTTCCAACCTAAATCGCAGCACCTTTGTTAGCCCTTTCGAAGTTTGCCGGGTTTCCTAACCATTCCCCTCTATTAACCATGGCTAAAACTATTAAATTCTCAGTATTCACTTACCCCTTAAATATGGTCTCAGTTTCTGGCCTTGGAAAGGGTACCAAGTTTCCCATTATTCACCCTATAGGGTCAGGGTTTCGATATCTCTGCGGCACACTCCTATCCTAAATTTCCTTTTTGTAAGAGATTGGCGGACATAATATTTTGTGGTAACATATTATATCTCCTTTGCTGTAGAAGTTCCATGCCATCGATTCAGTTATTGAAACTCGTTTAACAAAGCTCATAGATTAGTTAATCAATAATAACAGCATTTAAATTATATATATCTTCTCGTTTTGAAGATCTTCGCTTTTTAAAACAAAACTAAGTGGTCGAAAGAAGCACTTATATCTCCAAAAGTATTATATATCTTGGAATTCTGTTTCTGTTTCGTATTCTTCAATAGCAACAAATACACGGTCTAAAACAATCTCAATGATCGACCAAAAACTTCCCGCTAAAAACTTCACAATACTGCAGGCCACCTTAAATGGGAAAAACTGACTTAGTTGAGAATGTGTTATTTGATCCTAAGTTGTGGTTAAAAGAGAATTCATAAGCAGTGAATCCCTTGATCTTCTGTACATTACTTTAAAAGCAATTTCATGAAACGTTTTTAATAGACAGAACATGAGAGAAAACAGACAATAATGTAGTTTTTACTGAGGCCTCATCATTGCTTCTCTTATTAATTCTTACCATTATTCACAATCAGTAAACTTTCTTAAATTTATAGTATATAAGAAAAACAATAACAAAAATTAGCAACGAGGGCAGAACGACAAAAAAGGCTTTGTTAAAGCTCACAATGAGCTTATGTCTGCAACAACAAATTTACAGGAAAAAAATCCGAACAAAGTTCATAACTTGGTTATGAGATTGTGCTGTAGAGCATTCGTGCGTGGTAAACCCCCTGTCCTTCCATGTATAGATAATGCTAAAAACCAGTAGATGCTTTTTCAAACGACAGAAAAATATACAAATCAACTAAAAGGCTCACGTTATTTATATTGGTTTTCGTATAAAGTAAACAAAATCGAAACAAAAATATATGAAGCCGAGATGCAGTAAGGCGTTTACATAAGACAATTGGGAAAACCCGTTCGGGTCGTGGCATAGAAATGAGAATTGTTTTTAGATTTCAGGCCCCTGTGTCAAACCGAAGATTCTGGATCTCTTAGTAAGAGCTGTTTATAATTAAAAAATAAATCTAGTGATTGTCCTTACTCCTAGGATACCTTTAATCGGGCTTTGAACAATTGAGCCCAGATGTTTACACAAACCAAATGTCATAGTAACTTAATAGAAACGGTTAAAGGAATGGTAGACTGAAGTAAACAGTTCTGATATAGTCCCCTAGCGAGTAAACATTTATTTAACGCTAATCAATATTTCTACTTCCTAGAATGTCTGAATTTCTACGAGCAGGCGAGTATCTCGTTTTGTGGGTATTGCCACCGCCACACCTACATCGTTTCTCGAGTGCTGGTTTGTTAAGTTATGGAGGAATCTGAACCCGGTTGAAGACCAAATGTCTATTAATGGGTCTTTATTTATGAGCGGGACTAACGGCTTCTAATCGCGGATTGTTTTTCCTTGGTATGTGTGACGTACAATATGGGGAAGTTTGCACTGAATTGAGCCTCCACACAATATACTAGATTTTTCAGCGAAAAATCGAACTTGAAGACTGATTTTCTTTTCATAGACGCGCAACACAGAAAAATAAAATATCAGAACTTTTTCTTTCGAATACATCGATCTTTGTATAGATGTTGGGTTGATTTTAGGGTTCTGTTCGATTTCCCTTTAAGTAGGAGGCCTAGGAAAGCACCGCCCAAACTGGGGCTGCATACTCAATAATTGGTCTTACTACTATTGTTTTGTATTGTGTTAATTCTATGGTAATTTGACAGCAATTCATGTGTTGCCTACATGAAGGGGCCACCAATATATGGCTACAATGCAAGCTCTTTCGTAAAGTAGCCTGCCTTCCTTAACTGGCGAATGATATAGAGCCGTTTAGTAGCTTTCTTGATTATGCAGTCACAGTGAGTGTACCAAGTTAGGTCGCTACTAAAGTTAACACCTAGAAGAATAAAAGACTGTACAGATTCGATAGAATTGTCACCAATAAACAATCGCGTCTGGACTGGAAGGCGATATCGTAGGGTATTAAATAGCATTTCTTCGGATAAAGGGGCATGCCTCTTGCACTAGCGAACTGGTGAATGTCATCCACAATATAAAGCATAACACTAGGCGAGCATCGCGGAATTACAGGCTCAATAACAGATACTTTTTAGGTCATCTACGCATATTTAATTCTAAAGTTGCATTATCAACTAGGGAGTTAACTAAGATCGTAAATAGTATCGGGCCTAATTTTGTGCCTTGTGGTCATGATTCCTCCATTCATTGGCTTGAACTCAGATATTGTACTATTTATCCGGACACATTGTGAATGCTTCGTTAGGAAGGATCTTATCCATGTAACGACGAGGGCGGGTGAACATCAAGCTTGTCCATCTCTGCACACAGCGCATTGTGGTCTACCAAATCGAAACCTTTGCTGAAATGGTGTCCCAAAATATGTTTTCCTGCACCATACTCGCGAATGAGGCCAAAGTTTTCGTTTATATATTTTTTCATATTAGATAAATTCAAAATTGGCGTTTTTCATCAAACCAAATATTCACAATTAACCTTCATCTAGTGATATATATACTCCGTATTCTCATATATGGGGAAAACTGACTTAGTTGAGAATGTGTTATTTGATCCTAAATTGTGGTTAGAAGAGAATTCGTAAGCAGTGAATCCCTTGATTTTCCGTACATTACTTTAAATTCAATTTCATGAAACGTTGTTTATAATAGACAGAACATAAGAGAAAACAGACAAGAATGTAGTTTTTACTGAGGCCTCATCATTGCTTCTCTTATTAATTCTTACCATTATTCACAATCAGTAAACTTTCTTAAATTTATAGTATATAAGAAAAACTATTAAAAAAATTAGCAACGAGGGCAGAACGACAAAAAAGGCTTTGTTACAGCTCACAATGAGCTTATGTCATGAAACAACAAATTTACGGGGGAAATCCGAACGAAGTTCATAACTATGGTTATGAGATTGTGCTGTAGAGCATTCGTGCGTGGTAATTCCCCTGTCCTTCCATATATAGATAATGCTAAATGCCAGTAGATGCTTTTTCAATTCAAACGACAGAAAAATATACAAATAAACTAAAAGGCTCACATTATTTATATTAGTTTTCATATAAAGTAAACAAAAATATATGAAGCCTGTGAAGCCGAGATGCAGTAAGGCGTTTACATAAGACAAATGGGAAAAAACCGTTCGGGTCACGGCATAAAAGTTTTTTTTAGAGAAATGATAATATTTATTTTTAGATTTCAAGCCCCTGTATCAAACCAAAGATTCTGGTTCTCTTAGTAAGAGCTGTTAATAATTAAAAAATAAATCCAGTGATTACCCTCACTCCTAGGATACCTTAATCGGGCTTTGAACAATTGAGCCCAGATGTTTACACAAACCAAATGTCATAGTAACTTAATAGAAACGGTTAAAGGAATGGTAAACTGAAGTAAACAGTTCTGAAATAGTTCCCTAGCGAGAGTAAACATTTATTTAACGCTAATCAATATTTCTACTTTCTAGAATATCTGATCATGAATTTCTACGAGCAGGCGAGCATCTTGTTTTTACAGCGATCGAGCACGAGGCAATTAAATGCCGCTAGCACCGAGCATTCCAGCCCACAATAGTTGTACGAGCATCTGAGCCAAGGCTAAAAACGACTTTGACATTTTGGCAGCCCATTCGCAAGTCCTACAAAAAGTCTACGAATTTGTTAACATTTATTGTCATCTTGACATGCGCAGACAAACGTTAGCCCAAGAATCCCGGTGGGGGGTGGGGTGGGGTATGTTATACGGGTATGAGTGCAGCCCAGTTCGAAATAGGGTCTTAAATTTCGTAATTTTAGTCTGGAATTGGGTATGATTTTCACATGGGAGTATAGGAGGCCACACGTGTCCATTGATTTATCTTCAAAATAAACAAAGAAAGAAACCACGTTGAAATTAAAATGTCATTGGATTAGATAACGTGATTTTTGCACGGCTACAGATTTTCGGGGTCAGGTCTGAAAAATGGAAATCATATAAAATTATTTTGGTCTGAAATAGGGTTAGTGTTTTGAGAGACGGCACACGTCAACCCCCACCCCAAATCCCCCCACCCCCCGCGCCAAGAACGCTATACGATTATGCTTTTATTTTCGTATGATTTCTTAAGACTGACATTTCATCGTTAACAAACGTCCCTTGAAGGCTATGGTATTGTATTCCAGCACTTTCTTCTATAGAGTTAGCAATCGGTAACTCGTCGATGTCTGTAACATTTGGACATCCCTTAAATGTTTTTAAAACATACATGTATTTTGTATGTGTTTGCCCCAAAAGCAAATAAAAGCTTATCTAGGGGGCTCACATTAAAATCCCTTAAACTTGACATTCAAGATTTGGATTTAAATCACGTGACATTGGTTGCTAATAGCATATCGGTACTACTAAAGAAAGCAGCACTCTTTTGGGGATTCACTCTTTTGGGGGTTCGAGGGAGCAAAGATATTTTTTAACTGCCTCAGAGAAAGCGAACTGAAGTAAATCGGAAGACTGGTCAAGATGATGTTTTCCGTCTTTAAAATTGTTCTTTTCACGTCGTTTCTTACAGCAACTTTGGCTGTCCAAGGTAAGTATCGTTTTACAAAAAAATAAGATTTCAATTAAGAAACAGCTAGATGGGAAACTTTTTTCAAGCTTTTCGCCTGGTGTAAGAAAAGTCGTTTTTCAAAATAATAACGCTCCCGTTATTGTTAAGTTAATGAGGTGTACTCTGTTGCAGTTTATGCAATAATATTTTCGCCTGGCTAATAGTGCAAGTATATTAATTTAAAGAGATTTGTGCTTGAATTGAAATGATAACGAATATTTCTGTGGAAAAACCAAAACCGGAGAACTCGAGGAAATTAATTAATACTGCTTGAGAGTGAGATACCGGAAATGAAATCGAAACCCAATGCAAAAAGGCACAGCGCTTGCCATATGCCATGTCCCAATGTTCAATTTCCCGAAGGATTTTCTCTGTTTTCTCCATTTTCTCAAGCTTTTCTTCCTTAAAGTCCTACTACGATCAAATTACACTTTTCCTGTTTGCTTCAGATTCGGAAAGGAAAAGTACTAAACTGACCTACCATTTCGAATCTTAAGTCAAAATTCCAACCGGTTGTGTGACTATTTTAGCCGTAAGTTCGAGTTCAGACTGACCACCATGATTACAAACGAGCGATCTTTTGTTTAGCGGTCTTTTCGTGACGTCATCTAAGCAGCAGACATTGTACGCGACGGATTTTACAAGGTTCAAACTTTGCCAGTACAAGATCTCTCAGGGACGGCGGAGCGAAATTTCAAGTGGGGGTGGGGGCTAAAATGGTCATTGAGCCGGTATGACCAAACTATAGTCTTAAATCGACTGAGAACGTTTCTATATAATATGACCCATTCCTTCTGAATACTAAAGTAGCCACGGTAAAAATAATTAGACAACCCGTAGGAATTTTCACTTAAGATTTTGAATGGTAATTATTTAGTACATTTACTTTTCGAAGCTGAAGAAAACAGGAGAAGTGTAATTTGATATCGTGGTAGCGCTTAAACCAGAAATCATTCAGCTGCACTAATTGTTTTTGTTGATTTACATTTTGGGCGTAGATTGGTAAACATGACATGATCGGTAACATATGGACAATCAACTACTGAGCTGAATAAATTTATCAATTCTGGAAAAGACAAAGTAAATAAAGAAATGTTGAAATAGTTATCTTGTAACATCACTGTTTTTTCTATCAAAAGGGAGTGTGGTCAAATCTGGAAAAGTTCAATTCAACAGAACTTCGGACAGCCCTTACGCTTGTCGTGACGTCATCTACACCTCAAGATTCAGTCGATCCGAAGATATTAGAGTCCAGGTCTCCCTCAGTCATGGAAGTCACTTTACCAAAGTCCATGATCCAGGGGTGTTATGGGTAAAGGAAGTGACGTCACAGGGCTTTAAGATTTGTGTTCGAGAAGCGGGAATCGGATCTAACGGCAGTGCTGTTGTTAACTGGATGGCATTTCAAGGAAGCTACAGCGGTCTAGAGCAGGGTTACGTTGACTTTGATGACTGGACTGTCGGCACACAATGTAAAAGAGTGCAGCCTAACGGGGTATGTACATTTTTTTTTTTGTACATTTATTCTGTTTTACCACTCGAAGGTGGACGGAGAACCTCAACAGGTTTAAAGCCCTTCTATGGAGGGTTCCGAGGGCCTACGATTTATCGTCATTATCCGAGAAGACGTGAAGGACTAACCGTTTACTGTTGGATTGTGTAAAGGCAGCACCTTCTACTCAGTTATTTTAAGACCCTGAGTGTTGGTCCGGCCGGGGTTTGAACCCGAGACCTCCCGCTCGACAGACCTTAACCACAGAGTAACCCGGACTGATGCGCTTTTTAATTGAAATTCAAATGTTGTGGTTTTAATTATGTTTGGCTGAACGTAGAATACGGGCACACCGTGAGATCGATGTCACCCACTGGTAGTATATTAAGAATATTAAATTCACCAGACTTTCAGCTGCAACCACAATCCATTTCGGTCTCGTCGAATGTGACCTGTCGTTTGCCATTTTCCGGGACAACCTTTCTGAAATAGCTGTATGTACGGCAATGTAATAAGATACCTACATTTGCAAATACTGTGCTCTCTGCAGCACCTAATTTATAAGGAAATTATATCTATACTTCGTACAATTATATATAATGTATACTCGTAATTTTAATTATTAGATGCCTTAGTATCAGTTTGCTAGTGTGCAATATAATTTGTAATTCATATAATTCATTATATGTAAATAGTCTTCTATTTTATCATTTTCAATTTTATGGAATAACACATGCAGTCAGGTGTAAATAACGTTTTAGCAGATTTTATCATATTTTACCTTACACTATTAATTATCTTATTTATTTTACAGTATTTCGTTATAGTGCCCTCTATTAGTAGGGGGATTCTATGATTCGACACTTAAATAAAGTTGTTGTTATTATTATTATTATACCATTACGATGGCATGGGATATGATGTGATACGATACGATAAGATTAGTGTGATACGATGGGATGGGATGGGATGGGATGAGATGAGATGAGATGGGATGGGATGAGATGAGATGAGATGGATGCGATGCGGTGCGATGAGATGGGATGATATTAGCCTCCTTTGCAGACGTCTTTAGTGGTGGTCCTAAACTCCGTCGAGTTTAGGAGCGACACTAAGGACGCCTGCAAAGGAGATTAGGATGAGATGGGATGGGATGGGATGAGATGTGATGGGATGGGATGGGATGGGATGGGATGAGATGAGATGGGATGGAATGGGATGGGATGGGATGGGATGGGATGAGATGAGATGAGATGGGATGGGATGAGATGTGATGTGATAGCCGGATAGGATACGATATGATTGGTTAGTACCTCCATTATAAGACATGACATGATATGATAAGATATAGGGGTATAGAATGGTCAAATCCGAGAGACGCAGAGACCCTTGTTTCAAATCCGAGCCAGAGACTTACTTCTCTAAGGGGTACATTTATAACGTGACTAGTGAACCAAATATCAGATCCAATAAAATTATATTGTAAATAATTATCTTGTGAGAAATATGTGCATACTTTACTAGTATACAGTTCATTGGAAACAGGCAAACACTTTTCGTACAACAAGCATTTACTTTCAATCAAGGAAAGCAAGAAAGGAATTTTAGATGTACACCAGTTACCCATATTGATATTCCTGAAGTACTTAGAACTAGAAAAGCAAGGTGAAAATCCTTACTGTAATATCTGGCTCGTAAATCCCAGTTTTTGATATTTTATTTATTTTTATTGTAACGTGTAAGAGAGGACTACAATACTACTATACCAATACACGTTTGCATCTTATTTAAAAGGCCTACTCCGGTGCTCTACATGTGTTTGCCAGTGTAGTAACTCCAGATGCGAGCACTAAACATGATGCAATGAATGTATGGGTGGAGGAAGGACGAAACTGGTATGAGTTTCACATATGTGCGAGGGAGATGACCAACTTTGACGGAATCCATCGTGGAATAAAAGTGGTAAGTCTGTTACACATTATATACTTTCTCAAAAACCCACATTGGTTTTTTACATTTTACATGAGTGTAAAGAAGCACGCGAGACTGTATGTTCGTACTCGTATTAACTCGTACTCTAATTCCGAAATATAACCAATTCAAACAAAAGAGCAACATTGACCGTATTTCATCCACCATACGGACAAAAGATGGCGGCTGTACATTAACCACAATTCCTAGCGAACCTAACACAGTCCAAATAACACGTAGAAATCCTCTATTCTCTTAAATGACACTATACTGGCAATGGTACTTGTACTGGCATGATTGTAAGATTTAAAACCTCTCTCCCGTTATTTTATGACTGAAGGACTTGAAGTTTTTCGCGCGCAAAGGATTTTGGGTAAAAGTACAAGCCGCCATTTTTTCTGTACCGTACGATGGATACGGTACGGTGGTTACGGAACGATGGATACGGTACGATGAATACGGTACGGTGGATACGGTACGGTGGATACGGTACAATGGATACGGTACAATGGGTACGGTACGATGGGTACGGTACGATGGATACGGTACGATGGATACGGTACGATGGATACGGTACGATGGATACGTACGATGGATTGCATTTCTAGAGCAGATTTCGTATGAGTGGGACAAACTACGGCATGTCCGTCACCGTGCTGTAACTTACTGTACTGTAATTCTGTGATTTGATTGGATCAGCAGGACAAAAACAATGGGAAACCATTTCAACGTCACGGCATGCCGTACGGTAACCGTGCTGTAGTCAGTGCTGTACTAGTTTGTCCCACTCATACGAAATCTGCTCTTCCTACGATCAGTCGTTAATTAACGTATGATCTCCTACAAGACAATGGCTTTTGACCATGGTTCAGTTCATGAAACTAAAGTATCCAAACAACATCTAAGTGATAAAAAGTCTTTAATCATAGAAACCTCCCAGAAGCTCGGCCTCAGTGAATTAAGTACATGTAAGCTCTTGAAAATAGGGCATCTTTACACAAGTTTCGAGACTGTATCGTATTATTTTTATCAGTGCTTTCCTCTGTTATTTGAGATCATCAATATCATTCTGCTGTGTAACTGTTTTTATTGTTTAGAACTGGTTTGCCTACGATGAGAAGCCAAATTCCTGGAATTTTACCGAGTCCAGTCAAATTATCTTTGACGCAAGTGCTATCCCATCACAAAAGAACAACTACGCTTTTTGTCAGGTAGTATTAAATATGTTACTGTTATTGTTGGGGACCGGGATCAGATTGTTAGAGTGCCTATCACTCTTTTAAAATTTTGATAGCTTTAATGAACCTCCGAAAAGTTTTGAGTACTTCTGTGAAGAAAGTTTTGGTTTAAAGTGAATACGTTATGTTCTACGCTTGTTTGAAATCGTGTAAATGTGACCTTTCCTGACCCATGACCGCGTAAGTAAAAGCCTGGGTCGAAACCTGGGTAGACGTTATCTTGACGTCATATAATTAATTCGGCTTTGCAATCATTTGAAGAAATACTTAACATGTTGACTAAAATGACTTTTTTCTTTACTAAGAACTCAAAAACTGTGTATATTTTCTATGCATCGATATTGTTGTGATAAAAAGGCGCCATAGAGAATAATACGAAACGGCCAGAGCTACGAAAGCCCTGTAAAAGCCCTGCAAACTCTTTCACATAGCACTACGGTTAGCGAAACCTGACATGAAAAGCGCTCAAGACTAGAATGCAGTTGCGGACAGCTGTTTCGTCCTTATTGGGACTCGTCAGCGCAACGTAGCGAGCAAAATGAGCGTCTGGCAACACTTCACCTCAGCCCATATAAGCTGCTATGAATTCTAGAAGCTAGCTAAGAAAGAGATCGGTTATCAGCTACGTCACACAGTGCGTGTGGCAAGCAGCCAAAAACCAATCAAATTCAGCTTTCCATGTCAGTGCTATGGCGAGCAGAAACGAAGGGATAGCCAATACTATCCTCCTCTAATAATGTAAATACGAAACGAGAATAATGCATTAATGAGATGACGTCTACTCAAGTTTTGACCCAGGCTTTCACTTTGAGTTATCTCTAAGGATCCAGATCAACGGCCAACTACTGTGTTCAAATGGAACTGTTCAGGCTCTTTATATCTTCCTTTGTGATTTTCACAAACCTGCCGCCATCTCGCAAATGTGACGTCATAGGTATATATTCACTGGTGAAGGTATGGAGCGTTTTCACGTGACGTCATAGCCGCCATGTTGGTGTGCCTTTAACAATAGATTCTTCGTTAGCTTCTTTTGTTAGGTACACCAACATGGCCGCCATGGCCTTTGTTATTTGAATCTCTGGGGATTGAGTGAAAACCCTCTATAGAAAATACGCCTCTCAAGACGCGGATGTTGTTTCGTATGACTTCTACCAGTGGTTTATTTCTTATTAAAACCCTCCTGCCCATACAATAAAAACGTATATTACCAAATACGTTGATTACTTATTTGCCCTTCATTCATGATCAGAATGTGAACTTCACTGGTGCATTCTACGCTCCACCAGTTGTACTTATCACCGCCATTCACCAAACAAATAACTCAATGTCAGGGACACCCGAGTGCAACGCTATCAATGCATGGATTGAGGTAATGTACACCCTTAGCTGTACTTTGGATACTTAAACAAGAGGTTTCGGTATAAATGGGTTAGCTCCACCTCTTTTCACGCCTGGCGAACTCGAAATCTGACTGATTCAAATTCACCAGAGCAGTGAAGAACGTAGGCGAGTGAATCAGCCCCGGGGGGTTCTTAAAGGTAAAAATGGTAGAGATGACCGTCGAAAAACCTCGAAAAATACCCTAAATAATACCAAACTGTGAAATATTTGCCACCCTAAAATATGCCTCATGGTCTAAAAATCACCCTAAAAATAGATTTCGCTTGACCAACCCCTAAAAAATACCGGATCGCCAATTTCAAACCCTATAAAATACGACGATCACCCCTACCAGCCGAATATAGGAGGAACCCCCCCGGTGGAATCAGCCTCTCCTGCATGTTTAAAATCAAACAATCCATCAAAAAGTCAACAGAGGGAAGGTAGTTGTTTATTAAAGACTTCAGGCGGTATTTTACGACTGTTTACGAACTCTGTAGACTTTACTATTAAGTTTTAATGTGTTTGATTTGAATTTTGCACGATAAGCAATCAGTAGGGATCCACAGGGAGCCCAAGCGTAGTTTCTGAGTTATTAGTGTAATATACGAAATTGTCAAAATACAGTTTGAATATCGTCTTTAAACTATGTCTGGTCATTATCTATGTTAGTTTTAACTTTACCTAAAAAATATTCTCCCCTTCATAATGAATGGAAAGGGTGGAGAGTTCAGCTCGAAAATCGATTCCAGCAATCACAACAAGCTCCACAAAATCACAAATTTTACCAAGAAATCCGAATCGAGCTCAAACTTATGCAGCACACAGTACGATAATTATCTTACCTTTGTATGCATATAAAACGGTAACACCACAGCTACTCGCGAAGCGAAGCTCAAACAAACTCAGCTAAACTTTCTCATAGCAGCCATTTTGAATGCCATTCATTGAAATCGATGGCGTTTGGGAGCATAATTGATTACCACTGGGAGGTGAAGCGCAATTGTTGACCCGAAAAAATCATATCCTGGCCCCACACTAGTACTGACAAATTCATATCCCGACCCCACACTAGTACTGACAAAATCATATCCCGACCCCACACTAGTACTGACAAATTCATATCCCGACCCTACACTAGTACTGACAAATTCATATCCCGACCCCACACTAGTACTGACAAATTCATATCCCGACCCTACACTAGTACTGACAAATTCATATCCCGACCCTACACTAGTACTTACAAATTCATATCCCGACCCTACACTAGTACTGACAAATTCATATCCCGACCCCACACTAGTACTGACAAATTCATATCCCGACCCTACACTAGTACTGACAAATTCATATCCCGACCCCACACTAGTACTAGGCATAAATAGATTGTGCTCGGCAACTTTTGAGCAACTTCTGGAATTTTGAGCAACTTTTTGTACTGCAAGCAACCTAGAGCAACTTTTGCCTTCCTTGGCAACTTTTGAGCAACAAATAATGATAAAACACCCAAATTATCCCAAATGTTTCTGTTAATTGAAACTGGTCGACACTAAGAATGCTGTAGACGTGTATTGAATAGTATTGACCCTGCAAATGATTAACATTCCTTTGTTTTCTACTTTCCGTGCATGAATTGATGTGCGCCCACGAACTGGACAGCAGCTATCTATTTAATATCGCCCGCGAATTATCCAGCGGTTATTCGCTCCAACACAGAGCCGCCGCCATCTTGGTATTTGCTAATCTGCATTCTGCATATTCTGCTAGTCATGGCATCACAGAAAGTACTACTATTGGTAGTTATGTTGAACTTTAAGATTATATTGAATTACACATCCAACATTCCATGTTTTAAGTTGTTATCTAGAATAAAATGGCTCGCCAAAGTGAGCAACTTTTTCAAATTTTGGTGGCAACTTTTTCAATTTTTGGCAACTTTTGAGCAACTTTTAGCCTTTTTTTGGAGCAACTTTGGATGAATTTACTAGCACAATCTATTGATGCCTAACTAGTACTGACAAATTCATATCCCGACCCCACACTAGTACTGACAAATTCATATCACGACCCTACACTAGTACTGACAAATTCATATCCCGACCCCACACTAGTATTGACAAATTCATTTCCCGACCCCACACTAGTACTGACAAATTCATATGCCGACCCCACACTAGTACTGACAAATTCATATCCCGACCCTACACTAGTACTGACAAATTCATATCCCGACCCCACACTAGTACTGACAAATTCATATCCCGACCCTACACTAGTACTGACAAATTCATATCCCGACCCCACACTAGTACTGACAAATTCATATCCCGACCCTACACTAGTACTGACAAATTCATATCCCGACCCTACACTAGTACTGACAAATTCATATCCCGACCCCACACTAGTACTGACAAATTCATATCCCGACCCTACACTAGTACTGACAAATTCATATCCCGACCCCACACTAGTACTGACAAATTCATATCCCGACCCTACACTAGTACTGACAAATTCATATCCCGACCCACACTAGTACACGAACTCCCGCGCTCAGTCAAACAGTACGCCATTTTGGTTCTGCCTGCCATCCACATGGCGGCATAGCAACAGTTGCTAGGAAGTCACGCGATGGTACAAAACCTCTATTTCATATATAACACTGATAACTCAGAAACTACGCTTGGGCTCCCTGTGGCTAGGAACATGCGTAGTGGAATAAATTACATGTACATTCATGCGACGTTTCAGTGATATTCAATTGAAGTTGTTACGGTAATTTTACTGAAAAACGTACGTACGGTTTACGTTCTATTTTACCGTGACTCACAGAGACAGCAGAGAAGGTTATTCGTAGATGTACGCACACATGTATTGTCTAAATATGCTATTCGTAGACGCCATTGTAATATCAGCTATTTGTAAAGCCTGGTTCACACTAGCAACATAAGCATAAGCACAAGCAACATCAGTAATAGTCTAGTAATGCCTTGATCATTAGCGGTGCTAGTTCTTATCTCACGATTACGCGCTGCGTTTGCGTATGTTGCTTTTGTTTATGCCTGTGTTGCGAGTGTGAACTAGGCTTAATAGTTAACACGACTTTGACTTTTTTCGCAGGAAATAACCAAGTCTACTTTCCGAGTGTGTGTAAAAGAACTTCAGAGTGAGATTCCATCTGCCGAGACATTATACATAAATTACCTAGTAATCGGAGGTGAGTATCGGTCAAATCAGAGGAAAGACCTAACTTGTGTCAGTGTAATATTGTAATTTCTCATGATTAGGAAACAAGAAAGCACCCTAAATATTTCATACAAATTCTCCAAAATGTTGGTTACGGCTTGATCGCATGATAAGAGTTTGTTTCGAAATATAATGAGCAGCTTAACAAAGGCCCCCACAGTCAATTTTCCGGGATTCCCTCTGTCTACGGTTATTGGTTTGATTTTGCATTGGTTTACGTAGTTCCATTTTCTATTTCTCGCATTAGTTTGCAAGTTTATCAACACATGTTACGCAATGCTTTTCCACAGATCTTGACCCATGCCTAAATGTATCGTGTGATTACTTCACTGTTTGCAAGGCCTTTGCACCTCATGATGCCCGTTGTGTGTGTGTGGAGAATTGTCCCTCGTACGAAGAACAAGTCTGTTCTACCAATGGCACCACATTCAAGAACAAGTGCTTGTTTGAATTGGAGATGTGTCGTTTGAAGAGTAACCACACACTACATCACCCTGGTAGCTGTAGAGGTACCAGCTTCTCTTCTCCACAACTATTCATATTTTCAACGTATCTTTTACTTCTATTATACAAACACTTCTGCAACATTGTTATCTACGGGGCCACTATTTCACCCTTTAGGGGAGGGGTGGAAAACTGAGCATGAGCATATAAACCTCCCCCTTCCTCCCAGGGCATGTACAATTTTTGCCTTTGAATTCCTGATGAGCCTATTTTTTTCCATGGAATGATTGATATTTATTCTTGCTTGGAACACCAGTGCGATTTTTTTCCTTCTCTGCACTGACCTTTGGTACAAAACAGCTAAATTGCAGAATATATTTTTCACAAACATTTCCGACCCCTCCCCTATACACAGGTTTAATTGTTAGTCCGGCTTTGACTTAACCACATCATACATTCCAATATCTTTATCTAAATATGTTAAAATATTAACTTCGATCAAATAAAATAAAATCAGAATTGACTCGAATGGAAAAAATCAGAATGGCTTTAAGTTCTCGGTTCAACTGCCTTTATTTCTTTTCCAGGTTTTCCGCTTGAGAAAGGCAGACTTGCACTCATTTCCTCGTCAAAAGAAGAAACAGTGTGCAAAGAAGTACGCTTTCGACCGTTTGCTTTTTATCCTGACAAACAAGTTCACGTACAGATCACAGTGAATCACATCAATACCTCCAACCTTAACTTCGTGCATGACGCCACTGCATCATGGGTAGAAAACGTCGATTTTCAAGGTTTCACTACCTGTGTAACGACCGCTGGACGTAATGAACGTGTTCGCATGGCAATGGCAAGCGTTGATTGGTTTGCATATCAAGGCGCACCCGCAGGTGGCGTGGCTGATAGAACAATGTTTGGATCATGGTGGACTGGCACTACTTGTAAAACCATTGACCTTCCCGTGGTTAGTGCAATGAACCTAGTTAATCTAGGAATGCAGACATTCCAAATATATACTTTCCTTGTTCACATGCGACTTAGCTTCGTTAGATACTACCTTCTTGACAATGATTTAACCCATTTACAGTAACAAACATCTTACATGTTCTTTGAAATATTCCTTTAAAGGGCAAATTCCAGGGTGAGCCGACAGTTCTTGCTACTGCTGAACACATCGGTGCGTCATTCAAACACGATGGCGCCAGTCTCTGGATTGAAGGCATAACAAGCACGTCTTTCAAAGCCTGCCTTAGAGAACTGCAGAATTTTGACGGCCTTCATCTGGACATACAAGTGGTATTGTACTTAGACTCGAAACTTGAAACCCTCTTTTGAACTTTTATTCGTATTGTTGTTCGCGTTGCAGTTAGTTCTGTTTGTGAGCGACGACAAACGTTTGAGGATAGGGGGCAGGGCTTTTAGCTTGTTATAATATATTTTGTCCTCGATCGTTGAAGCGGATTTGTAAAGTCCAACTGCAGGCCCAGTTGTTCGAAAAGCGTATTAGCTATCCAGTGGACAACTATCAACCTATTATCTTATCCACTTAGAATATATCAGTTGTTTACTGGCTGGAGGTCCGTAAAGAGAAAAGCTGTGCCAGAGATCAGTACTTTCAAGACCGAGGGCACAGTTTTTCTCTATACGGACCGACCCTAAGCCGGTAAATAACGTATTTTTATCTCTATTCTCTTTCGACTTGAGAGACAAATTACTGAAGAAACTCCAATGGATTGAGAGCACACGCACTGGTTACCGTGACGTGGTTAGAGATAAGATAAAGCCGCCCTATCCAAGAACCAATCAGATCGCAGGAAATCGTAGGTTACCGCCAACTCGCGCGCGAAAAAAATAATAGGACTTCTTCGGTGGATAGCACGTTATCCGACCTTTGGACAACTTGGTTAGACCACAGGGAGCCCACACAACGCGTTTGTATTTAGGTTTATAGGACTGAAATGATTAACCTCCTCCGCAGGCAACTCAAAAGGGGATTAGGGGCTTCCTGTGGCGGGAAGCGAAAACGAGAGAGGGACTAGGGAGGAGGGACGTCATCCGGGACAGGGACTAGGGACGAGGGACGTCATACGGGACAGGAACTAGGGACGAGGGACGTCATACGGGACAGGGACTAGGGACGACGGACGCCGAATGTTTCCTTCTATCTCGTTTGCCACAGGAAGCCCATTCTCTGTTCACCACAGGAAGCCCCTAATGCCCTTATTCTTTATTCTTCCCATAATACGAGTTGCCTGCGGAGGACGCTAGGAAATGATGAGGATTACGGAAAGGTTTGGCGAAATATCGCAAAGTACATGCAATATTTGAATACGAAATAAACATTAATTTTCGCCATATTTCGCCACCCTTCAAACCTATAACATTAAATACAAACATGTTGTGTGGGATCCCTGTGGTTAGTTGCTTGAAGTATCAAAGTAGCCGCTTGTCATGAAAAAGTATTCTGATTATTTAATGAAAAGTAAATGTGCAAATTGTTGTTATCCAAACTCTTCTTTAATTTACTTCATTTTCTCAAGGACTGGATGGCTTTCGAAGATATTCATCGTCCGTTGTTTACGGAGAAGGGAATGACGTTTTTCTCGAACATTGAACAACCTCAAGTGGAATACAATGGGGCGTTCTGTAAGGTAATGATACCAAGCAAACTGCTCCATTTTGTGTCATTTATCAAATCGAAAGTTTCTGGTGACGCTTTAAAGTGCATATAAGCCCTAGAATCTTAATATTTTGCCGACATTTTCGCAATACAATAAACCAATTCCAGTAAAAAAAAATGAATTCGATGATACCCTCGATTTTTTACAAGCTGACAAACTTGCACATCCAGAAATAGTGTTCGAGTATTTGGGAGACTGAGACCGAGCACTTCTGTGACATCATGTAAGTGATCGAGTGTATTCGCTTCGTCTCCATCTCAACGAGTGGAATTGACATCGATTATCTTTACGTTTGCCTTCGTCTCTCTAAAGTCTCTATTGCATCGCTATCTTCTAAATCTGTGCGACTTACATGACGTCACAGGCGTTTTCAACTCGAAACTCGGTTTCAGTTCTTTTCTGCCCGGCCATGTTTAACACAGGTAACCCAAATCAGCGGGGTTTTTTTTGCCGGGTTTTCGCCCTAAAAAAATGGGTAGTAAATCACATTTTATCGATTTTTTTCCTAGCTCAATGGAAACGTACCTTTATTTCCAACATCGAGGGCTAAGAAAATTCTAGGGCTGATATGCACTTTAACGTGTAACACATTTATTGATATTTGCCGATATATAGGATGTGACATACTCGAAGTCATATACTCAAGTGCCTACAGTCGTGCTTTCAACCAATCACACATCGTCTGGTGGCAGCTTGAGCCCAGTCTGCAATGGAGTGTCTACATGGATTGAGGTATGTCTTTCATCGCAATGTTCCAAAAGGTGAAATTGTGCACCGCCAAATGTTTTTGACAGATGGTCGGCGTGAACGGAACTCCATGTTTATCAATTTTTTCGAAGATATGAATGTGAAAGGTAATTAAAGGCGAACGAAGGAAATAGTAAACATCATATTTAGGGAGAAACCATTTTTCTAGGTGCCGTCCTCGCTAGGTAACTATTCTAACTTAAAGCTAGACTAGAGCATTAAACGTACAGTATGTTCAATGACATATTTATTTCGTCGTCAGAAGTCAGGAACTTAAAATGACCATGACGCCGATGGCACAAACTATAAACTTAGTCCAATAATCACAACACAATAACTGCACGTCAACAGGCATGCAGTTGCGGACATTTTCGTCGTTGTTTGCAAATATTACGTTACCCAGATCAGGCGTCATTTTTTTCTAAAACCTGAATGTAAAAAGAATAAATAAAAGGCGAAGGAATCGAAGAAAGGATAAAAATAAATATTCGATTATTTTTACTCAACTCTATCAATTGATTATAACCTGTATAAATTTAAGTTAATGTGACAACCATATACTAACCTAATCTGTAATATGATATGCCCGACAAAGCCAAACCTGCCTTTGTTTACGTCCAAAGTTCATCCTGATCGCATGCTACTGCAAGCATGCCATTTTAAGCTGGCTAATCATATTGAAGCTCTCTATAGAATTGCTTCATGGTGTCACAAAAATGTAATATCAGGTTTTAGTATATACCACACAACTGAATAGTGCTTTTCGCGCGCTCTGATTGGCTACTCCGAAGGTGAATATCCTTTGCTATTCATCTCCGAGCGAAGCAGCGCTGGATCACCTCGCACGATATTTTGTCCAATTGACAGAAAATAAAATAACTATTCACCGACACGTTTGAGTGGGATACATATTTTTGGGAGGGGTCTTGTAATTTCGCGTCATGACAAACAAATGTTCACTGGTTAGCTCAGTTGGTGGAGCACGGTCTAGAGGGCCGGGTGGTCAGGGGTTCGAACCGACCGCATCCTTGGGCAGGGACGTATAAGCCGTTGGTCTTGTCTCCTTCCTCTCCTAATCTATACGAGAGGGACGTGAACGAACCTGTTATGTTATTTCGAGAAAGAGTAGGGATTATCTCCCAACACAACAGCCTGGTATTCTGAGGTACTAACAATCACTCATGATTGTAAACTGCACTGCGGCACATTGCGCCACAATAGCAGTCCGTATCACAAAAAAGACCTTGTAAAGGTTGAATATATTCGTCGCATTTGAATATATTCATATAGCTACGCTATATAAATGAATGCCTTTACCTTTTTTATATGTATAACTTGATGTCATCTTTATTTCAGTACATGAACACGACCGGCTTTCGTATTTGCTTGAAGGAACTGTACGCTTCGAAGTACGAATCACTGACGGTCAGCTATGTGGTACTCTCTGGTGAGGAAATTCCCACCCCTCCCCCACACTTCACCCTAACCTTTAATGGTTAATCATTAATAGAACGATGCATATCCAAGGGAGGGGTGGGTGGGTAGTTTCCCAGAAACCGGGATTGAGCCGTGACAATAGGCCTGATATAATATTTCATTAACGAATGAATTGAGCTCGTGATCCCCATGGGAAAGGCGTTGCCATAGATGCCGGATAGTAAGCTGTCTTTTAAAGCGCGGTTTTAGAAAGATTGACAATCGTTTGGAGGTGGAGAATAGCATGTACAAACAGGTTTTGCTAATAACACTACATATCTCGTACAAGTGCCTTTAAATATATGAATTAAGATCTTTTGCCACCCAGTACAACCACGTGATTGCATTCCTACAAAAGGCCCATTGAACAACTAACCGCAATTATTCCCCTCAGTGGAGGTGTAGTGGATATTTACCAAGCCTCGATTCTCCACAAATGTGGATGGAATTTACTAATGCATTTTGGGGGCTTTAAATTAATAGTATTGATTTTTTGTGAAACTGACTCATTTGCGGGTTTTTTATTTTACCGGCTATTTAAACAAAATGATCTCCTTTCTCAACAGATATCTGTTCTCCAGGATGGAGTTACTCTGGTGGAATCTGTTTTCGTACAAGCTCCTCGTGTGATACTTGGGTGAACTCTGAGAGACATTGTAGATCAGCAGCCGCCAACCTGGCCACCATTCGATCGCAGAGAGAAAACGTCCACGTACAACAGAGGCTTAACGGAGACAAGGGATGGATTGGTCTGAACGACAGAAGCATAGAAGGTGACTTCCGGTGGTCTAGCGGCATACGCAAGAATTGGACCTACTGGGCCGCTAATCAGCCAAACAACGCTAATAACGAAGACTGTGTGCATACTCTAGGGGTAGGACATGGATATCGCTGGAATGATGTGCAGTGTACTGACTGCCACAACTACACATGTTCAATAGGTACTTAAATAATTTTAATAATATTATGTATTGTTTCATTTACGAGTGACTTTTAATACTACGAGGGTTTCAAAATCCGCGTGAAATTTGAAAAGTGGAGGGCGCAGCCCGATGCATTTGAAATGGCCAATACGATGTTGACACCCCTGTAGAATCCGGTAACAAGTATTAATATAATAATTAAAACATCTTCTACTATACTCATTAATTATTATGTGCATGTGTATGTAAAAACTGGTTGTCACTAGCGACATAAGCATAAGCGTAACCAACATACGTAGACGCAGTAATACATTGATCATTAGCAGCACTTGTTCTTATCTCATACTAGTGACATAAGCATAAGCGTAACCAATATACGTAGACGCAGTAATACATTGATCATTAGCAGTACTTGTTCTTATCTCACACAAGCGGCATAAGCATTAGCGTAACCAACATACGTAGACGCAGTAATACATTGATCATTAGCAGTACTTGTTCTTATCTCACACTAGCGACATAAGCATCAGCGTAACCAACATACGTAGACACAGTAATTGTATAATCCTTGTTCGAGGCTATTTGACCTCGGTCTAACCGTAGTCATTTTTATTCCAAGACGATTTAAGATTTAATTACGCTCCACAAACGACACTGTATCGTTCCTGACTTCACCGTCGTGTCACACCCCGTTCCTTAAGGTTACCGTATACTCCGTACCTTAAGGTTACCGTATACTCCGTACCGTAAGGTTACCGTATACCTTCAGGGTACATATTAAAAGTTATTGTGTACTGAATATAATAAGGGCTGTACATGGGCAACCTATATACCAAAATGAGCAAATTATAAATGTCTGTTCTATTTGTTAGGTGTTACTATGGTAACATAAGTTGGGGGAATTTACATTCAAATCAGTGAATTTCACATATTTGAATTAATCGCAAATGCGAATATAACGTATACATGTGAGACTTTGCACAATAACGTAGAATAACATGGTCTTCAAAATTTTGTCGGGGAATTTTGATTTTTTTTTTACATGGATTTTATGGACATTTTTATTCACATACCAGGAGCGTTTATATCTCCTATGATTGCTGTCACAGCGTTTTCACGTGTTGGGCTATTTTAAAACCATTTTTCCGCCAATTGACCGATTTAGCATGTACATTTGTTGTCCCAATTCAGGTGATGGGACAGCTCTCCAGTGGATTTGAAGCTTTGTTTTCCAATTAGAGAAATGTGTACATTTCCTCTTGGAATACAGAAAAACAAAAAAACATTACTCAAGCCAGTCAGGTGATCTGACTTGGACAACAAATATGCAAGCTAAATCGGTCAATTAGTGGGTTCCACCAATGGCGGAACAAAAGATGCCTCATTAGTTACATTTGTAATACCAACCAACATGGCTGCTACGCTTTTGTGATTTTATTCCCTTAGGAATGATTGCAACCCAAGAATAGCTGGAACCCGTTCTAAAATAACTTGTGAAAACGCTGTGAGAAGGCCTTAAGTATGTGGGATGGATGCTCCTAGTTATAGACTCCTGCTTCCACTCATTTTCACCTTCAAATGGCCATCTTAATATTTTCCTGTAAATCTAATAAAACGTCCCCTCAACTACCGCCGAGTATGTGGCCAAAGTATGTTAAAAAGTATATTTCTATATTGAAACTATAGACTTCGACGAATGTCGTACGGCCAGACACGGTTGTCATGACGATGCCATTTGCACCAATTCCTATGGTTCGTACTCGTGTCGCTGTAAAACTGGATATGCAGGAAACGGAATCGACTGTTCAGGTTCGTAAAAGTACTCCTCCCAAAACCTGTTTTAATTCCAGTGCCCATTTGGTTGTTTTGGGAACGACAGAAGCATTTAAAAATAATGTTATAACCTGTGTTCTATAAAATGACTTTGTACATCATTGCAACTTTTGTAAGGTTCTGTTTGTGTGTGTCATAATAGGGACCTTAAGCAACCACAACGACGACGTCTAAGACGACGGCATAAAACAATAGTCTTAATTACGAAACAATAATGCACGTGAAAATGCACGCAGTCACCTACATTTTGACCGTTCTCTTGAAAAACATGCAGAACGTGAAAAATCCAACTTTTACGTTCAAAGGAGAACGCGAACGTAAGAAGGTAAATCACACCGTTTGTCGTTCGGCCTGAACGGAACTCTGTCCTGATCACATTTTTCTAAAATCTAATTATAAAAGGCACCTAAAGGCAAATAAAGGAAATAGTAAACAGCAAATTTCGGGAGAAAACACTTTTCTACGTTCCGTCGTCACATCCGTCGTCGTTTTGATTGCTTAAGCTCCCTAATGTTGCATTTAACTACACAATTAACACTAGCGAAATAAATGTGTGTATACTATAAAGATGCTTGTAGTTATAACAATATGATTATGTCGTCGATGTAAACAGCCAGTTAACTTCTCAAAAATTACTCATGATATAATCCTATTTAGTAATTATATACAACACGGGAACCTACATAGATCATGCAATTTGATTGGCTCGCTATCTCGAAATAATGAGCAATAGCCACCTACAAAACTTGGGATAATTTTGAAACAAAATGGCAGGCGTAAATTCACGTTTCGCGATTGTTTCCGATGCGGAAATTTTAGAAATTCAACAAAATGCAGTGCCGAAAAGCACTAAAAAAGCTACAAAATATCGCCTTCGAGTGTTTCAAGGTAAAATTGTTTTGCCGTAGAAAAAGCTTTGTTTACAAAAGTTACAGTTATTTTGTCACGCCTTCTATTTAAGAAATAAAACTAAAAAAATACTATAATTATCATTTTGTGTTGAGGTTCCCGTGTTGTATAAACTAAAACAATTATTCGCCTCAGGCTCAGTCGATATGATATTGGTGTATATTCCCGTCGACTTCGTTTCGGGGAATATTCACCAATATCGACTGAGTCTGAGGCGAATAATTGTTAAATAATTCCACTTGTACGTTTACCCACATTTCTTTGCGCGCGAAAAGCTTTAAACCATTATAACATCGCGGTAGAAAGTTTTTAACCCTTAAAAATACACCAGTACAAGTGAATACACTGTCATTGAAGAGAAGAAAGGATTTCTATGTTTTTTTTTTACTGTGTTAGGTTCGCAAGAGATTGTGGTCAAATTATCCGCCATCTTTTCCCGTACGGTATTTGGTCAAGAAGCTCATCAAGCTCATTTATCAGTTGGCAGTAAAATAATTGTGTTATGTTTGCTTACTAGACATCGATGAGTGTTCTTCATCCCCTCCGTGTGATAACAATGCCACGTGTACCAACACCAAGGGTTCGTACGTGTGCCAGTGTAGTGCGGGATACTCCGGCAATGGATTCACATGCACCGGTAAGTGACGTATAAGACACACAGAAGATTTAGGCTCATTGACTTAAAGTGCAAGTAAAGCCATAAAACAACACATGAGCCCATAACTAGGAGCGTCCATCCCACATACTAGGGCCTGGTAACTAGGAGCGTCCATCCCACATACTAGGGCCTGGTAACTAGGAGCGTCCATCCCACATACTAGGGCCTGGTAACTAGGAGCGTCCATCCCACATACTAGGGCCTGGTAACTAGGAGCGTCCATCCCACATACTAGGGCCTGGTAACTAGGAGCGTCCATCCCACATACTAGGGCCTGGTAACTAGGAGCGTCCATCCCACATACTAGGCCTATACACCCCATTCCAATATGGCGGATACACGGCCGGAGCGTTGGGGCGAGACACGAAAACGAGGGTAGTTAGGCGGAAGTCGATGTCAAAAAGGTCATGAGGCGGGAATTTCGCGCAAGTTTTGAAGCGAGTTTGTTTTTCCGAGAGGGTTGGAATAAGTAGATTTTATCCCCAGAGAGTTAGAAAATATGGCGGATATTCAGACTATCATTTTCACTGAGGGATATATTCTTCAGTGAAAACGATAGCCTGAATATCCACCATATTTTTTAACTCTCTGGGGATAAAATCTACTTATTCCAACCCTCTCGAAAAAATAAACTCGCTTCAAAACTTGCGCGAAATTCCCGCCTCATGACCTTCTTGACATCGACTTCCGCCTAACTACCCTCGTTTTCGTGTCCCGCCCCAACGCTCCGGCCGTGTATCCGCCATATTGGAATGGGGTGTATGCCACAACGTTTTCACAAGTTAGGTTATTTTTAGAACGGTTTCCCGCTATTGTTGAGTTGCAATTATTCCTAAGGGAATCAAATCACAAAAGCGTAGCAGCCATGTTGTTTGGTATAACAAAAGTAGCTAATGAGGCATCTTTTGTTCCGCCACGGTGCAACCATTAATTGGCGGGGGAAATAATCTAAAAATAGCCCAACTTGTAAAAACGCTGTGACGACTAGGTAGGACATATGGACACTCCTGGTTATGGGCTCCTGACAACATTAACTCTTTTTGCCCAAAATTCTATTTCTGATATACTTCAATTTTCTAACTTAGTTTTCTTTGAGAGGCAGGAGCAGAAATTAAACTAGAATAAACGCTACTCGAATTTCGGGATTGATTCATCTTGTGATGTTACAAAGAAAACCTACGGGATTCTATTGTAATAGTCAGTTCTCTTCATTCATCTTATGACGTCACAGGATCCATGAAAACTAATCAAAATTAGGGATTAAATGCCAGAGATGTTACAAAATTTGCAAGATTAATACGTTTTTGTGAGAAACAAACACAATAGTACAATTATATATATATTTCTTTTTTTGACATGATACTTGCACTTTAATGAATGACATTTTCCGGGACGTGCAAAGCTAAACGACTCTTCGCAACAAGAAATCGAAGTGATGCATATATGTTTAAAATTACCAAATCTAACTAAATGTTTTTATGTATTCTTCTACTGCTCATTAATTATTCATGAGAACGCCTACCAACCAGATCTCTCAATTGCTCGTTTTCACGTGACGTCATCGCCGCCATCTTGGTTGACTTTAACAAAAGATTCCTCGTTCGATGAACCATAAAACCAAAAGATTTCTTTGTTTGATCAGTTCAACCAACATGGCCGCCACGTCTTTGTTACCTGAATCTCTGGGGATTGATTACAATAGACCAGTTGTGCAAACATGGCGTTTGTATGGGAATCCGATGCCAAATAATTTCCGTAAAATCGAATTTCTGAAATATTCACTGTCTGCAAACTTAAGATACCAGGTAAAAGATTAACTGATCTTTGAGGGATGTAGCTATGCTGGGAAGCGTGCAAACTTATTTTCAGTTTTGTATGCATTTGTCTGTAACAACGAGTCAAAGTCCGCGGGAAAATTTACAGTAGTAGGTAGGCATTTCTAATGCATGGATATAAAAGATGCTAAGTGTAGTATTGTTTTAATCGTCCACCTCATTGGCTGAAACATCAAAATATATCAAAACTTGAAGAAGAAGAAATTTCTCAGCTTTTTTAAACAGATTTGAATTGCATCTAGTGAAAACTCTCATAACTTTAAATATGACCAAAATTTAATGTGGGGAACAGTTTAAAATTGAAAACTTTCTTGATTACTGTTTTTGACTCTTCTGGTTGGACGAAATGTTTTCACACAAAATGAAAGTAGTTTTAAAACACAGTTTCAGTGGATGTGATATCAGAAATTTCTCATTTAAGGGTTGATGAGTAGTCAGTATGAAATACAGAAAATTCAAATGTGGGGAAAGCAAATTGCATCTGAACCATAGAATTATAATTGTGCCTAGTTTTTACACGGATTGTTTCTTAACATACTCGTCACCGGATTCGAAGGACCTCAGGCTACGCCCTCAACATTTGAAATTTCACGCCGAATCCGGTGACGTGTTTATGAAATATTACTTAAAATTTAAATTTTAAAACTTAAAAGTAGACATAGCTGTATTTTGTTTCTAATAAAAACAATGGTTGGTTGTTCTGTTTATTGTTCGAATTCCAGATATCGACGAGTGTACATTGAACTTACACGCCTGCGATCGTAACGCTGTGTGCAAAAACACGCAGGGATCCCATGTATGTGTTTGTAGTGGTGCGTATTATGGCAACGGGACATTTTGCGAAAACCGTAAGTTTACAAACATTTCTTGCAGCTTGAGAACATGTTGTTTCCCTATTAGAGCGGTTTTCAGTTGAATGTAGTAAAACCAAATGCAAATTACCCACAATCAGCCAATCATAGGAGCGAGTAATCACAAGTAACTCACAAATGGCTTCCCTGTGAGCCAATGACAAACCAAAGCAAAACCTAAACCAATTTGCGTTTGGTTTTACTTTGGATTCTGATTGGTTGGTTTACTTTCTCAGCCAATAGGAGAGCTTAGTAAACGCAAAACCAAAACACTTCCGACACTCAATTGAAATCCGCTCTATTCATTCGAAACTCCGGTTGTTGGAACAAATGGATATTTTCAGCTAGGCATTCACTTATCTGACTTCATTTATTTAGAGGCCTTGTACGAGATCGGTATTGTTATCAGTTAGCAAAACCTGTTTGTAATTGTAATTTTTCACCTCCAATCGATTGTCGATCCATCCAGCATCCATGGCAACGCCTTTCCATGGGGATTACGAGCTCATTCATGTTAACGAAGTATTATATCAGCAGGTGACTGTTAGCTGCGAAAGGCCTATAGACCATTTTCTCAAGTATGCGCACGCAACAGGCTTGACGGGCCGGTAAATACTTCACGTGGGAATCACGTAGTGGTTTCCTATAACCCTCCCTATTATTTCAACCAATACCAAATCCAAGCTGCCTACATGAAGTATTTCTTGGCGGGCCGTGAGTTTTGTTAGCTTTTGTTAGACTCGTTCTGATGCGACAGCCTTTGTTATTCAAATTATCGGCTATTGTTAAAAAATTGGCGGCTATTGTTCAAAAAGCGATTTGGCGGGCCAATATTGTGTGGGCATACCTGAGAAAATGGTCTATTGCCTTTAAACTGTTGGTCTAAATTGGAAATTTGTTGGAAAAAAGAGAACATATTTTAGTTTTAGAAAAAATCGATACAAGTATCAGCCATTTTGAGATTTGAATATCGCACTAGCGGCTAAATACAGGATCGGCAACGGCTGCTAGACGTCTGGGAACTATTAAATTTACATGGTTATAAAAGTTAAAATTTGACACAATTTGAGCGATAATGCATGGTTGTTTAGCGTAGTAGTATTATTATTAGTGGTTACGACAATTATTGCTTTACAAGCAAGAGATCGGGATTCCGAATTCCTGGAAAGCTCTCATTTTTTCCCTGTTTTAATTTTTTTGTTCATTTTTTCTCGTTTAAGTGTGAACCCAAGCTACAAATTAGCCCTAAAGGTCGCTACACACGAAGGGACAAGTCCCCTCGTCTGAACTAGTTTTTTTCAATTGACCTCTATTTACTAAAATGGTTCTTTATAGACGTAATAATAAAAGGGACTTTAAGAAACCAGGACGGCGACGGCTGTAACGATGGGTCGTGAAAAGTATTCTCCAGTCAAATAGTGTGTTTATCGTTTCTCATATTTGCCTATAATTGCTTTTATTATTCAGGGTTTAGACAAATTAAATGACCACAGAGCTCCGCTCCACTTTTTGTTATTGTAATGATCAGCCAAACATTGTTTTGGTTCGTCACGCAATGACTTTTTCATGTAAATTAAACAGGCCCTTAGTAACTAGTCACGCCGTCATTTCATGACATTGCGCCGGTTTATTCAGCCATGTTGGAAACTTTTTATCATCTTTGAACTTCCAAGGAGGACTCGAGGCATCCAGTATCCTTAGCGGCTACGGCAACACCAATTACTTCAAAACGTTATACAGTTACCTCGACCCGGTGTTACAGAATCCTGCTTCAAGCCGCTGGACTAGGTGCTGGCGGGCTCAAACGAACGGTTGGGCAGCATCGACGTTCCACCCACGATGCAATGGCAAAGGTCCCACAGTAACCATAGTACGTGTGGGTAGCTACGTGTTTGGTGGATACACAGATGTGTCTTGGCACAGTAAGTAAATACGCAATCAATTATTACGTCATGAATATAACGAGGTCGTCAAAGAACCACCGTACTACACCTGGTGTATCGATGATGTCTCGTATAATAGTCCACTTTCGATATATGATTCACTTGTCACGTACAAAGGTTTCAACACGAGGCTCCGGGATAAATAAAATTTATTATTTTCTCTTTTTACGAATCACTGAGCATTATACCCCAGAGCCTCGTAATGAAACCTTTGTGCGTGACAAGTGAAGCATCTATCGAAAGTGGGCTGTTGAAAACCATCACAATACAATTGCACAGGGAGCCCACATGTAAGACTCGGACTGGGCTGGAAAGCATCGCGCGGGGCGGCTCATGTTGCTTGAAGGGGCTAGATCACCAAAATTAAAAACACAAGTGTATTTTGGAACTGACCGATAAGACCAGTCGGTTCATGGAAATAGAAGTGTTAAGTTAAGACAATAATCAGGAAAATGTAGCCATTTATTTGAGACAAACTTTTATTTTGAAATACGTCGACACCCTGTGACAATTGTATATTTAATATACACGTTTATTGCACAAGAACGCAAGAAATATGAAAGCATGTTGGGGTGGTGGTTAAGATAAAATTGCTTCCGGGTTGCCTGCATACTTGCAGATTTTTGCGGATAAATAAACAACTCAACTAAAAGCTAGCCAAAAATACACACGACTCGTAAGAACACATAGCCGTAGTAGCTGTTTAGCCGACTAATAACCTGTATGTATTCTAATCATCTATACACACGACTCGTAAGAACACATAGCCGTAGTAGCTGTTTAGCCGACTAATAACCTGTATGTATTCTAATCATCTATACACACGACTCGTAAGAACACATAGCCGTAGTAGCTGTTTAGCCGACTAATAACCTGTATGTATTCTAATCATCTATACACACGACTCGTAAGAACACATAGCCGTAGTAGCTGTTTAGCCGACTAATAACCTGTATGTATATCTGTTCTAGGTAACGGCGCCTATTCGTCGTCCAGCCGATCGTTCCTGTACACACTATATAACACCAATGGATATTATCCCATCAAGCTGACCCTCACTGGCAGATATAACCAGTATGCAATCTTTGGGGCTTCAAATTATGGTCCGACATTTGGCGGAGGGCACGACGTCTACATCAGTGATAACGCCAATAGTAATCGGAATTCTTTAACTTACCCCCATTCATACCAACCTCCCCCTGGATGTAGTACTGGTGGCGGGCGATGCTCCTTCTTAGCCGGTAGCTACAACTTTAGTCCTAGTGACGTAGAGGTGTTTTATGAGACCACCACCTGATCACAGCATTGTACTTCTGTTGCTTACTAACAGGTTCAAGGACTAAGTTATGATAGAGCGGCTTTCGATTGAGTGTCGAAAATAATAAGTGATTGCTTTGGTTTTGCGTTTGGTCAGCTTTTCTGTTGGCTGTGAGAAGTGTTTTCTAAACTAAAACCAAACGCAATCACGTAAACAGGTTTTGCTTCAGCGATAGTATCGACGATTGCGTTATTATTTACTTCGCCTCGTGATTGGTTCAAGTACAATTAATCGTGAATTACTTCAGTTCGTGATTGGCTCATTGTGTTTTACTTGCTCCTGTGATTGGCTATGTAATTACTTTGCTTTTGGTTTGACTACCACTCTATGTACTAAAGTAGATTTCATATGAATGAGCAAGTTACGGCAATGACTTACGGTACGGTTACTGTACGGTATACCGTGACGTTGTAATGGTTTCCCATTGTATTTGCCATTCTTATCCAATCAAATTACAGTATTACGGTACGTCACAGTACGGTTACGGTAAGGCTACGGACATGCCGTATTTTGTCCCACTCACACGAAATCCGCTCTAGTTCTACCAACATTAGAGTAAAGGGGTTCGGATCAATACCATGAAACTACTATATTTTTAGATGCATAATTATCTGATATCATGTAGGTCTTGCCATTTATACTCTTGATTCGAAATTAGAACTTGGCGAATAGTCCAATTTATAGTTCTTGAACGCCATTTTGAAAGGTAACCAGAGGCGTGTATCTTGTTAGCATGATAATCACAATCTATCCATATTCATAGAAAGAGGGTTTGTATCAGTGCAGAGTCAACTCCAGCCTCCATTGCTTAATTGTATCGATCTAGTTAGCATGATAATCAAAATCTATCCATATTCATAGAAAGAGGGTTTGTATCAGTGCAGGGTCAACTCCAGCCTCCATGGCTTGTATCTAGTTTGCATGATAATCAAAATCTATCCATATTCATAGAAAGAGGGTTTGTATCAGTGCAGGGTCAACTCCAGCCTCCATGGCTTGTATCTAGTTTGCATGATAATCAAAATCTATCCATATTCATAGAAAGAGGGTTTGTATCAGTGCAGGGTCAACTCCAGCCTCCATGGCTTGTATCTAGTTTGCATGATAATCAAAATATATCCATATTCATAGAAAGAGGGTTTGTATCAGTGCAGAGTCAACTCCAGCCTCCATGGCTTGTATCTATAGTTAGCATGATAATCAAAATCTATCCATATTCATAGAAAGAGGGTTTGTATCAGTGCAGAGTCAACTCCAGCCTCCATGGCTTGTATCTAGTTAGCATGATAATCAAAATCTATCCATATTCATAGAAAGGGGTTTTGTATCAGTGCAGGGTCAACTAACTCTATAGCCTCCACGGCTTGTATCTAGTAAGCATGATAATCACAATCTATCCATATTCATAGAAAAAGGGTTTATATCAGTGCAGGGTCAACTCCAGCCTCCATGGCTTGTATCTAGTTAGTATGATAATCACAATCTATCCATATTCATAGAAAGGGGGCTTGTATCAGTGCAGGGTCAACTCCAGCCTCCATGGCTTGTATCTAGTTAGCATGATAATCACAATATATCCATATTCATAGAAAGGGGGTTTGTATCAGTGCAGGGTCAACTCTAGCCTCCACGGCTTGTATTTAGTAAGCATGATAATCACAATCTATCCATATTCATAGAAAGAGGGTTTGTATCAGTGCAGGGTCAACTCCAGCCTCCATGGCTTGTATCTAGTAAGCATGATAATCACAATCTATCCATATTCATAGAAAGAGGGTTTTTATTAGTGCAGGGTCAACTCTAGCCTCCACGGCTTGTATTTAGTAAGCATGATAATCACAATCTATCCATATTCATAGAAAGAGGGTTTGTATCAGTGCAGGGTCAACTCCAGCCTCCATGGCTTGTATCTAGTAAGCATGATAATCACAATCTATCCATATTCATAGAAAGAGGGTTTGTATCAGTGCAGGGTCAACTCCAGCCTCCATGGCTTGTATCTAGTTAGCATGATAATCAAAATCTATCCATATTCATAGAAAGGGGGTTTGTATCAGTGCAGGGTCAACTCCAGCCTCCACGGCTTGTATCTAGTTAGCATGATAATTTAAATCTATCCATATTCATAGAAAGAGGGTTTGTATCAGTGCAGGGTCAACTCCAGCCTCCACGCCTTGTATCTAGTTAGCATGATAATCAAACCTATCCATATTCATAGATAGAGGGTTTGTATCAGTGCAGGGTCAACTCCAGCCTCCACGCGATGCTAAGGCTTGGTTACCTTTCAAGAACTACGAATTGGACTATTGTCTTGTTACTCCATATTAAATAATTTTCAGATATTTCTTCTTGTAAACGTTAGTATAAAATAAGATGCACCAAAAAGTACGTACTTATACATGGGTACGGATTAATGTAGTGCTATGTCGGGACACCAAATGTTAAGGAAAATGCAGAAGAATTTAGCGTTATATGCATGAAAACAATAAAATTGGGTTTAAACGTAGAGTATATGAGTTAATTGATGATTGTATATAGTATATAAAATGATGACGATCATAATTTTTTATGTCGGTTAGGTCCGTTTCAGCCCGTTTTTTGACTGATCTAGTGGCACAAGATCAGTCATAACCATCCTGAGTTTTAGGCCCCCTCTTCCCCTCTCCCTTTGGGGTATCCAGTGCCCAGGTTAGATCAGTCTAATTGAAATGCTCTATGATCTCAAACTCGCACGCACTTCATAATGATTTGTTACTTCTAGTAATAACTCATTAGCTTAGGCTGCCTGTGGTTATGGTTTGAAGGGTAGGTGCAACCAAAAAAATCCTCCGTGGAGTATATATATTTTTCTGAAACCACATATACTGCAATACACTCTTGCTAATAATACAATAAACATTATATCCACAAGTTCACTATTGGGAAGCCATGTCCTGTTTTGGTACCGCAAAATATATTTCAGCAAAATATATTACTTAGTTTTAGAACCAAACATTGGAAATACGTAGTAAGATAGTCATAGTAAACTTTTGAAGACCACAATTTTGCAAATGAGGTACCCCTCCACTGACTTTGGGTTTACATAAAATTTCAATAGCAAATAGTCCAATGAGTATTCTTGTCACGCCAAGGTACACAGAGTTTTCCTGTTTCTCTGATGCCTGCCTTTAATAATTTGCCCTCACAGTAGAACATCTTTTTATCCATAAAGGGATATTGAGCAAAACAGGTCACGTAACATTGTATTTACTTATCAGCGGTTTTCTCCTTACCAATAAATAAAAGTCATGGTGTGAGGGCAGATTGATGTGTCTCTAAGTCCCCAATATTTGAACACCAAAACGGTTCTTAAAGGGATTTTCCTCATTGCCCCATTTCACACGAGGAAGGCTCATCGGTTACATGTCACATGACTGCAGTTTTCACTGTGCTTCTTCGTGGTCAACATTGTACAAATTAATTCACGTGAGCCTCCACGATGAGCTTAGAGCTCTTGGGGCAAACGTAAAGCCCAAATATTGTTTAAATAAAAAAAACTTTTCACTTTAAATTGTTAAGGTTTACGAGTTATGTTTAATAGTATGTGCAATTTGGTAAAGATTCGTTTAAAACCAATTTCATAACAGAGATAATCAATGTTAGCGTGTTTTGTGTTGACTCTTTCAATAAATAAATAAGTAAATATGCTTACGCGTCGGTACGGTTAAGGTTAGAGGGTGATTGAGAAACCACGTTGATTATACACTGCCGCATCCGGCAATAATCTCCGCAGTTATTAGCGCGCAGATGAAATAATTATTGTCGGGGTTCGTGACTAGCGCGCTGGCTAAAGCTGAGAGTACTCCGACACAGAACTGCATGTAAATAAAGCCGTGGTTTCCCACTTTATCATCCGGGAAGGTTCAAATGTTATTTTTGAAGTAAAATTTTGTTTCCTAAGGTTTTACTATTTATGAAAACCGAACCGCTTCCGGTAAATATCCACCACTATTCACCGACACTGAGGTGAATAAATGTTCAATAGTATGTGCGGGAAACATTTATTTAACATGACTTAATGTAGCATTCTGTTTTAAAAGTTTATCTTGAAGCGACTTGTTGAAATGTTTATGTGAACAACAAATTTTGACCATGTGATGACGTAAATCTTGGTAATTAAATAAGAGTCCACACCACGGAAAACCAGTGGAAATTTGCTAAATATACAATTAATTAACACTACTGATACATCAATAAAACTGGAAAAGTGTATTAAGTGGAAATTCATATTCCTAATCTAACCAAAAAAGCCAGTGGAGGCATTTGTCATCATTCTCAGAACAAGCCAATTGAATCCTGGTTACTAGCCGCAACCTCGCACTGGTGTGACGTCACAAGTAGCTTTGTATGACGTAACTATCTTTGGCAGAAGATTTAGAGAGTTTTGAAAGAAAATGATTTTGGAAATTATATTGTTAATAACGTTCCTTTATAAGAGGGCATCCATGTGAAAACCATGCATGCACCCTGAAAAAATGAGTCTACATGGTACATCTCAGATTTTGTTCATATTTTGCACATATATTACTATTGGCCTGGCATTAGACTTGGTAGAATATTTTGGAAAAATTCCAAAAACTGTAAGAGATATGGGGGTCAGTACGAACTGCCTCGGTTTGAGGGGTATTTCACTTCGTTTTTTTAGTAATGTTTACAGCAAAATTTTGAACAAACCATAAAAGCTATATACACAAAACGTTTCTACAGCATAAACACGACCAATTGAAATTTAATTATGATATAAGTGCCAATATAATATTCAATATTCAAGGAGTAAGGCTTTCATGTACTAGTGACTTAAGAAATCATTTTTCAAAAGTCAAATTTTAGAGTAAAATGACATTCGAATACTATCGATGCGGCGAAGTTGTAGAAGATGATAGAGTTATTATTTTGTAGATCAGTCATTTGGAAATACAACTGGGGACTAAAAAGTTTGTAAAGTTTTTTAGCTTAGGAGCAGTGAGGCCAAAGTAACATACTCCCCCAACGTAAATAAACAATCAACTGCAGAGGTAAGCTGTATCGAGTGTGCAGAATAACGGGTCAAATAAGGAACATGAATGAGAAACATAGCCCTAGAATAACTGGGTAATACATTTAATTGTCACCTATGGTTTTGCAATTATAAACAATCAACTTCAAAATAACAAAATATCATATTATTAGTAAATTATACGAAGATCTACGAAGGTCTACGAAGGATGTATCAGCGATAAATGCATACCTGATTCTAGCCTTATTTATGATCTCCTCCCAAATACCCCAGCTCTGTCATGCTAGGTCTCGAAGCCACAACTTACGATAATTATCTTCTTGTCGATTGTAAACCGAAAGAACAATTACCAGCTTTAGGTGTTTGTAGCAGTCGCCATTTTGTTTACGACTAGAACCCAGTCTGCTATCGAATTTTGTTGTGCACCACAGGTAGCCCGAGCACAGATTCCATGTGTGCCCAACATATATAGCAGTGTGGGTAATTTATATTGAAACATTTATGTATGTCATGAAACGGAACTGAAAATAATCATTGTGACCTACTCGATACATCTACATAATTTTGTTTGCAAAACTTTTATTTTTATATTTTCAAGCTGATTACCCATGATGCACCTGATATATGTACTATGTTAGGGGGTCAAATGTTTGCATGCATTCATACACAAGGTCACAACATTGAATTATAAATGGTTTCTAACGTCCCATGCATATATCCTGTATATTCACATGACCCACATAAGGCCATCCCAATAAGATGTTTTGTTTCCCATCCGATCCGTCCCAATTTTTTTGGAAAAGTTACAAAAAGATACCTAGCTTGACACCGACCCAATTTTTGGAAAAGTTAAAAAAAAGATTGAAGAACCTTTTTTTAACTGCACCTCTTTTCCTAGCTCTCTGCGTATTAGTTTCTTGTCTTTCTCATACAAATTGTCAATCCACCACTAGTAGAGGAAAAAGTAGTCGAGGAATACTTGAAAACTTTCACGCGAGTCTTCAAGCCTTGGTTCCAAATCCTCTAACTTTTTTTTTAACCGACCGACCAACTCAGCATCACGAGAGAGGGGGCGATGGGAAACGATGCATTTTATTGGGATGGCCTAATCTGTGTCGGTGCCGAACTGGAGCGAAGTGCCATCCCGGCAAGCGAAGTTTAGAAACGTCTGACGTATGTTGCTATTGCTACAAACTCTCTTAGAAAAGGGTTCAGAAAACATATTGGTGTACTGAATGATAAAACATATTGTGTGGATTGCGACATATTTTATCCAGACTCGCCAGTACGAAGCTGAATTACGCTGGATTTACATATACATGTATGTGCGGGGGGCTTGTTCAAACTACTGCTTATAGGCACACACCGGTAAGCCACGCATTTTACTAACATGAGTATTTATATGAGTTATCCCGCCATTAATGCGGCCGAGCAACAAACACTGAGGGTGGTCTCTGCCAGATATTTGTTTAACGTCCACAGTGGTTCCTTAGCGTTGTGTGATATACAGATGAATATGAGCGTCGTGAGACGCAATCTCGTTCCCAGAGCCCGCGATCGGCCAGCGCCAAGATACTGGCCAAATGATCGCCGGCTCTGGGAACGAGATTACGTGATCATTCGAGGCACGCGGGATCGAAAAGGCGGAGGCGCGAACCACTGCGCCTCTCTGTTTCTGGGTGGCTAATGGAACGAGCAGGAAGCGTAAAATTGTTTTGCCCCACGGGAGGCTAAACGAGGAAACTTTGTTGCAGAAAAACCCTAACGCACGCGCACTGTATCAAATTGTCTTGCCAGTGGGGTCTGGGTTGCTAAGAAACACATAATACTGTGTGTCACTTGAACCTTTCCTACATGGCCAATGTGGAAACATTGTCGCGGAAGCAAATTTTGCGTCATGGAAGCAGAAATGGCTTTGAAATGCTTCAGAAACACGTTTTCCTTAGTGGAAGATTGATTTTTTTCTGCAAAAACGTTTCGCACGTGGCCAAATATGGAAACATTTGGGAAACGTTCTTTCCGCAAAATTTTTTCCTCGTTTTGCCAGTGCTTTACCACCGCAATGAGCCAAGTTGGGTTACTGAAACCTACCACCCCAACCACCACCTATATATGCTATGCAATACGTTGTCCATTACAATGTGATTTCATTATAAATTATGTCACGGAGATAGTATCGCTCTACTCTCTCGATCACTGGAGCAAGATCATTTTCTTTGATGTTAATCTCGCTTGGTTTTGGTAATCGTCCACTTCTCTTCAGCGAAGATAATCTTGAAAAGTAGCTCGTAATCTGCTGTGCTGTCAACCACTGTTCTTTACCAAAAACCCGTTCACCACTTCTATCGTTTCGACGTGAACGCATTCGGCGTGAAGCTTCGGAGGGTGTAACTTTTCGACCAGTTTCTTCACCAATAAGAAACAGTTCAAGGAGGTAGTCCTTTACGTTGGAGGAAAACCTATTGCGTCTCTTTGACTTAGGAAGTGCCCATCCGGCCATTAGTAGTCCATTAGCCTCTGTCTCAGGTGGCGAAGAACTGCCTTTGGAAGGACAGCAGGGATTTCTTGGTTTCACGGAAGTGCATTTTTGTGCCCATTTACGCCGAATATCATCATACTGCGATTCTTCGTGTAACTTAAATTCGTGACTTCCGTAGTCGAGATGGCGATGCAGATTACGGCTCGTTTTGTAGGCCTTTATGCAGCCCTCTTCAGGGCAAGTGAACACTGATTCATTACATTCCTCCGGGGTTATATTTCTAGGTACAGAAACTTGGTTTGTTTCAGATGCCTGGTTGATACTTTTCTTCAAAATTCCAGTGGTTTCTCTTGGTTGAAGAAACGGGCTTTGTATCTTCAATCCTGTATCACCTTGTGGGCTACCCATCTCCTTTAGTTCTCTCTTAGAAATCTTCTTACCCGCTCCAATCTTGTATGCCTTCCAAACGATTACCCCACCGTCATCTGTATATTGAAAGTTGTTCACTGCTGACTGATGCCACTCCACTTGTATGCTGTGGAGCTTTGTTTCGCTGTGTCCAATTCAACGACAACTGACCAGCAACCTTTAATTCCTCCGTATGAATCGATGGCTTCCTTTAACTGGGCTGATGTCGTGACATCGTGACCTAAAAGGAAAATTGTACATTAAAATAAGATTAGCAAAGCAGTCGGTATTCAACGTCCTATTTCAATTGACGTTTGTTGAAAATTGTTACGCCATGCATGGAGGCAAAATGCCTAATGTTTCACAATGGCAGTTCACATATCATCCCTATTTGTAGTGACATCGTGTACGCATGAAGAAACTTCGTAACTAAAAAATGCGTCAACTGATTAAAAGACGAGCTGGTAAACAGGGAGGAATCGTTATGATGACAAACTTTTCTATAAAAATCAAGATACCTTCGTTGAGATATCTTTCGATGTGTGCCTTCAGCGGCGCAATCTTTCTGTCGCAAACATCTGTACCACTGTTTGCCTCACTGAAGCTGTAGTTCTTGAGGACCAAGCCTTTTCTCGACACAATGACCGGGACACTTATCAGTAATGGAGCATTGTGGTAACACCCTGCATTGTCACTCCTTAAAAAAATCTCCTTCAGATTTGGTCCAATTATTACGAGCTCAGAAACCAGATTCTCCAATATCGATGATACTGCAAACCAATCTTGATTACAATTATCGAAAATGTGGACAAATGTTCGCACCTGAAAAAAAAGGGATTGGTGAGCATAACTGACTATGTTGCAATTTCGAAGGTGTCAATATATGACGAAACATTTTTATCTACCACTATATTCAGATGTAAGTTTTCATGGTGCAGTACCTCGAACGTAGTTTCGTCCTTTTCAGCTCTTGTTATACAGGCTGACACATGCCAGTTGATGCCCTTTTTACCAAACCAATCGGCTTGAGTTTCGCGGTAGCTTCTCGGAAGCCACTTCATTGCCCAATCCATAACTATTACGGCCTGATCTATGTGAAGATTATCTAGAATGTCGATTTTGGCTTTGTCTTGATTTATAGCTCTGACGATGTGTGCCTTCCATTCAAAGATTCTTACTGTTGCTTGCTCGACATCATACTTGAGTTCTTCTCTCTGTTCCTGGTAACTAAATAACATATTTTTATTTAATATTTTTATATATATTTTCATCAGATCCCAAAAGGATTACACAGAGAATCGTTACATGCATCTATAGATTTTTAATAGCTAAAGTATATAGCTCACTGCTGGAATTATAGTTCTTATTTTTCCTTGTAGAGAGAAAAGCATATTAAAATTTAGTAAAACATATATATTCTCTTCGTGTAAACTATACAGGGAGGTTTTTTCACCTCCCTGGTATAACATACAAAGAGGATGATTTGAAGATATGGTTTTACCACCCGAAGATTAATTTCACATCTTCAAGCCACCGTGTAATGTTCTTTTTATTATATAGACAATACAACAGTTCTCATCTGTGCGAAGAGAACTTTACAGCAAACTTCACATCCAGCACCCGAGTGGCGTATTTTCCATGTCACTCGTGAGTGTGAAATATCGATTGTACGACTGGTTTAATTGCCGGTGAAACACTCCCGTCCATATAAATTGAATGCAGTTACAACCGCTGTATTTAGTACCTGTATGAAATGTCCAGGTTAGCCTCCAGTGTAGCGACGACATGACGGCAGCGACCTTCTTAAAGTCTAGACATCGATCACACTCAATGATATGATCATGGTCACAAGTAGATCTAAAGTGACCATCGTCAGAAGACAGCGCATAGCCTACACAGTGATCAGCACATGGACTTTCCTCCAGCACATGTAGTTTATAATCAGCCTTCAGATATCTCTTTGCCGCATGAATTCTTTTTGCCATGTCGTCCGGCAACCCAACGCAGAGATGCACCTGCAAATGAAATTCACCAAGAATAGACTAATAAAATCCGTTTCACCATGGCCAGCAATGGGTGAGAAAACATAAAGTTTGACAGCCCAAAACAAACAAATCAGGACAAAATATAAATGCCCGCAACAGCATTAGCCTTCTCGGCAGACATATCTCAAACTTCAATGGTTTGGAGAACTTGTACGTTTACATGCTTTGAACAGTAATTACCAAGGGATCCCATTGTATGCACTACTTCTTCCATGGTATCAAACGATGATGATCCTTCGCTTGCAACGCTATCAAGGCCAGCAAGACTTTTCTTCTGAGAAGCTGCGCATACCTGCCAATATCATGAATATAGTAATGGCACAATGGTTATAATTATAATATTACCATAATATGTATCATTATAATTATAATATTATTAATATACATTATTAATATATATTGTAAATATAATTATAATTATATATAATTTTCGCCTGGTTTACTTTTTGAGGAACATTATTTTAACCTCCAGATTCACTTCCCCTCTGTTTCATCCTCTAAAACTAACCTAAATAAACAAACATAATTATTGGGTTACACATGACGTCACGGCGGCCTTGTTGGAGGAACATTAACAAATGATTCCTCATTAGTGTCTTTTGTTCCGTCCTCCAACATGACTTCCGCGTCTTTGTCTTATGAATCTCCAGGGATTGATTGCAACCGAAGAATATGTATGCGTCACCATCTTACATGCAGAGAACATGTTTAGATCGTATATAAGCAAAAATATATACCTTTAGGATTGTAAAGAGAGTCGATTTTCCAAGCGGCTGAACATCAACCTCAGAGCAATATGTCTGGTATAACTTGATCATCCTGGAGCTTATCACAGTTCGTACCAGGTTAGAGATTTCAATTACTTCACCAGTTGACATTTTTAGCTTCTTTGTTCCATATGCTACATCTTGAACGTAGTTTGGACTGCTGATGAAGTTGAGGAAGTGGTCAACCTTATCTCTGTCTAGCCGATAGCGAACGACCGGGTCTCTCTCTGCACATACTCCAGCACCAAGCATTGCCGCATGTTTCCTGGCCTGATCGATTCGCCATACCGTTAGTCCGGGCACAACTTTCTTCAACTGCGTTTTAGTGTAGTGCTTCACAAAGAAGGACAATATCGTCATTTTTGTGTACCATGACGTAGCTCCCTCGTACAGAGCAATGAGTGTTGCCATAACTTTACTGGTTTCTGGGTTACCTTCCTCTCTTGTAGGGTTAGTCGTGATAAGGGTTAAAAGCTCATCGGATTGCCCTGGTGCAATACAATCAAGAGTTACTCCAACCAATTCCTTTGACTTCCGTTTGATATAAGAACGTGTGCTCTTGGCAGCATCTGACAATGGTTGATTAAGCTGAAACCGTATTGGACTAATTATACCATCGCTCAACCCGACTATATGTTTGTTCAATGCTTTAAGTCCGTTCTTACGAAGTGGCGTGGGCATGCAATTACTCATTTTCGTCATAATCCGTAAGGCATAACGATTCTGTCCCATGCTCCAAAGCAGACATTGGTGACATAACGTTATCAGACTGTTTCAGCTGCTCAGCGTACATTCCGGGTTGGATCTAACAGAAAAGCAATAAAACAACACCATCACTGAAATGGTAATCGCTCTACGCTAAGTCATAATTTAACTGACTCTCTTGGTGATCAGTTTGATATCTGGCCCTAACCTGAATTCGTTTTGCTCTTGCCCCAGCAGATGATATTTCCTCATTACTGCTTGTATCTAAATCGAAGTCGACTGTTTGAACGTCTTAGATATCCTCCTATAAAAATAAAAGAAAGGGATCTCAAAATGCACAACATTGACAGTCTGGTATTGGCCTGACAGCCTAGCCCCTCCCCCTAGAGAAGGAGTACTCCATAAATTTGGGTAGGGGTGTGCCGCTGGGTCCCCGTACCCGGGACCAGACCAAAACGTTGCTATTTTGCTACCCTTATTCAAGTCTCAAACCGATATCTTCCCTCCAAATCTTGGAAAACTGATATCCTGTTCCAGACTTATATAGCAATTTCTATACTCTTAAATGATACCATGTCCAGCGGCACGTCCCTGTACGCGTTGTTTATAAACAATAACCTACTTATGGCTCAAATATATGCATGCACTGATATAACAGGGGAGCCGGGGTGGCGCAGCGCTTCGCCTCTCACCTCTGTGGCCCAGGTTCAATTCCCGGATGCGGCGCCATATGTGAGTTGGGTTTGTTAGTATCTCGCCCTTGCTCCGAGGGGTTTTCTCCGGGTTCTCCGGTTTTCCTCCCTCCGTAAAAAAACAATTCCAATTCGATTTGAGGATTAGCCGGGTCCTGACTTTGATCAGCTCTGATCAGCTCTCATGGTTGTTTCAGGTCTCGTTAGAAATTCAGAGAGGTCCCGCAACAAGATTTGTTATGAAAACTGAGTCGTTCACACCATAGTTAATAGAGTGGAATGGTTATGAAACCCAGCGACCTTCTTTGTTATATGTCTTTGTTAGCTTTTTTCAACCACTACCCTGCACAAAACACAATAGAAATTCTGATGTGTTAATCAATCAGCCAATAGAAACGTGTGAGTTCAGTCGTTCAGGGGACGCTAATAAGCTATGACCGTGCACAATCTTTTGTCTTGCCCCCTTCCAACATAAATCGCAGCGCCTTTGTTAGCCCCTTTGAAGTTTGCCGGGTTTCATAACCATTCCACTCTATTAACTATGTTCACACGAGGGGAATTGTTCCGGGGACATGTCCCTGGGACTTGCCCTTCGTGTATACCGACCTTAGGTCTGCGAGCGGGGAGCGCGGTGTGAATTTTTTTCACTTGTGTGGGTTGTTCTTTTTTCTTTTGTTTTCCATATTGATTTTCTACATATTTTATGCGACGAGCTCCGCTATAAAGAGATGCGTGGACGCCAATAACAAATCTCATATAAGTGTATCACAGGCAGCTTTAACAGGAGCCGCCCTAAAAATAAAAATGAATAAGAACCCTGTCTAGGCAGTATACTATTTACAGAACAGGTGAAAACATTTATACATTTTATCGGATAATTTTACCTGACACGCGCCATCGACAACAACCGCTCTGTAAGTCCCAAGGCATTTCATACAAATTCCTAGTATAGGAAAAAATATCATTGATTTAGAAGAGCGGAAAAAAAGTGAAGAAAGGTAAGCGTCAGATCATACACAATAAATGCCAGGATATAAATACCTTGACCAGTTTCACACAAAACTCCAAAAGCGGTGTAAATAGCCTTTGACATGCGACTTGTTATTCCTCTAGCTGGTTTTTGTTTGCTGTCATGTGCAGGATATTTACACATTTTACTAGGTCGCCATCCTAAACCAAACTCGTCTCTGTGAAGTGGACAAATTGCCATTGTGTCTCCATGCCGTTCTTCAAATAAACCGACTCGAGATAGACAAAGTCTCCATTCGTTTTCGACATCTTCCGCTGAAGTCCTATAACAGCCTTTCAAATGCCCCAAAACATATTTCGTACATGCCTTCAATGGTAATATAGTTGTGTTTCCCTTGAAACGAGAAGATATTCGACATTCCTTCCTTGAATAGACACAAAACGAGCACTTGATCAAGTCCGAATCCATCTCGTGGATAGGGCTGCAAACTCACGTGTAGACGTTACACGCAGTTCCTGTCACGCAATTCTTGAGATATCATTATATCACTACAGGGATTTCATCTATTTCGGTGATACCACATTTGATTCCATGGATTATGCACAAATTATGTTATTTCAAAGAACGATCAGAATATCATGCACAAGATCGAAACAAATTGAGTCCGTAACAAGTAGTAACGACATCAGAATGGCTTCCCGTTGCTGAATCAAAACGTTTCTTACTTGGACAACTATCTGGTGCGAACTAGCATGACGAGCATATAAGGGACGGACCATTAGATTATTGATGGAGGGGGTTGCGCAAATCCCAAAAAAAATATCGAGCAAGCTCTTCTATCAGAAAAAAAATATCGAGCAACACAATAATCAAGAAAAAAAATATCGAGCAAGCACTAGCTGGTCTCATACGCATTTACAAATTAAATTAATAAAGGCAAAGAAATAAACCAGGGAAGAAGACTGGTTTGTTGTTATGAACAATTTCCATAGGAAACCCAATACAGATCTGAAGATCACACAGACTGGTTACCAGGAATCAGTCAACATATGTAAATTATCCAAGATGGCCGTAATCAAGACAGCAGATAAACTGATGGAACGATCGATCGCAAAAAGTCACATGCACTCATAAATCGAAACTTACCCTGTATTAACTGACTGTATATATTTCGGAAAGAAGTTATCTGGTAAACGATGAGTTCTCACTGGCCTAGTGGATATAGGGTTATAGGATCATGTGTACTGTACGCAATGTTGGCCGACGTATCGGTCGAGTCGGTTATATGTCGGTGGGGTATCGGTGAGATGTTAAGTTATAATTAAACTATTCTGCATGCTGTTTTCACTCAAATAAACAGCGACTCTTTTGGATTTTTTTTACCTGGAAGGTTTACTGTATTGAATATAATTCAGTCTAAGTATAGTAATATTCCTTTCTGTTGCGGTATAAAATGTTCCTTTATACAATTAAATCTCTCATAGTGACTCATGAAATTCCTTCAAATGCAACGTTTAATATCTTAAAAACATTTTTGTTAGTGTCTTTTATACATCCGCTCGCGCAAGATCGATTGCGTATATAAATCGCTATATCGCACCGTTTTGGTCTGGAACAGGGTACTGATTTTATTTAATCTGAAGGGGAGATTTCGCCTTGAATCTGGAATAGAGTAGCAACAATAGGGCCATTTATACGAGAGAAAGTTAGCCGCACCGCTTAGCTAAGCAGCGAACGATTCGTATAAATGGGTCAATTTAAACTGAAGTTCGCGACTAATACTGACACATGTATAGGCCGAGCTATCCCAATAATGAATTCGTCGATACTTAAACCCCGCGCCGGCTCCCAGTATTCGACATAAAATAACATTTGAAAATATTGGGGTCGCTACGATTTATTAATAAGCATCAAATTTTTACTGTAGGGCTCGGTTCTAATTCTAATATATACTCCGCGCACTCCAATCGGAGTATAATGCAGAGGCGCATGGCTGGAAAATAAATAAAGAGCTGCTAGTTTATGCTATCTTAAGTTTACAAAAGTTAGCCTTGTACGAAAGCATTAATAGCTGTAGCCTCTACAACCTTTGAAGTACATAATATATACGGTAGCTGAAAATATCACAGTGACCGTTACCTCGGCCGACTGTCGGCAAACTATCGATAGCTATTAAGTGTCGGTGATCAATCGGACGACTGTCGGTGCATCATCAACCATGTCGGCCGACATACAGAATAGCCAAATCTCGGACGAGTAGTGGTCGACTCTCGTCCGACCCTCGGCCGCCTATCGGCTGACCGTCGGTCGACATGTCGACCGATACGTCGGCCGACATTGCGTACAGCACACATGATCCGGGTTATAAATGTTCGCAGGTTTATACAGAAGACCCGGACACAAGGCTCTTCTGGTTTCACTTCTGCTGGTAATCTTAATGCAACAGTAACATTTTTGATCAAAAAATAGATCAAGTTGAAATATTTATATGAAATATAAATGGTAATGATAGGTTTTGGGTACCAGTTTGTGTTTCATCACTTCTGCTGATAGCGGGCTGATCTCTATGTGGTGATTTCTTGCTTTGACTGTTCTTTTCCCCCTTTTCTCTTAGCCCGTTTGTCAGCCACAGAATATCCATGCTTTGTTTTGGCATTTTCCATTAATTATGTGGCTTTCTTTAATTTCCAAGGCCCAACCAGGAATGCTACTTGAGCGAGCGGGAGTGCGTGCAATGTAAAAAAAAAATCACGCTAAAAAAATATAGGATTGTTGGTACAAAATATGTTGCATTAATATAACTGGAAAAATCTTTAGGTAAGTTCAGAAAAAAATATCGTGCAAGGTCATGGCGCTTTAAAAAAATATCGTGCAGGGCTAGAATCAGAAAAAAAAATCGAGCAACTAAAATTCTCGCAACCCCCCCATCAATAATCTAATGGTCCGTCCCTAATAAAGGGCTTCCAAGAAAACGTCTCTCTCTATATATATATCATAGTCAAAGAACATTTATTGTCTTTGATCCAATCAAAAAAATTTAAACGAAGATACTGCCATAAACTATGAGTACCTATTTTCCAGCTTTGACTCCGTCAAACTCGACAATAATTCAGCCACTCTAGTCATCCGAATATCGGGCGATGGACTTGATCATCATTCAAAACTAAAATAATATTGAAAATGAATGTGCATTCGAATTCTTAAAGCAATTATTGGCAGAAAATATGTGAAGTTCACCGTTTTTTCGATTTTAATCGAAAAAATATCGCCGTGTCACCATAATCGTCATGTTTGTTCAATAACTGAACATTGCGGATTTTGAGAGTGCATGCTCTCTAACCCAGCATTAACTTTACATATATTTTTTTTACCAGATGCAGAGATCTATTATAAGTCAGTCTAGAACTATTTCTAAATTCAAAGAAAAGAAGGCCGCAACTCTGCAAACGGCCATTACAAGACTGCATTTATCGGGTTTTAAAAATACCTATTAAAGTAGCGTTAAATAAAATCCGACAGAAGCGAAAAAATATTAACAAAATTAGTTGATTTTGGTTTTAATATGCTGACGGGACTTAGTGCTAAAGGAGGTAAAAATATAATCTTTCTACTTAAAATCATTTCTGATTGCGACATGTTACAACATAAGGTATATTTTGCTCTGATTTTGAGCATTCAGGGGGTCAAACAGTTTTATTGTCATATCTCAAAGGCCTTTTACATTTCAGCCAAACTATTTCACATGGGACATTAGCTTGTTTTAACTTAAAAGATGTAAATGTGTGCCAAGTTTAAAGGAAATCGGAGAGGTGCACTGTAGACTCGTCTGCATGGTTCTCACTTGGACCCTCTCTTAAATATGTTGGGTTCTTAAATACTAAAAGATGATGCGGGAGAATTTAAAAAAGAGGCTACAAGTATTTTAAAAACTGTTTAATACTTGTAGACTCTTGTGCTACATTAGGTAGACTGTTCCATAGAGATGCCCCTCTGTATGAAAAAAACTGTTTTTTAGGGCTTCGGTGTTGGGTCTTGTAATGAAGAGGCTATTCTGAGAACGTCGCAAACTAATGCTGATGAATTGTGCTTGTTTTGGTAAATAAGTCAGTGAGATATGGCGGAACTTGGTTATTCATGGTTTTGTACATAACCCTTCTCAAACTCATTAATAATTTATGAGCTTTTTAGTCAATCAGAGGGCTGCATTTGGTCACATGCATGAATCTGGATACCCAATGAAACACTATACGAACATCACTAGTGATTTGGATATCCAAATCACTAGTGATGTTCATCTGTGTTCTCATTGGGCATCATTCATGCATGTTTTGGACCTAATTAAGCTACAGGGACTACAGCATAAGTATGACTTTACATGGAGAAGTAAAGGAGAAGACGGAAATAAAAATCGGTGTCCAGAGTGTACTACGCTATCAGGCTGTTTGTTGAAATGACCGTGACAAAATAACAATCACAACCCTTGTTGTCTATAATTGTATGCAATAAAATTCCAGGCAAACAATACTTTATAATGATTTATGAATGCAGGTATTGTTTTCGATTGAGAAGTGATATAAAAAACTCGAGTTTCGTGTTTCACCAGGGAATCCAAACACCTCCAAAGAATAAAAGCGCTCGGCCGAAGCGGCCTCGTGCTTTCATCTTTCTCGGTGTTTGGATACCCAGGTAAAACATTAGCTCTCGTTTTTTTATATATTACTTCCCAGTTGGCAGCGGCGGCGTTCTTCTAAGTCATGGCTAAGATGTATTTTGATCTAACGTACGTCGTAATTAGAACCTGTAATGATTCTAGCAGCTCTGTTTTGAAGTTTTTGGAGTTTCTGAAAAAGGCCTTTACCCAGACTTCCCCAGACAGTGCTACAATCATCACAATGTGAGGCTATCAGTGAATTATAGATAGAAATTAAAATATTATGAAGCACGAATGGCTTGAGTCTTCGTAAAATACCAAGTACCTTGGCAATCTTTTTAGAAATGTTGTCAATATGAGTCTCCCATGTAAGAAACTCATCGACGTGAACCCCGAGAAGATTTAACTCTATTGATTTGACAGCCATTTGTTGCTCACGTTCGGATCATCAGGTATTGGGGCAAAGTTTGGCGCGCGTTTCAAATCTATTCCTGGCACATAAGAATCCTCAAACTCTTGAATGCATTCTAAATGAACAATTAAAAAACGTGAGTAACTGGTTGAATGCCAATAAACTTGTCTAAACTGACATTGATAAAACTAACTATATAATCTTTCGAACTTAATATCTTAATGCCTCTATATGCATATACGGTCGGTCTCGGGAGTGTTGTTCCTTGTGTGTGCGTACGCATCCGTTGTCCCTCTACTGTTGAGAAATTTAGTGGGCGGACGGGGGATGTATGTGTGTATGTGGGGGCGGCATTTGTCGGGATTGATCGTATACGATTATATATAATTATTTAGTTATTTTATGAACCAGTTGGATTAGAGAAAGCTATTTAGAAGTAAACAACCTAAGTCCTCCACAAAAGCGAATGTCCTATTCTATTTCATTATGCATAAACTCCAGTTTCATTAAACAAGAGCATTTCATGTGGTCTTTCCAATTGAGATGTCTTCCTAAGTACCGAGTGAAATGCTCTTTTTTCTTCCAAAACGTTTACACTATGATCATTTCCCCAACCTCGTTCCCAGGGGTCTTTACGCGCCTAATCCAAGATGGCGTCGAAAGTACCCTTGGATTCAGCCGCTGATTGGCCAGACATTTTGCGCGCGCTGATTGGAGAATTTCGAATAGCGCGCGGTGCATTTTTGATTTGAAAAATAAACCGGTGATGACGTCTTTCGCATTGCGCGTTCAAAATTCGTTGCAAACAACTACAAATTCATCAGAACTTTGCGTTTTTGCCTTTTTAATACTCACTTCGCAACTGGTGCAATTAGAATAATCATGATCCATGGAATAATGTACGGTTGGAATTCATTGGGATCACACTTCAACCGCTAACCGTTCTTCGGCGATGATGAATCCAAGATGGCGGATGTTCTTCAAAATATTGAGCATATTTCTGGCCATGGGTCACATGACCAGCCTGTATCAGCCGTACTTTCGGCGCCACCTTTGATTAGGCGCGTAAAGACCCCGGGAACGAAGTTGTGATTTCCCTTCATTCTTGTTTTCTTAATGAAGGGCCCGGTTCCCGAAAGCCCGATTAGCGCTAATCCAAAGTTAATTACCATGACAACTAATATATGTTTTGTTGAAGGAAACACAGTCACTTGATTATCACGTTCAATAACGAATGAGTTCAGCTCGTGATCACATGGGAAAGGCTTTACTGGATGGCAAACAATCATCAAAAACGATGTAAGTCAGTTTAGAAATATCGACAATCGATTGATTGGAGATGGAAGATAGCACTCTACCAATCTCGTATTAAAGATAAATAAGGCCAGATAAAAAAATACTAGTTTAGCGTCCACCCATTTCAATTTTTCCAGGTAGGGAGGGAGGTTTTTTTTCTATGTGAAGTTTATTTTGTCTTGCCTAGACATTATTCACTCACATCGTGTTCATGACCTCGTGTTGTAGAAACAAAATGGCGTCGATGTTAAAATATTTAATGCGTCGGCGCATATTTTAAGTGGTACATGTAGGGGTCTGGGTACAAGAATTGGTGTTCGCGGGCGCATTTACACTTTCTAAAGTTTTTTTATGAAAAAAAAAATTAGAGGTCGTGGACATTTCTCAGGTCGGGCGGGGACGATAAACAAGTATTTTTTTTTTATCTGGCCTGAGGCAAAAGGCCCTTTAATGACTGAAGCACATTTTTGACTAATACCTTTTCAGCGATCACGCCGACATTAATACAACATCACAGCGGGAGAAAATATGGTAGGTACCTAGACTGTACAATGGTTACGATCTTAAATATTTAAATATTTAAATATCTTAAATATGCTCATTGCCGCAAGCCTATTGTTGTTTGCCTAGTTCTTACGCGGACCATTACTTAATGCGTTCAATGGTCATGGCTGATGACAACAGGAATACCGAACAAGAGTTGTTTTAATAAAAATGCGCGATAGCGATCTGGACAGTATAGACACTAGTATACTGATCGTACTCACCATAATCTACGGCTGCTACAGTAGGGTTTAGAGCAGATTTCGTATTAGTGGGACAAACTACGGAAAGCCCGTAGCTTTACCGTAACCGTACTGTCACCGTGCTGTACCGTATCTCTGTAATTTGATTGGTCAGCCGGTCAAAAACAATAGGGAAGGCATTTCAATGTCACGGCATTCCGTACAGTAACCGTGCCGTCGTCACTGCAGTAGTTTGTCCCACCCATATGAAATCTGCTCTATTGTTCATTAATTTAACAAGTATTGAACCAGTTCTCCAGGACATCACATTCTTTTTTTGTCGTTTATTCGCTATTACTGTAAAATTGTAATGTTATAAAATAGATAAATAAAATAAGGAAAAAATTTCGCACTAGAAACGGACCCACACCGCAACACCGCAAACCCCAATGTCCCCCTCAATATGGTGGTCATCAACAGCACAACCTTAATATCTTCAATGTAAAACCATTTATTGGTCATGGCTTCCTTTCTATGAAGATGACAACAATGAATGAAGATGTTGTTCGCTCTTCCTCACTTAGAACTCCCGCACATCGTCAGGTTAGACGACGTGCCATCCATAGTTGATGGTCACGTGACTGCTCTGACTCTTCACGCAGCCCCAACCATATCAGTAACCTCCTGGGCGATCACCATAGCAGCTCTATCCATCATTGGAATCGTGATAGCCGTTTTGCTGCTGTGGTAGGTTCAGTAAAATATAACTAATGTATGGAATAACAGACGTATATACTTCAAATCCCGCGTTAGGCCGCGAACTTGTATAATAAATGGTACGGGATGTGTGGCATTGACTTTAGAACCGGACTCTGTGTGCTACAGAAAGAAACCCCGATTAATTACAACTATTTTCGCTTCAAACCTTGTCCACTGTCCAGTCCTTATACGTCATACTTCGCCGGCTCTAAATATAGTTTCTGACATGATAATTATGATAACCTGTACATACTATACGAGTACCTAAAACTGGCAGTCTCGTAGTCTAAGAACTGGTTTAAATGGCAACATGTATTGGTATAATGCTGTATGTACTTGCGCTTGTTTGTATTCTTCCAGACAAAGAGACACGCAACATAAAATAAATAAATAAATATTTTATTTGTTATAGCAGGCTGAGTGTTACAGCTTACAGCTGGCGAGCTTCCTTTCTATGAAGATGACAACAATGAATGAAGATGTTGTTCGCTCTTCCTCACTTAGAACTCCCGCACATCGTCAGGTTAGACGACGTGCCATCCATAGTTGATGGTCACGTGACTGCTCTGACTCTTCACGCAGCCCCAACCATATCAGTAACCTCCTGGGCGATCACCATAGCAGCTCTATCCATCATTGGAATCGTGATAGCCGTTTTGCTGCTGTGGTAGGTTCAGTAAAATATAACTAATGTATGGAATAACAGACGTATATACTTCAAATCCCGCGTTAGGCCGCGAACTTGTATAATAAATGGTACGGGATGTGTGGCATTGACTTTAGAACCGGACTCTGTGTGCTACAGAAAGAAACCCCGATTAATTACAACTATTTTCGCTTCAAACCTTGTCCACTGTCCAGTCCTTATACGTCATACTTCGCCGGCTCTAAATATAGTTTCTGACATGATAATTATGATAACCTGTACATACTATACGAGTACCTAAAACTGGCAGTCTCGTAGTCTAAGAACTGGTTTAAATGGCAACATGTATTGGTATAATGCTGTATGTACTTGCGCTTGTTTGTATTCTTCCAGACAAAGAGACACGCAACATAAAATAAATAAATAAATATTTTATTTGTTATAGCAGGCTGAGTGTTACAGCTTACAGCTGGCGAGGGCCTGCTTTTACTCCTCATACTCCACACTCCCCACATACACATATACACAAGTCTATAGGTTAAAGGAACAAACATTTGAAGGACGCAGGAGACAGCAGAGGAAAACAACCCCAAACAAACTCCTTCTCATTCCTTAAAACCCCCGCCTGGGTCTGAAAACCCTGCCCTATTTCATACCGATGTATAATACATTCCATAACCTTCACCCTATGTACTTTCCTCTTGCGCTCTTCAGTATGGGACCGTCGACATATTATTAATGTCCATTTCCGGCACCATTCTCGTTCCCAGAACTGTCAGTTTGGTCGTATTGCCCCAAACTAACGTCCACGACTGGACCCCCTCCCCCTAAAACCTCCATTGAACGTTAACGTGTCACCACGAATTTGTCAACAGTCCCTAAAACAAATCAGTAAAGGCTCCTGACTTCCTCCATTAGGGTTTGATCTCCAAATCTGTAAATTCCTTCTCGAAATAATTGTCCACTGAGTTTTATCTAATTATTCACCTAACTATGTTTGATCTTTTTTCACTCTCAGGAAAATAGACCATTCTCTAAACCTGAAAGGACGCACCAGGAAACGTCGGGTAAGTCTTCATGTGATTAACTAATGGGGGTACTTTAATTTCTAAGCATACCAATAACTTATACACGTCTAAAAGTGTAATAATCAACATTGTTCCATATTTTTCCAGATATAACGTGCGCCTTCATTGGTTGATTTATGCATGTCAGCTGACAAGTAACCAAATGAACTGTTTCCCGCGCGGGCAACAATTTGAAAACGATGACGTCAGCGAGCGCCACTCGCGAGCTAAAGGCGGGAAATATTTGTTTACCAAAACGTCTAGATCTTCATCAAAAGCTGACCTTTCTTGTCGAAAGAAATAGTTAAAATGGTGACCTATAGTGATAACTTGTACCCGTGCTGTTAAAGTGTATATAAGCCCTGGCCAGTTATAAATAGATATTGCTTGTACACGAAGTGGATAGTGCAACGGCAGAATATTTCTTGATTTGGGTGTTACGTCTACGAGATAATAAAGGTTTATATTTCCAATATGCTAATGATGTGATGTCATCACCGAAATTTTTTGAATTTCTTTGTGCTTGTGAATTAAGTTATTTTTTGATTTAGATTTTTTTGTAAAATCACTTTGATAAGCTTCAAATATAACTTAGAATTTAAAAATAGGTAATTTGTCTCTACCAGCATGCTTTTGTATAATAAGTGATGTCGGTGATGACATCACATATTAGCATATTCGAAATATAAACCTTTATATCTCGTCGACGTAACACCGTCCCAAATCAAGAAATATTCTCTTCATGTACAATCGATATCAAAGATAACTGGCTAGGGCTTATATGAACTTTAAAGGTAAACTTTATAGCTTTACAAATTTATGGTTACCTGAAGTAAAGGGGGCCTTCAAAGAAATATTTCTTGAATTGCGGAACTTTATGACTGGATGGTATTCCAAATGCTTGTGAAAATATCTCTGACCCCATGCAGTTCATTTTGTTCCACGCCATTTCGATTTTTAGGTCAGCGATTAATGCACCATTCCATTCCAGCGATGCCCAACAAGCAAGTGTTCAAATGCCCCACGGTGAAGCCAATGAAATAAGGCAAATGCCCCAACCCCGGGCACATCCATAATGATATACTGCCCAATTGCAGAGCTTATCCATGCAAAAGCGTTTATAAAAACCAAGGAATATGTCTTAAAATTGGAAGATTTAATAGTGAAGAGAGTGAAATTTATTTGATATGAATGAGGACCTTTTGACAATCTCGCGCCGAAGTGGTGATAAAAATATGCGTTTCTATTGACATCATATATTTATAGTAACGCATCTTCTCCCGCTCTAGCTAATCTATACAAATGATGAATCGGTGTATATATATTTATATTCAAAAATGTGACAGCTGCTATTCCCTCGGAAATCATTATAAATCAGAATGAAATTCGGAATACGAATCGGACTTATGGAGCGGAAGGTTATGGCCTTTGGGTTGGAATGTCACAATTGTACGTCACTCCGAAAAAATCCTGGCTACGCCCGTGGCATGCATATAGTTATATCCGTCCAGTTGTTGAAATTTAGACGGAACCAGAAACATATCAGGGAGTTATATGTTTCTGATGGAACTAAATGAGAAGTACAAAACTAAAATAATTCCAAAACGCTGTTTTAGAAAGATCGACACTCGACTGCAACTGGTTACCAAGCCGGCAGGCGTGTCAAAACATGCTAGCAGCTATCTATTGCACTACCCTACACAACGTGTTTAAGCTTATTTAAAATCGTTTCATTGATATACGATAAAATTAGAGAAAATTAAATTCTATACAAGTTCAAATCTGTGGTCTCAGTCCGTTGAGCCAATAAAAAGCATTGCTAGAACGAGCTTTGTGGTATAACCGAAGATCCAATCAAAATATGTGATAATTCAGCCTTTTCCAGGGTCTACCTTCTGCCAGCGCCATGTTGGGTGCGCGTAAACTCCTGGGAGCGAGGTAGCCGCCCATTTTATTTCCGTTAAATTTCTATATGAGCGCGAAGCCCGTAGAAATATTATTACCCGAATCGAGTTATCTATTAACCCACGCAAGGTGGCTAATCATGTTTTTCAGGCTTCGCGCTTACATGTATTGGAATTTTGCACCTATTCTATATTGTCGGGCACAATCTATCCTCGGCACTCGAAAATATATATGTTTTATTTGTGATCAGTGCGATATTTCCTGTAATAGTTTGGTCTGTTAGGCCTGTTTCATGGTCAAACCATGAGCTTTTCATGCCCCGAATCCAATGCTATGAGCCACAAATAATAATGAAATTTAACTCATTAGCATTGAATTCGATGCATGTAAAGCTTTTATGTTTTAATTATATGTTTACCATTACCGTACAATCAGCCTTTCATTTCCTCTTAGTATCATGTAATGTTTGAAAAACGAGCCTAAATCACATTCATGTGCTTCATAATAATAATAATAATAATAATAATACATTTATATAGCGCCAATTCCCTACAGCCCATTAGCGCTTTACATATAATATAAAAATAAAAATCTTAAGAAAAATTAAAAATTAAAAATTAAAAAATTTAAAAATATGCCTGTCTAAAAAGATAAGTCTTAACATGTATTTTAAAGCTTTCAACTGTTTGGTGGTCTCTTATAAAGTCCGGTAGTGAGTTCCAGAGCCTAGGCGCGGACACAGAGAAGGCTCTATAGCCATACCCTTTCAAGTTATATGGTGCAAATTCTAACAAGTTCTTAGAGGCAGATCTTAGTTGCCGTTTCGGTACATAAGGACGGACTAGATCTTTCAGATAAATAGGAGCTGTGTCATTCAGGCACTTATATGTAAGTAATAATATCTTAAAACTGATCCCACCAAAGGGAAAAAATAAATGGTTTATATTAGCGTCCAACCATTTCAATTTTTCCAGGTAGGGAGGAAGGTTTTTTTTTCTTTGTGAAGTTTATTTTATCTTGACTAGACATAGGGACACCGGTTTACAACAGAGTGATTTAGAAACAAAATGGCGTCGATGTTAAAATATTTAATGCGCCGGCGCATATTTTACGTGGTACATGTAGGGGTCTGGCTACAAAAATTGGTGTTCGCGGGCGCATTTACACTTTCTAAAGTTTTTTATGAAGAAAACAAAAATTTAAAAAAGTAAGGTCGGGGACATTTCTCAGGTCGGGCGGGTACGCTAAACAAGTATTTTTTTATCTGGCCTTACGTTGATACAGGATCGAAGACGTTACCGGGTCTCCCAAGCCAGCGGCTTTTATTTATATTTATGTATTGCCACGAACTCCGCGAATTCGAATTGGAATTTTAGGTTTATTTTTGAGGAGGGAGAAAAACCGAAGAATCCGGATTAAAACCCTCGGAGCAAGGGCGATATACCAACAAACTCAACTCGCATATAGCGCCGCGTCCGGAAATAGAACCTGGGCCACAGAGGTGGGAGGCGAAGTGCTTAACCATTGCGCTATTCCGGCTTCCTAGGTACCATCTCATTTTCCTTATGATTAAACAGGTTCCGAAAGGATCTACATTGAAACATGGTGCTCGTAAACAGCAGAGCAAGGAAGCCAGCATCAATGTACAACATCTCATCAGGAATACGCCATCTGTCCGAGTAAGCGATTGTTGCATCGAAGCAGTTGGACCATCGGGTGAGCAAAGTGGAGCATTCCATACCCAGACGTCTCTGGTAAAAGATAACCTTGACAAGGATCTCAGGTAAAGATCTCGGATGGTAACCCCTCAATCTCCCGACTGCCTGTCAATGATACCATGGAAGACAGAAAAAAACAGAGTACCTGCTAGTTGCATCGAAGAAGTTGGACCATCAGGTGAGCAAAATGAAGCATTCCATATCCAGACGACTCTTGCAAAAGATACCCTTGACAAGGCGGTAAACATCTCGGATGGTAACCCCTCCATCTCCCGACTCCCTGTCAATGATACAATGGAAGACAGAAAAAGCAGAGTATCTGCTCGTTGCATCGAAGGAGTTGGACCATCGGGTGAGCAAAGTGAAGCATTGGAGCATACTCAAGACAGACGACTCTTGCAAAAGATAGCCTTGAGAAAGCGCTGAAGATCTCGGATGGTAACCCCCCCCTCCCCCCCCCCCCCCATCTCCGAAGTGCCTATCGATAATACCATGAAGGACATAAAAAGCAGAGTACATGATAGTAGCATCGAAGCAGTTGGACCATCGGGTGAGCAAAGTGAAGCATTCCATACCCACACGACTCTTGCAAAAGATAGCCTTGAGAAGGTAGTGGAGATCTCGGATAGTAATCCAACCATCTCCCTACTGCCTATCGATAATAGCATGAAAGACAGAAAAAGCAGAGTACCTGCTAGTAGCATCGAAGGAGTTGGACCATCGGGTGAGCAAAAGGAAGCATTCCATACCCAGACGACTCTTGCGAAAGATACCATTGAGAAGGCGCGCAAGATCTTGGATGGTAACCCCTCCATCTCCGAAATGCCTATCGATAATACCATGAAGGACAGAAAAAGCAGAGTACGTGCTTGTTGCATCGAAGCCGTTGCATTCCTAACCCAGACGACCCTTGCAAAAGATAGCCTTGAGAAGCTCTTGCTTTTCCTATCTTTCATGGTATCATCGATAGGCATATCGATGATACCATGAAAGACAGGAAAAGCAAGAGCAGAATTCGAAAATATCCTTTCGGTAAGGAATGGTTTCATGTTTTGTCTATTTCGAATTCATGTATTTCATTTATTTTATGTATTTCACATTTCTTATGACCTCTTATCATTAAGAGCTCATTGACATATGCCATTGCTATGCGCACGGAAGCAGTTGTGATTTTTGACTTCCGGTTTGACGCCTGCCCGGAGCCCGCCGGTAGTGTTACTCTCAAATAAGTTTTTTTTCTCGGTTTTACACTCTATTTGCTGCACATTCATTTAAATAATTTAATTGTATTTAGAAAGTCTTCATGAATGAGCGAAAAGTGTCAATCCATCAGGCGAATAAGAATGTTGTTGGAAAACGAAAAGCTTGGCTATCGAGTATCGTGTACGTTAAAAAGATAAGATAAATACTTTACAAGAAACTCAAATAGATAATTTCGAAGAAGCGTTATAATTATTCGAAATATTATTGTACTTGAATCCAAAGAAAGGGTTAAATCAAATAATTCGTAAGTACTCAACACTTTTCGGAGGTTCATAGCTATGAAAATTGCACGAAGGCTCATATGCAATTGAACAGTTAAACTTCCCTCCTTCAATGCTTGATTGAAAGGATTTGCAATATTTCCCAGGAGACTGTTTATATGCACTGTTTGTTGGTTGTTTTGATTTTCAGCATCCCACATGGCCGAGAGGTTCGGTAGTTCATATCAAACACGGTGGAAATAGCTGTTTCGATTCCGCCCCGGAACGCGAAGCCTATTACCGTGACACTGCCCCTTTACTGGAGAACGGAAAACACGCCGTGTATCGTTCGGCCTGAACGGAACTCTGACCTGCTCATATTTTTCGAAAATCTGGTTATAAATGGCACCTAGAGGTAAATAAAGGAATTAGTAAACACCAAATCTCGGGAGAAAACACTTTTCTTCATGTCGTCGTCACAGCCGTCGTCGTCCTGGTTGCTTAAGGTCCCTAATATTACCACAACCGCGGTGCATGCTGCACGCCCTCATTAGCAGCCCTGCGTGCATGTGTTTCAGTGAGGATACACTGTGGCCCATAAGGGACACCACAACTTTATAAAATATAGCTGTTCCGTATATATATAAATACGGTGGTGTTCCGTATAAATAGAGTTTTTCTTTTCTGTACAAAAATAAGGTCGTTCTTTAGAAATCACCGACTGTTCCGCAGAAGTCAAGCTCTTCCATAGATTATCACCGAAGCTCTTCCGTAGAAATAACACGAGTGAACGCTGGTGAAAAACTGGAAATAAGCCAGGGTACCATATGGATACCACAGGTAGCCCGAAAATACTAAGAGAGGGTACCTTACAGATAACACCACAATTTTTCGGATCGTCGATTTGCGCCTTCATTTAGTATCACGACTTCCGGCCGAATGCTGCTATGCCAGGCCTTTTGACATGTCGTTAGATATGCCCGGGCCGTTTATGTTGTTCTTTTCATGCAGGAAGCATACTCGATGTCCTAAATGTTGATTGAATTTTAGTAAGTAACAACATTTATGTTGCTGTTTCCAAAGGTAGTTGGTTTAAGTTGACAGTGGCGCCCGGCAGTGATTAATACTTGTTGATCATGATGTTGAGTTTATAACCTCGCACATCTTACGTTTTCATTGAAGTGCAACGTTTAAGACTCGTTTGGAAAATTACATTTACTCGACCGTCAATCAAATGTCACGACAACATGTCAAATGGCCTGGCACAGCAGCATTCGGTCGGAAGTGATGTAATACCAATCGATGATCCGGAAAATAGCCTTTTGCAGGATACAGTCATGTGCTGATATAGCCATGTTGGTGGCAGGAACAATGGAATTTGTTTAATCGTGAAAAATGTAATCTCAAAGGAATAACATTCTATCAGTTGGCTGCCATCACGTGATGATGCAATTCCTCTATACTTCATTAATGAAGGAATTGAGCTCGGGATCTCCATGGGAAAGGCGTTGCCATGGATGCTGGAACTGGCTAGCTATCTTTAAAGATCGATTGGAGATGGGAAATAGTATTTACAAACAGGTTTTGCTAAGTGCCAATAAAGTCAGATTATTTTGGCATGCAGCACAGCCACGTGATTGCATTCCTGCAAAGGGCCCATTGTGGTATTATCAGTAAGCTACCCTCTCTTAGTATTTCCGGGCAACCTGGCTTAGTTGTTTTTCATTATTTCTTCAGTATTTTTCAGTTTTTCACTAAGTAAAGCTTTGATTTTTACCATCCCACATGTGCGCGAGGTTCGTCAGGTCATATGAGAATCGCTGATAATGACCGTGTCTAGCCCGCACACCTAATGTGATGCTCTCTCACCGCGACACAGTCCCTTCAAACACTAAAGTTGTCACTACATCAGTATTGTTTTTAGTTATAATATTGCAACGGGGTTCTGGGACGTTCGCCCGTCATTCCTCTGGAGACCGTGAAGATGTTAACAACTATCGCCCCATATCTATTTTACCGGTACTGCCCAAGATATTGGAGAGGCATGTGCACGTTAGCCTTTATGGATACCTTAGTGACAATAACCTGTTGTATTCCCAACAGTCTGGCTTTCGGAAGTACCACAGCATTGAAACTGCTCTCATAAGGATTTTCGATCAGCTCCTTTTCAATCTGGATGATAATCGTGCCATGCCAGTGGCTTGGTACTAATAGACTATCGCAAAGCATTCGATATGGTGGACCACAAGATTCTTATGGTGAAACTGAAGGCCTATGAGACGAGTGAAATTTCCGCCAATTGGTTTCATTCTTACTTGAGCGGGAGACAGCAGTTTGTTACTCTTGACGGCAATGAATCAGGCTGTTTGAATGTTCCTCATGGCGTGCCTCAAGGGAACATTCTGGGATCGCTGCTATTCATCGTGTTTATCAACGATCTCCCTCTTCATATTCAATCTACGGATGTGGATGTTGATCTATAGGCTGACCGGCGACACGACGTTGACCTCCTCAGCTGATGCATGCGCCATTCGTAACTTACAGAGCTCGTTAAGTAGAGCTGGCATGGCGTGATGTGGAGAACTGGGCAAATACTAAACAAATTGCCTCTGAATGAAAAAAAGACCAAGACTCTCTTAATTATTGGCAAGCGTTTGGCTACGAAGATAGCTCCTGAAGACCAACAGCTTGGTTTAGCTACAGCAAATGGCAATATTCTCGAACAGGTTGAGTCGGCGCGGTTACTCGGCTTAGGAGTCGACAGTGAGCTGACTTTCTGTTGTCATGTCGGCAAATTGTGTAAAAAGCAGAAAAAGCTATCACAGAGAATCGGAGTCCTAAACAAGATAAAGTCTTGTCTACCATTCAAACAGCGAATATTATATTACAATGTAATGGTTAGACCTATTATGAATTACGTTAATGTAGTATGGCATAATTGCAGTAAGGATAATTTAACGAGAATCCTAAGATTGCAGAAGTAAGAGTAATACTTGATGCAGAGCCGAGATCATCTTCTGTATTGTTATTCAATAAATTGCAATGGTTGCCGTTTTACAACGAGGCCAAGATAGCTACACGTTCTCTAGTTTATAAACGAACTATGCACAGTGTTCCCGAGTATCTAATGGAAATTAAACCTTAAATTGAACAGTGATGTCCATGCAAGAAACACTCGGTATTGCAACTATAACTTTAATTGTCCTCGGAGTATAAACGTGTAACGGAAGGAGGCAGATCCTTTAATGTAACGGCCGTACAACTGTGGAACGGTGTAAAAAGCAGCCAACTTTTAAAGCTTTTAAAAGTGCGCTCCGTAGACAATACTTATATACTTTAAAGATCAGCTATCTTTAGCTCATTTTAAGCCGTAGGCAAATGTTTATTTTTTATAGATCAACTATCTCTAGCTCTTTTTAAATCGTAGGTGTAGTATTCATTTATATGTATCCCTAGTTTTTGTTTTGTTTTTAATCAATTTTTACATGCTCTAGTGGATTTATAAATATATATATATATATTTCTTATATTCTTAGCTTGAGGGCCACAAGTTTATTAGTGCATGTTATGTACTGTTTAAAACACGAACAGCAGTGTTTTATCAAGTTTAAAAATTCGAGGGCGAAGCCCGAGAATTTTTAGACTTGATAAAACACGTGCTGTGAGTGTTTTAAACGGCTTCAAAAACGCTTTAAGAATGCAATGAAAGAAAGACGCACATCTCAAGGGAATGGTTACTTAATGAACCATTGAACCTTTGTATTCACAACGCCATGCAAAATATTCGAGTAATCACCGCCTGCAATTACAAACATCTCAAGGGAATGACATGAAGAAATTACCATACTATGTTGTTTGAAGCGCCGTTTCGCAATGCAAGAGGAATCTGCACTTGAAGGATTTGGTGTCGTGGTTTACCTCGATAAAGTTCAAGACTTGGAAAGCGATGTGACTGACATGACGGCAGACTCTAAATTTTTGACTCCGGCACAAAATATGTAAGTTTAATGCACGTTTTTATAATATTACGGCTTTGAGTTTGGTTTAATAATTGGAACTAAACAGTGGCTCGGTAAAACAAGTAATGGTAGTTGGATAACTTCATTTTAAAAATATCATCTGTGTATCTCGGTAGTCTGCTGATATTAGTAAATTTAGTGCAAAATTTATTATCTAGGTACCTTATGTTCCGTGTACTTTTTGCTATCTTTGGGTCTTTATCAGTGAATTCTTAATTAGGATGAAACTTTATATAATATTTCATGTTCATTAATATTCTTTATATAAAACGTTCATCCTAATTAGCAATTCAGTGAGAAAGCTGAAACATCAATAGAAATTCCATTGTCTCAATCATTAACCCCGTTTCCCTCTGGGACAGAATTCAAATCCCTCCGCGGGCCTTTTAGAATGATGAGATTTTATCAGGTATAAAGGAGCATGCACGTGACTGATTTGCTTCATCTGATTGGACAAAATGCTCATTAATTATTCATGAGTTTTTGAAACACTATTTAGCGCTCACCCTCCTAAAATAAAGTCTTTATTATTATTATTATTATTTCTGTTTAGGCTTACCCATCACCACAACGGAGTTAGAATTACGACCATTGTGAGGTTGAAGACACGGCGCAATTGCAATTTCCTCACTCAGAAACCTCATGAATCGCCTACCATTGAATAATTTCCTTCGGGGACGCACGGCCATAAGCCCAGTGTGTGCCAATAGCTGCCATAACAGTTATTCTGGGTCCTTTAGTTGGACATGTAAGTGCTGACAGCAGTAAACCCCCTAATACTGGTACCATATAGTTACGAGCAATGCTACGATCCCGCAGGAGTTTCAAAAATGAGATCAATACATGTATCAAGGTCTAATTTCCACAGGTTCGCGTGTTAGTTACCGAACCTCCTATGGGGTAATGTCATGATAGTTTATTAACGAAATATGTCTTGTAAACAGCAGTTTAAAGGCGGGGTTTGAATCACCATGAACTCGAATTTATATTTTGTGATCATATACCTAGCTAGGCCCACTTATACAATACTTGATGAAGCCGGCTGGGATGGGGGAAATAAATTTAATATCGCTTTCTCTGGGCTGCGTTCTTTAAGGACCGCAACAATAGCCCCAGCGCAACTGAGGTTATCAAGTAAAATGTAACACCTCCAACTTAATTAATCATATATCCGTCAAAACGTTTATGCACTTTTATGTCTCTCATATGGTTACAGTACCTACAAATGGTGATTTCAAATTCTGATAAGTATAGGTATCCATAATAGTCAATGATCACAATATAAACGTAAAAAGGATGATATTTCACAGTTAATCAATGTTTTAAGAGAATTCGAAATAACCCAGCCAGGCTTGCTTTCTGATCGGTACACAGTAATCATGAGTAATCGTTGAACAATGTACGTTTATTAACATATATTTTATTCAGAACGATTGACTATGATCAAGCTGAAGATACAGTAACTTACAAAGAACGATTCGTCATAGTGTGTAACCAAATCCTGTTGCTTGCGCAGAGCTATCGTTTTCAGCTACAAATTTAAAAGCAATGAAAAGTTTATACATCTTAAAAGCTTATACATCACTAAAATAAAGTTTCAAACTAAAACAATTTGATAATACTAAACAGGCGCGGATCCAGAAAAAAATATGGCCGGTTTCCGACTTCCCAACTCAAACTCCAAAATTGGAAATTAGCTCATATGAACACTGAGATAGAAAAGCACATGAATGCGGCTCAGTTCTCCAGATCGAGGCCGGCAGTGTCACGACATATCCCTATTCACTCTTCTTAATATTTATGTGCATATATAATTCAATACTCGAAAACGAGGCTATCCCCGCATCGAGGATGCCGCAACGTGCATCCTAGTTCGAAAGGACAATTCAGGATTTTTCCTTTTGTCTCTAACGCATAGAGGAACACAGCAATATTCCGTCCGCGACGCCATTTTGCTTTTCAGCTAAGCAACGATGCGGGATAGGCTAATTATATTCGCATAAATATTAAGAATTTGTTGTTAAATCAAAGTGTTTCAGTATTGACATATACACTGCGCATGCATCCATGAAGAAGTATTTTAGTTTTTGTTTTAGAAGATACTAATGACCATTTGTAACAGAGCACCTGTATACAGACGGAGAGGCAAAAAGAGGACAAAATAGAAAATAATCACAAACAGCTTATGTGTGAATTGGTTCGAGATGTAGCGCAGTTTATAAGCCCAAATCAGTTATACTTGATATCGATTGTAAATGAAGTGAATAGTCCAATTGTAGAATATATCTTGATTTGGGTGTTACGTCTACGAGATATATAGGTTTATATTTCCAATATGCTAATGTTGTGATGTCATCACCGACATCGCTTACTATACAAAAGCATACTGGTTAGAGACAAATTACCTATTTTTAATTTCTAAGTTATAGTTGAAGCTTATCAAAGTGATATTATAAAAAAATCTAAATTAGAAAATAGCTTAATTCACAAGCACAAAGAAATTCAGCAAATGTCGGTGATAACGTCACATCATGCACTAGCATCCTTTATGTCTCGCCGTGAACGCAACACCCAAATCAAGAAGTATTCTACCGTTGGACTTTAGACTTCATGTACAATGGCGATATCAAATATAAGTAATTTGTGCTTATATGCACTTTAAATAAGTCTAACCGAGAGGTAGCGACAGTTTTTGTTCTTGTTCGATAGCTGACGCTCTATGTCAATGAACTCTCTCTCTCTTTCCAAAGATAAGAAAAATTGTGTCATCTTCCAAATTACTATATACAATTAATTAACACTATATACATCAATAAAACTGGAAAAGTGTATTAAGTGGAAATTCATATTCCTAATCTAACCAAAAAAGCCAGTGGAAGCATTTGTCATCATTCTCAAAACAAGCCAATTGAATCCTGGTTACTAGCCGCAACCTCGCACTGGTGTGACGTCACAAGTAGCTTTGTATGACGTAACTATCTTTGGCAGAAGATTTAGAAGAGAGTTTTGAAAGAAAATGATTTTGGAAATTATATTGTTAATAACGTTCCTTTATAAAACAAGAACATACACGACTTTCATAATGGCCGCCTCCTAATTTGCATAATGTGGAAGATAAATCTGTAGAGGGAAACCAATGCTACCACATGAAAGATCACATTAAAACTAGTAATAGTTTTGAGTTTTAGAGCAATGTGGAGAATTGCTGTTGAGCTACGAGCATTTGTAATGCAGAAAAACATGAAAGCGAGGCTAGAAAGGCGTCCGTTGTTTTTCTCATACAAATCTCTCTAATTTCAACTGGCTGTAACTTCATTGCTTTTTAAGCTACAGCACTCAACTTTCGCAAGTTCACTAATGTCCACATGCTCTTTCACATGGCAATGTTCATATTTTCTATAAATGTGGATAAACAACCGAAACGGAAAATCACATATGCAAATTAGGAGGCGGCCATTATGAAAGTCGTGTATATTATCAGCCATATGCTGAACATACATACATACATACTCTTTATTTATACACGGAGTCTCATTCATCATGAAAATTACAAAGATGCTCTTCCAGAGAGCCGTGTGTTTAGTTCTAAGTTAATGATAACAATAATAATATTGACAAGATTAATAATAATTAGGTAATAAAAAATAAGAATATTCTATTTAAATATGTTGGCTTCTTAAATACTAAAAAATGATGCGGTAGAATTAAAAAAGAGGCTACAAGTATTTAGAAAACTGTTTAATACTTGTAGACTCTTGTGCTACTTTAGGGAGACTGTTCCATAGAGATGCCCCTCTGTATGAAAAACTCTTTTTTAGGGCTTCGGTGTTGGGTCTTGTAATGAAGAGACTATTCTGAGAACGGCGCAAACTATGCTGATGAATTGTGCTTGTTTTGGTAAATAAATCTGTTAGATATGGCGGAACTTGGTTATTCATAGTTTTGTACATAACGCTTCCCAATTGGCAGTGGCGTCGTTCTTCTAAGTCTTTCCAATTAAGCATGGCTAAGATGTCTCATGGCTAAGATGTCTGAATGCGTACAGGTATCTTTACAACTGCTGGGAATAATTCCCAGGGAAAAAGGTACGAACTGTAGTGATAGGCTTTCATTTTAGCATCGCATTTTAGTATTGTTATCGTAGTAAACGTACGCGAGATTTTGCGTTAAGAAAGTTTATAATCACTGCTAGCAAATCGAATATCACGTTTTGCCACATTTAGTGGATACGGAAGGGAGAACACAGGGAAATTAATTAAAAGCACATTGACATTTTTGCCAAAAGTAAATTATTTCTAGAACTGTTTTTGTTCTTGAGATAGAGCGCGCGCGACGATTCTGAACATTTTCGCACCAAAATTAAACCACACCTTTATTTTGAAAGTAAAGCTACAAAAATGAAGAATCCCTATTTTAATGTAAAATAACTAATGATGTAGCTAGGATCATTGGAATAACTGTTTCCATTTAACTGTCGTTCTTATTCTCTATTGATATTTATAATACCTGCGAGAATAGCGCAGCCACAGATATTCCGTGATCTGTCTGGTGAGTATTAATTTCTATATGCTAACATGCTGTAGTTGCTACCAAAAATTATCAATCTTGGTAACACCAATCTTCCAATGGCAGTTACTTAATAGAGGGCCCTTAGAGTAGTTTTTAATCGAGTGTCGAAAAGTAATAGCAATCACCTTTCGAATTTGATTGGTTGGTTATCCATGATTGCGTTTAGTTTGCAGGTAAAACCAATCCTGAATTACTTCAGTTCGTGATTGGTTCAGTGCATTTTCCCCGGCATGCTTCCGTGATTGGTTCTGGTTTTACGACACTCAATCAAAAAGGGCCGCTCTACAAATATTATAACAAGACAGAGAGTAGCTTAGCTAATAATCAGATCAGTTGCAAAGCCCCCCCCCCCTTCCTCAGGCCTGAAAAATGACAAGCGACCCCACTCTCAAAGTCCATACTACAGGTATTCAGAATAACATGACCCACCCCTTATATTTTATCGACTAAAGAAAATGGACATGACCCACCCCTATCACCCCCTCCTTCATAAATAATGACCAGTCCCTTACTTTTATTTCTGAACCCATATTTCAAATGTCTTGATAACATTCAACAACCGAGGACCAGCAGGAGAGACTCCTATTTGGAGCATGTATACTTTAAGTAGTTATTCAAAATCTTGTTCACAAATTGCGTTTAACATTTGATCGAATTTATACAATGTAGTACAATGTAGCCTGACCATCACTGGGGCAAGAGAAATTACCTCATTTCAAGAAAACTATTTTTATCTACACAAACCTCTGGCTTTACTTGTTGTATAAAGTAGAAAAATAAGACAATGGCAATTATACAAAATAATGGTACAGCAATCCCAATACAACACAAATCCACTTTGCACTCAGCTTGAATTATGGCAACTTCAGCCTCATATATTGTTGTAAACTGCTGTTATCAATCGGGTATCAATGGCAAGGCCAATTAAGGCACATATTCTCAGGGTGTTTCAAATTACCGTAACTTCAAAGTCCTCAGCAATCCTCAACACAGCACACTGAAGTCCTTTCGCCCTAAGTTTAGAAATTTGCTCCTCGATAATTGTGTTCAGGGGAGATACGACGACCACGATTGAGTTGGATGATCCTTGAACTTGAAGTGCATCAAACACAAACGGTAAACATTGGTAAATAAACGACTTCCCATAACTGGTCTGAAGGACACAGAATCAGTCCTTATCTAAACTAATTACACGAATAGCTTCCAACTGCATACTTTTTAACGAAAACTGCATTTAGCTTTGTAAGTGCGAACTGAATAGCTTCGATGAAGTCATTACTGAGAATGCTACGAGCATGCGCAGTTTCAATGTCCTAGAATCTAGGACATCCGGTTTCGTGTCTTACCAGAGCCTCCGATTTTTCAGTTAGTCGAGGAGGCACTGGGAACGAGAATGGGTGTGACAGTGCACAATCTTGTGTCTTACCCCCTTCCAACCTAAATCGCAGCACCTTTGTTAGCCCTTTCGAAGTTTGCCGGGATTCCTAACCATTCCCCTCTATTGACCATGGCTAAAACTATTAAATTCTCAGTATTCACTTACCCCTTAAATAGGGTCTCAGTTTCAGGCCTTGGAAAGGGTACCAAGTTTCCGATTATTCACCCTATAGGATCAGGGTTTCGATATCTCTGCGGCACACCCCTATCCTAAATTTCCTATTTGTAAGAGATTGCATGGCGGACATAATATTTTGTGGTAACATATTATATCTCCTTTGCTGTAGAAGTTCCATGCCATCGATTCAGTTATTGAAACTCATTTAACAAAGCTCATAGGTTAGTTAATCGATAATAGCAACATTTAAATTATATATATCTTCTCGTTTTGAAGATGTTCGCTTTTTAAACAAAACTAAGTGGTCGAAAGAAGCACTTATATCTCCAAAAGTATTATATATCTTGGAATTCTGTTTTTGTTTAGTATTCTTCAATAGCAACAAATACAATTGGTCCAAAACAATCTCAATGATCGACCAAAAACTTCCCGTTAAAAACTTCACAATACTGCGGGCCACCTTAAATGGGGAAAACTGACTTAGTTGAGAATGTGTTATTTGATCCTAAGTTGTGGTTAGAAGTACGTTAGAAGAGAATTCGTATTTTAGCAGTGAATCCCTTGATCTTCCGTACATTACTTTAAAAGCAATTTTATGAAACGTCGTTTTTAATAGATAGAACACGAGAGAAAACACACAATAATGTAGTTTTTAGGCCTCATCATTGCTTCTCTCGCTATTTTTTAACCATTATTCACAATCAGTAAACTTTCTTAAATTGTAGTATATAAGAAAAACATTAAAAAGATTTAGCAACGAGGGCAGAACGACAAAAAAGCTTTGTTGAAGCTCACAATGAGCTTATGTCATGAAACAACAAATTTGCAGAAAAAAAATCCGAACGAAGTTCATAACTATGGTTATGAGATTGTGCTGTAGAGCATTCGTGCGTGGTAAACCTCCTGTCCTTCCATGTATAGATAACGCCAAAACCAATTTAGGAACCAGTAGATGCTTTTTCAAACGACAGAAAAATATACAAATAAACTAAAAGGCTCACGTTATTTATATTGGTTTTCATATAAAGTAAACAAAATCGAAACAAAAATATATGAAGCCGAGATGCAGTAAGGCGTTTACATAAGACAATTGGGAAAACCCGTTCGGGTCGTGGCATAAAAGGTTGTTTAGAGAAATGAGAATTTGTTTTAGATTTCAGGCCCCTGTATCAAACCGAAGATTCCTTTAAAAAAAATAAAAATCAATCCAGTGATTATCCTTACTCCTAGGATACCTTAATCGGGCTTTGAACAATTTAGCCCAGATGTTTACACAAACCAAATGTCACGTAACGTAATAGAAACGGTAAAGGAATGGTAGACTGAAGTAAACAGTTCTGATATTGTCCCCTAGCGAGAGTAAACATTTATTTAACACTAATCATGACAATATTTCTACTTCCTAGAATGTCTGAATTTCTACGAGCAGGCGAGTATCTCGTTTTGTGGGTATTGCCACCGCCACACCTTCTACATCGTTTCTCGAGTGCTGGTTTGTTAAGTCTTATGGAGGAATCTGAACCCGGTTGAAGACTAAAGAGTCTATTAATGGGGTCTTTATTTATGAGCGGGACTAACGGCTTCCAATCGCGGATTGTTTTTCCTTGGTATGTGTGACGTACAATATGGGGGGGAAGTTTGCACTGAATTGAGCCGCCACACAATATACTAGATTTTTCAGCGAAAAATCGAACTTGAAGACTAATTTTCTCTTCATAGACGCGCAACACAGAAAAATAAAATATCAGAACTTTTTCTTTCGAATACATCGATCTTTGTATAGATGTTGGGTTGATTTTAGGGTTCAGTTCGATTCCCCTTTAAGTAGGAGGCCTAGGGAAGCACTGCCCAAACTGGGGCTGCATACTCAATAATTGGTATTTAACACTACGCAAACTGCAAAATATGGCTACAATGCGAGCTCTTTCGTAAAGTAGCCTGGCTTCCGTAACTGGCGAATGATATAGAGCCGTTTAGTAGCTTTCTTGATTATGCATGCAGTCACAGTGAGTGTACCAAGTTAAGTCGCTACTAAAGTTAACACCTATAAGTTTAAAAGACTGTACAGATTCGATAGAATTGTTACCGGCAATAAACAATGGCGCCTGGATTGTAAGGCGATATTGTAAAGTATTAAATAGCATTTCTTTACATTTCTTCGGATTAAGGCGCATGCCTCTTGCACTAGCGAACTGGTGAATGTCATCCACAATATAAAGCATAACACTAGGCGAGCATCGCAGAATTACCTCAATAACAGATACTTGTTAGGTCATCTACGTATTTAATTCTAAAGTTCCATTATCAACTAGGGAGTTAACTAAGATCGTAAATAGCATTGGGCCTAATTTTGTGCATTAGCTTGTGGTCATGATTCCTCCATTCATTGGCTTGAACTCAGTTATTGTATTATTTGTCCGGACACATTGTGAATGCTTCGTTAGGAAGGATCTTATCCATCTAACGACGAGGGCCGGGTGAATATCAAGCTTGTCCATCTCTGCACACAGCGCATTGTGGTCTACCAAATCGTAATCTTTGCTGAAATGGTGTCCCAACATTTGTTTTCCTGCAACATACTCGCGAATGAGGCCAAAGTTTTCGTTTATATATTTTTTCATATTTAGATAAATTCAAAATTGGCGTTTTTGATCGAAACAAATATTCACAATTAACCTTCATCCAGTGATATACTCCGTATTCTCATATATAAACCATTTAGGTGCATGTTTGCCGCGGGATAGGGTATGGTTTTCGATGTGCCGTACCCTTAAATAGGGTCTCATATTTCGTATTATCATCTTAAATAAAATATCCGATCCTTAAATAGGGTACGGTTTTTGCTTTCCCTTATAAACTCTTGATTTCCAATATCGTGCATTTGCTAAACGCCCGCTAAACGTAACAATTTCAATAAACGTAAATCATCGCATATAGTATTTATTTAATCATTACGACCAGTAATATAGCTAAATCATAGTTAAAGTGCATATAAGCCCTAGCCAGAAATCATTTATTTGGGCGCAGTAAAGTGTCCTAAATCTTGTTCAACCATTTTTGGGCGATTTATCGTCGTAGTATTGCTATAGCGATGTTTCGTGATGATAAACATTGCAATTTGTAAAGCCCGCTTTGTGTTAGGAACCAATGGATCTATGGTTGGCACATTAATGACAATAGATGATGACACATGAGATATCGCTATAACAAAACTTTACAAATCCTTGTAATGACGTCATTTAAGGGTGTTATGCTAAAGAGTTGAAAATGAATTGGTTTATAACATTGAATTTCTTCATTTCTACAGTTGTTTTTCAGGTGCCACACATTTGATACTTACAATCCTAGAGAATGATCTTTTAATAAGTGGAGCTGACAAAAACAGAGCCAAAGAAACTATAATTAATGGTTATCACTTAAATGACGTCATTCAAATTTGATCCTTAATAAACGAAATTGGCAGACTATAATGAATATTTTCCTATGTCGCTCATTTTGTTTCCCAGTTTGACTTTTAAATCAAAGATAACTGGCCAGGGCTTAACGGCACTTTAATAGAGTGGAATGGTTAGGAAACCCAGCGACCTTCTTCGTTATATGTCTTTGTTGGTCTTTATCAACCGTGACCGTGCACAAGACACAATAGATATTGGAATATGCATGTTAATCAATCAGCCAATAGAAACGTGTGGGTTCAGTCGTTCAGGGGACGCTAATAAGCTATGCATGACCGTGCACAATCTTGTGTCTTACCCCCCCCCCCCCCTTATCGCAGCACCTTTGTTAGCCCCTTCGAAGTTTGCCGGGTTTCCTAGCAAGGAAATAGTTGTGATAGTATTTTTGCTTGCTAACTCTAAGGAGGTAACTAATCTTGTTACGATAATATTTATATTTTGTAAGGTAATATGAATTTCTAGTTAAAATATATTTTTTGTAGAATATTTCCTTAAGTGTCTTAAGTGATACTTTCATTCCCAATGTAATCCAGGCCTTGGACAAAGACTTAAGGGGCCGACCATTTGACTTTTGAGGGGGGGGGGGGGGGGGGGGGGGATGGGTGTTCTTGTCTGTGCTCGATTTTTTTTTCTTTAGTAGTGTTGTTGCACGATTTTTTTTTTTTGCGAAAAAAGCGGAGCCAGAACAAAGCTTTTCCGCTTGCAGGATATTTTTTTTCGCCACCGTTGGCTTGCAGGTTAATTTTTTTCAAAAACACCCACCCCCCCTCAAAAGTCAAATGGTCGGCCCCTAATTTCTTTTCTTGTAAGCTTACGTAAAGGAACATGCTTATTAATACCGATCTCATTAACACAGGAGTAAAAGGACTGAAAAAGTGTGTTGACGTCAGCAGTATCACTATCACAGGGCAAAACTTCAGACCAGTTAATTGACATTGGCTAGGTCAGACATAAGTGCCTCTTTATCAAGTTTAGAATAATCCCTTTTATACATTTTAAAAGTTCTAGGAAGAGCAGATAATTTATTAATAATTAAAAAAATTGGTAGGTGATCTGTAATATCACATAATATATTGCCACTTTATAACCTGGTGTTCTAAGGAATTAAAGAAAATATTGTCTATATAAGAGTTGCCGAGTGAGCAGTGATTCTAGTTGGTTTCAAAATTTGTGGATGGAAGGAAAATGAGCCTAGAATATTAAAAAATCTTCAGTGTCTGAGTAGGAGTCATAATTCAAAAGGTTAATATTGAAATCGCCCATCAACATACAATACTTATTTTCTTTCTTTATTTTCTCAATAGTCCTATATAAAAAAATCTAATGTTTTCTTTAATTTTGCATTTGGATGCCTATAAATTAAGCCACAAACAATGTTATGTTGATGAGGGATTTCAAATTCAATCCAAAGAGATCCAAATTCGAATTGAGAACAACAGAGGTCATTTCTTTTGATGTAAGACAAGTTATCCTCAATAAAGAACCCAACACCTGACCAGCATTTGACAGGGATGGTTGGGGCAAAAAGTGATAACCAGGAAGGTTCGTATTTACAAATGGATCTATTCCATGCCTAAGTTTAGTTTCGGAAAGACCAATAATGGAAAAAGAGTGTTCTAGGTCATTTAATAATTGGCAAAAAGAATCATAATTATCAGCTAGACTTCTGATATTTAGATGTAAAGTAGTAGAGAAAGTTTTGTCATTGAGAAATGATTGACTGTCTTCACTTGAATGGAAATCATGCGTAGAATAGTAATTAGTTGCGAGAGTAATTGCAAATCGATATCTATACTAGACAGATTGAGATTATTATTAATGGTTGACATGATATCAAAACACGGTAGAGAATTTAATTTAAGGTTTGCAATTTTGCTAGAGCAAAAGCATTTAGAGTTAGAATTAAAGCACAACTCAATCAATTCGTGATTATCTAAGGAATGAGATGGAAATATATCTGTTTGACAGTACAAGCATATCCACATATCATTGGTCCTTGAAATATAATATCTAATTATACTCCTTAATGGACAAAACCGGTGCATTTTAAGTGAACCACTGAAGGCAAATGTCGCACCCAATCCCCCTACTGTTATCTCTGACAGGTTTTATACAGCTTCTACAATTTGAGCTTGGCATTTAACTAAATAAACAATACAGTACTTCAAAGATATTGCACTTAGCTGACTCACCAACATCAAGCTATGTCGATTAACACAGTCTGAAGATTGAGCACACAGTCTGAAGATTTAAACAAAACTAAGTGGTCGAAAGAAGCACTTATATCTCCAAAAGTATTATATATCTTGGAATTCTGGTTTTGTTTAGTATTCTTCAATAGCAAAAAATACATGGTCCAAAACAATCTCAATGATCGACCAAAAACTTCCCGCTAAAAACTTCACAAATTAATACTGCGGGCCACCTTAAATGGGGCGGAAAACTGATTTAGTTGAGAATGTGTTATTTGATCCTAAGTTGTGGTTAGAAGTACGTTAGAAGAGAATTCGTAAGCAGTGAATCCCTTGATCTTCCGTACATTACTTTCAAAGCAATTTCATGAAACGTTGTTTTTAATAGACAGAACATGAGAGAAAACAGACAAGAAAGTAGTTTTTAGGCCTCATCATTGCAGCTTCTCTCGTTAAATTTTAACCATTATTCACAATCAGTAAACTTTCTTAAATTGTAGTATATAAGAAAAACAATAAAAAGATTTAGCAACGAGGGTAGAACGACAAAAAAGGCTTTGTTAAAGCTCACAATGAGCTTATGTCATGAAACAACAAATTTGCAGGGAAAAAATCCGAACGAAGTTCATAACTATGGTTATGAGATTGTGTTGTAGAGCATTCGTGCGTGGTAAACCCCCTGTCCTTCCATGTATAGATAACGCCAAAACCAATTTAGGAACCAGTAGATGCTTTTTCAAAAGACAGAAAAATATACAATTAAACTAAAAGGCTCACGTTCTTTTTATTAGTTTTCATATAAAGTAAACAAAAATGTATGAATCCGTGATGCATATATGAAGGCGTGTACATAAGACAAATGAGAAAAACCGTTCTGGTCGCGGCATAAAAGTTTTTTTTAGAGAAATGATTTTTTTTTTTTTTTTTTAGATTTCAGGCCCCTGTATCAAACCGAGGATTCTGGATCTCTTAGTAAGAGATGTTAATAATTAAAAAATCAATTCAGTGATATTACCCTTACTCCTAGGATACCTTAATCGGGCTTTGAACAATTGAGCCCAGATGTTTACACAAACCAAATGTCATAGTAACTTAATAGAAACGGTTAAAGGAATGGTAGACAACTCCTAGGGGCTCGAGGGAGCAAAGAGATTTTTTAACTGGCTCAGAGAAGGCGAAAGTAAATCGGAAGACTGGTAAAGATGATGTTTTCCGTCTTTAAAATTGTTCTTGTCGCGTCGTTTCTTACAGCAACTTTGGCTGTCCAAGGTAAGTATCGTTTTACCAAAAAATAGGATTTCAATTAAGAAACAGCTAGATGGGAAACTTTCTTCAACTTTCTTCGCCTGGTGCTTGAAAAGTCGTTTTTCAAAAAATAACGCTCCCGTTCTCGTTTTCCTTTTTAAGTTAATGAGGTGTACTCTGTTGCAGGTTTCGCCTGTATATTAAGTATATTAATTTAAAGAGATGTGTGCTTGAATTGAAATGATAAATAAATGAAGATTTCTGTGGAAAAATCAAAACCGAAGAACTCGAAGAAATTAATTTATTTAATACTGAGGGTGAGATACCAACATATTTAAATCACAAGTCGTAATCTGCGTAATGCGTTCTGAAATGAAATCGAAACGTGTCCAATGCAATAAGGCAAAGCGCTTGCCATATTCCCTGTCCCAATGTTCAATTTCCCGAGGATTTTCTCCATTTTCTCAAGCTTTTCTCCCTAAGTGCTACTACGATCAAATTACACTTTTCCTGTTTGCTTCAGATTCGGCCTGAGGAAAAGTACTGTATCAAACCCGAAATGATCCCGAACCCGAAATGATCCCCAAATCCGAAATGACTCCCAATCAGTACCCGAAATGATCCCGCAATAAAATATAGATTTAGAAGTAAAGTAGAGAATGCTTTGTCATTGAGAAATGATTGACTGTCTTCACTTGAATGGAAATCATACGTAGAATAGTAATTAGTTGCTGAGGGTAATTGCAAATCGATATCTATATTAGACAGTTTGAGATTATTATTAATGGTTGACATGATATCAAAACTTAATTTAATTTAAGGTTTGCAATTTTGCTAGAGCAAAAGCATTTAGAGTTAGAATTAAAGCACAACTCAATCAATTCCTGACTAGGAATGAAATGGAAATATATCTGTTTGACAGTACAAGCATATCCACATATCATTTGTCTTTTAAATATAATTATACTCCTTAATGGACAAAGCGGTGCATTTTAAGTGAAACCACTCATCGAAGGCAAATGTCGCACTCAATCCCCCTACTGTTATCTCTGCTTCTACAATTTGAGCTTGGCATTTAACTAAACAATACAGTAATTCAAAGATATTACACTTAGCTGACTCAATATATAGGTACTGCCTGAGAGGGACCAACAGCAAGCTATGTTGATTAACACAGTCTGAAGATTGAGCACACAGTCTGAAGATTTAAACAAAACTAAGTGGTCGAAAGAAGCACTTATATCTCCAAAAGTATTATATATCTTGGAATTCTGGTTTTGTTTTGTATTCTTCAATAGCAACAAATACATGGTCCAAAACAATCTCAATGATCGACCAAAAACTTCCCGCTAAAAACTTCACAAATTAATACTGCGGGCCACCTTAAATGGGGCGGAAAACTGATTTAGTTGAGAATGTGTTATTTGATCCTAAGTTGTGGTTAGAAGTACGTTAGAAGAGAATTCGTAAGCAGTGAATCCCTTGATCTTCCGTACATTACTTTAAAAGCAATTTCATGAAACGTTGTTTTTAATAGACCGATCAACATGAGAGAAAACAGACAAGAATGTAGTTTTTAGGCGTCATCATTGCTTCTCTTATTAATTTTTAACCATTATTCACAATCAGTAAACTTTCTTAAATTTATAGTATATAAGAAAAACAATAAAAAGATTTAGCAACGAGGGTAGAACGACAAAAAAGGCTTTGTTAAAGCTCACAATGAGCTTATGTCATGAAACAACAAATTTGCAGGAAAAAAATCCGAACGAAGTTCATAACTATGGTTATGAGATTGTGTTGTAGAGCATTCGTGCGTGGTAAACCCCTGTCCTTCCATGTATAGATAACGCCAAAACCAATTTAGGAACCAGTAGATGCTTTTTCAAAAGACAGAAAAATATACAATTAAACTAAAAGGCTCACGTTATTTATATTAGTTTTCATATAAAGTAAAGAAAAATGTATGAATCCGTGATGCATATATGAAGGCGTTTACATAAGACAAATGGGAAAAACCGTTCTGGTCGCGGCATAAAAGTTTTTTTTAGAGACATGATTATTTATTTATTTTTTAGATTTCAGACCCCTGTATCAAACCGAGGATTCTGGATCTCTTAGTAAGAGATGTTAATAATTAAAAAATCAATCCAGTGATTACCCTTACTCCTAGGATACCTTAATCGGGCTTTGAACAATTGAGCCCAGATGTTTACACAAACCAAATGTCATAGTAACTTAATAGAAACGGTTAAAGGAATGGAAGACTGAAGTAAACAGTTCTGATATAGTCCCCTAGCGAGAGTAAACATTTATTTAACGCTAATCAATATTTCTACTTTCTAGAATGTCTGAATTTCTACGAGCAGGGGAGTATCTAGCCTCCTTTGCATCCTTTCTTAGTGTCCGTCCCTTCCCTCCCTCCCTACTTTAGTTAGTGGCGAGGGAAGGAAGGGACTGACACTAAGAAAGGATGCAAAGGAGGCTAGCGTGTATCTTGTTTTTACAGCGATCGGGCACGAGCAATTAAATGCCGCTAGCACCGAGCATTCCATCCCACACTAGTTTACGAGCATCTGAGCCAAGGCTAAAAACGACTTTGACACTTTGGCAGCCCATTCGCAAGTTCTACAAAAAGTCCACGATTTTGTTAACATTTATTGTCATTTTGACGTGCGCAGACAAACGTTAGCCCAAACAACCCGGTTTTTTTTCGGGGGGGGGGGGGGGGGGGGGGGGGGTTGGATTAGATAACGTGATTTTTGCACGGGTACAGATTTTCGGGGTCAGGTCTGAAAAAGGGAATGGAAATCATATAAAATTATTTTTGTCTGAAATAGGGTTAGGGTTATGAGACCCGGGCGGTACACGTCAACCCCCACTCAATATCCCCACCCCTCCCTCCCCACCCCTCCCCCCGCCACCCTGGCCAAGAACGCAGTACGATTATGCTTTTATTTTCGTATGATTTCTTAAGACTGACATTTCATCGTTAACAAACGTTCCTTGGAGGCTATGGTATTGTATTCCAGCACTTTCTTCTATGGAGTTAGCAATCGGTAACTCGTCAATGTCTGTAACATTTGGACATCCCTTAAATTTGTTTTAATGTTGTATGTGTTTGCCCTAAAAGCAAATAAAAGCCTATCTAGGGGGCTCACATTAAAATCCCTTAAACTTGATATTCAGATTTGGATTTAAATCACGTGACATTGGTTGCTAATAGCATATCGGTACTACTAAAGAAAGCAGTCAGGTTCTCTTTTGGGGATTCACAACTCCTAGGGGTTCGAGGGAGCAAAGAGATTTTTAACTGGCTCAGAGAAGGCGAAAGTAAATCGGAAGACTGGTAAAGATGATGTTTTCCGTCTTTAAAATTGTTCTTGTCGCGTCGTTTCTTACAGCAACTTTGGCTGTCCAAGGTAAGTATCGTTTTACCAAAAAATAGGATTTCAATTAAGAAACAGCTAGATGGGAAACTTTCTTCAACTTTCTTCGCCTGGTGCTTGAAAAGTCGTTTTTCAAAAAATAACGCTCCCGTTCTCGTTTTCCTTTTTAAGTTAATGAGGTGTACTCTGTTGCAGGTTTCGCCTGTATATTAAGTATATTAATTTAAAGAGATGTGTGCTTGAATTGAAATGATAAATAAATGAAGATTTCTGTGGAAAAATCAAAAACCGAAGAACTCGAAGAAATTAATTTATTTAATACTGAGAGTGAGATACCAACATATTTAAATCACAAGTCGTAATGTGCGTAATGCGTTCTGAAATGAAATCGAAACGTGGCCAATGCAATAAGGCAAAGCGCTTGCCATATTCCCTGTCCCAATGTTCAATTTCCCGAGGATTTTCTCCATTTTCTCAAGCTTTTCTCCCTAAGTGCTACTACGATCAAATTACACTTTTCCTGTTTGCTTCAGATTCGGCCTGAGGAAAAGTACTGTATCAAACCCGAAATGATCCCGAACCCGAAATGATCCCCAAATCCGAAATGACTCCCAATCAGTACCCGAAATGATCCCGCAATAAAATATAGATTTAGAAGTAAAGTAGAGAATGCTTTGTCATCGAGAAATGATTGACTGTCTTCACTTGAATGGAAATCATGCGTAGAATAGTAATTAGTTGCTGAGGGTAATTGCAAATCGATATCTATATTAGACAGTTTGAGATTATTATTAATGGTTGACATGATATCAAAACTTAATTTAATTTAAGGTTTGCAATTTTGCTAGAGCAAAAGCATTTAGAGTTAGAATTAAAGCACAACTCAATCAATTCCTGAATAGGAATGAAATGGAAAATATATCTGTTTGACAGTACAAGCATATCCACATATCATTTGTCTTTTAAATATAATTATACTCCTTAATGGACAAAGCGGTGCATTTTAAGTGAAACCACTCATCGAAGGCAAATGTCGCACTCAATCCCCCTACCGTTATCTCTGCTTCTACAATTTGAGCTTGGCATTTAACTAAACAATACAGTAATTCAAAGATATTACACTTAGCTGACTCAATATATGGGTACTGCCTGAGAGGGACCAACAGCAAGCTATGTTGATTAACACAGTCTGAAGATTGAGCACACAGTCTGAAGATTTAAACAAAACTAAGTGGTCGAAAGAAGCACTTATATCTCCAAAAGTATTATATATCTTGGAATTCTGGTTTTGTTTAGTATTCTTCAATAGCAACAAATACATGGTCCAAAACAATCTCAATGATCGACCCGGCAAAAACTTCCCGCTAAAAACTTCACAAATTAATACTGCGGGCCACCTTAAATGGGGCGGAAAACTGATTTAGTTGAGAATGTGTTATTTGATCCTAAGTTGTGGTTAGAAGTACGTTAGAAGAGAATTCGTAAGCAGTGAATCCCTTGATCTTCCGTACATTACTTTAAAAGCAATTTCATGAAACGTTGTTTTTAATAGACCGATCAACATGAGAGAAAACAGACAAGAATGTAGTTTTTAGGCCTCATCATTGCTTCTCTTATTAATTTTTAACCAATCAGTAAACTTTCTTAAATTTATAGTATATAAGAAAAACAATAAAAAGATTTAGCAACGAGGGTAGAACGACAAAAAAGGCTTTGTTAAAGCTCACAATGAGCTTATGTCATGAAACAACAAATTTGCAGGAAAAAAATCCGAACGAAGTTCATAACTATGGTTATGAGATTGTGCTGTAGAGCATTCGTGCGTGGTAAACCCCCTGTCCTTCCATGTATAGATAACGCCAAAACCAATTTAGGAACCAGTAGATGCTTTTTCAAAAGACAGAAAAATAATTATACA